>MU857623.1:0-112750 GCA_033296725.1 Corynascus novoguineensis
CGAGGTCTCTTCGCTACGGAAGGCCAATAAGGCACTAAGCAAGCGCCGGAGACAACAAGAGAGACACGCTTGTAGCTTGAAGAAATTTCTACTCCGCAAAGTTACAGGACTTACTAGATGAGAAAGCCGGGGGGTAAGAAGTTGGTCCCAGAAATGCAGCAGGATGGTAGTGGCGGAAGAGAGCGTTGTACGAAGGTCTACTACGATAGAGTGTGTATAAAGCCTGATCATAATGCTCGCGCTTGCCTGAAGACTGCAGAATCGTTTATACATCTATTCCTGAGGAAATTGTATTTATTACTAGTGTTGATGTGTTGTAATTGAGGATGGTTGTTGGTAGATGGTGGAGAACTCACAACTCGCTTGCACCCACGACTCACTTATCAAGCACGTTAAAAATAAAATAAAAATAAAAATAACGCACCACACCCGACCCAAGACAGTTGAACTCCACCGTCTTGCTCAAATGAATCAGTTTTCATGAAGGGATAAGGTATTGTAATAAGAAACGTATAGATCTGTGCTCGAATAATCCACAAAGCCTCAATTTCCGGACTGTGTGAATGCGCGGCTGCTGAAACACCTTCAAATCTGGATATTATGCTGTAGCTCCCACCTGCCCCAAAAATATCCATCAGGATAGAATGGGCCACCTAATGAAACAAGCATTGAGAGGAGCGTAGTAACGAAACTCCAGGTTAGAGTTTTGTTCCCGAAACCTAGCTCGAGTGTTGGCTTTATTCGTCGACCCAAGTGGCTCCAGCGAGCGCCCATATGGTTGGCCTCGGCGCTGATCGACCTCGTGTAATCGCGCGTTCAACAAATTGAAGACAACATGTTGTCCATGAATAGCATCGCCCCTCGCTATATTCTCGGTTCCGTGCTGTCGGGTCAACTAAGATTCACCTTGAGGCGTTTCTGTCCAATACTCAAGTCCTCATTATGCACGAGTCAGAGGCTGAGTCGCGGGGTACTGTGGCTAAATCCCTGCAACTGAGGAATTCGCTGCGGTCATAGCCGCGCGGCGGCCTCGAAAAGACGGCCGGCGGGCAGCGCAGACAGTAGAGCTGCCGCCTGGCCTGGATAGATTTGAAAAAGTGGAGCCGCTATTCCCCCATCGTTCCCATCTGGGCATTGCACCTGCCTCCTGCCTTGTGGAAATTGCGCGACGCCAATTCGTCGGTCGCTGCCTAGCCAGGGCGGCCGATGCCCCCTCCCCCCACTTCTCTGCCTGCGATTGTGTCCTCAATTCTCTTTGTCAATTTGCATGAGATTGAGCGGTCCAGATTGGCTCCCTCCAGTCTCAGACCGCGCTGAGCCATCCGGCGGCCTACCCCGCTGCGGCCGCCATCGCCCTTTCGGATGCAAGTGACGTCCTCACCGTGACTCCGTTGTCTTAACCGCTTCTGACACAGAGCGTCCAGGCAGAACACAGAAAAAGTTTTCAGGAGAATGCGTACCCTCCATCAGACACCGCCATGGACGGTATCTGTGTATATAGGGTCACCGACCCCGCGAACCTGGTCACCCAGGCTCGCAATGACAGTCAGCCATTGACAACAACTCATCTTGTTATTGTCACATCAACACCACACCCACGTACTGTCACCTGATTACCGCCCACCATGCCGCACTTCACATATGTGGCCCCTAGGGCTGGTCATCACCGTCGTCACGACGACTCCCTGACACACCACCGCCGAGCGAGCACCCACTCCTCTCGGCACCAGGAGCCTGAACGCGTAGAGGCTCCCGACTTCCGCTTCTGTGTCGAACTCGGGCTGGTCATTCGCAGCAGGAAACGCAACCATAAGACCGTCACCGGCCTCGAGGACGAGATCAGCACACAGCTCACCCGTGCGGGCATCGCCAACCACCTGGCCAGCACCCGCACCTCGTCCGTCTCTTCGCGCGAGTGGACCATTGCCAGTGAGCTATGCATCCCATCCCGCCCAACCGACTACCGCTTCGGCATGAAGCTCGTGTCGCCCTTCATGCGCTTCTCCAAGCGGCCCGAATCGTGGCAGACGGCTCTCCGTAGCGTCCTGCACACCCTCGACACTCACTTCGAGATCACCACTTCCCACCAGTGCTTCACCCATATCCACATCGCCCCAGCCGCCGGGTACTGGGAGCTGGACCAGGCCAAGGGGCTGGCCAAGTCAGCGCTTTACTTTGAGCGCTGCCTGGACGCGCTGGTGCCCCCGTACCGGCGCAAGAGCGTGTGGGCCAAGAGCAACCGCAACAATGTCTATTTTGCGGGGCTACCCATGGCCGAGTGCTTCGAACGGATCGACGCGCAGGCGACGTTTGAAGGCCTGAGCGCGCGCATGAACTGGTGCGCTGCGTCGTCGCCGACGGGGGTCGCGCTGGGTGCCGAGCTCGGCGCCGACTTCCTACATGACGGGTTCCGCTGGGACTTCGCCGGCCTCTGCGCCGCCGGCGCCGGCGGGTTCGGCTCCGTCGCGTTCCGCCAGCCACCTGGGTCTGGTAGCGCGTCTGAGGCCATCGCATGGGTCATGCTAGTCGGCTGCCTCGCGCGCCTGAGCTGCGGCGCCGGCGGCGCCCTCAATCCCGACGAGAAGCCGCAGCTCAAGAGCCTCGGCGAGTGGCTTGTGTACGAGGCCGAGTGGAGCGGTATGCCGCACAAGGGCCCGCTCAAGGACTTGATCAAGCAGGCAGTGCCCGTCACACCCGCTCCAGGGACGCTGGCGGGTATGGATGCGGATGCCATCACAATCGACGAGGACCAGCGGCTGAAGTGGAAGTTCAACGACCGGAACTACGTACTGGAGAAGTACAGGAGGCTACTGAAGCTCGACTGAGCGTCCTTTATCCGTCACGGCTACTGTTTTACGTTTGGGTCACGATCTAATAATGATGGTTCGGTCACGGGATGCCGCATCGGCTTAAAGCATGGTTCTGGGGTTACTTACGGTTTGGCACTGGCGTTACGGAAGATACCACGGGACTTACAATGAATCAACGTTATGATACTTGTTTGCACGCTTGTCTATTCTTTGCACATGGTTGTCGAGAGTGAATATGTGCTGGTCGGCATTGTGTTGTGATTCTTGCTCCTACACCAGGTCTCGGGGTTCGAGGGAAGAGATCAGCAGTGACTCATCCAGACTTGAGTCATTGGTCCCCTGATTGACTGCAGCTCAAAGCCCCTTTTCTTGGCAACCAGAACTGGAAGCAGTTGGCCGGCCGATTTTGTGGCGCAGAACTGGGGTTTGCCTGAGCCGGACGACTCCAATCAGACCATCAACGACAGTTCATGGGTTTTTGGAGAGAAGCTTCTGCTTTGTCGTCAGCCTTCCCCGTCCCAAGACCAGCCATGATGGAGCGACGAGAAAGGGGTTATTTTGTTGTGTCTGAGTTTTCTTTACCATCAACCAAATGTCATCCACATCCGTCATTGGTCGCTCATTCACAGAGGCTTGGCCTACCATTGCCAAGGAAACTCGCCAATTTTATCTCTAATGCGTGGTACAGGTCTGCGAGCAGATTGGCAAAGTGGAAGGGGGGGAGGGGTTGCCGGCAGAGTGGACGGGGGCCAGGTGATGGAGTTGTATCTGAGGAAAGGCGGACCCCCGGATCAGGAAGAGCTACGCGATATTGGGCCGGTATGAGCATGGATATGTCTCGCCTGGTGTTCTATCGTTGCGATTTGGGGCCGGGGAACATCATTATTCACACTGAAAGCAGAGAAATCGGTATTATCCATTGGGATATAGCGGGTCATCTGCCCAGTGAGTGAGGACCAAGTTTTATTTCTCGTCAGGTATGGACTTCCCGGATGTGGAGGGCGAGGATGCCGAGTCGGACTGGCGACCTCGCTGGAGGACTCAGTGAGATGGAATTCGAAGAAGCAATTGGTGCATAGCTGACTTTCGCGAGCGTCAAGAGCCCTTAAGTTAGTAATTGTGGATATGAACCTCCATAGAAATAGCATCTCAGTTATGTTGGGCCTTGACTTATGATTCGTGTCTATGCCACATCGCAGGTTACAATTTTACCAACATGTATCCAACGAGAGTGACAACAACCGCACTGCAATCTGTGCCACAAACATCTTTTTCTTTTTTTTTTAAAAAAAAAAGGAAGAAGAAGGGAAGAAGGGTTGTGTTCCCTCAAACTCTCGCGATCTGCAACATGACAATCGAATTCCCAACCGCCCGTTCCTCCTCCAGAATGATATCCGCCTGGTCCACCCCCTCTTCCGCCTCCTCAACCCGTCCCCGCAGCGCAGCGACAAACATATCCTGCCGCGCTGTCACCAACTGGCCAACCCAACGCCTTCAGAACCAGAAATCACCCGTAACCGCATGTGAACCTCATCGGTTGGCACCAGACCAGCCTTTTTGCGCAGGCGCTGGAACCGGTTGATGAGCTCGCGCACCGGGGCCTCCTCCACCAGGTCCGGATGTGGCGCAGCATCCGGTGAGACAATAATATCATCCGCAAACGCCGGCTCCCACTGCGGGCCGCCGCTCTCGCCGCTGTCTGCTTCTTTGTACCCCTGCCTCTGTCCAATCACCCGCACGAGAGTCAGATCGCCTTCGCCCAGCGCGATACCGTCTAGGTTCATCGTCTTTGTCCGCTGGTACTCCCTGGGCTGCGTCTGGGTGAGATTCGGAAGAGCCTTGCGTACGACCTGAACGTCCTTTTTCAGTTTCTTGCCTAGGGAAGGCCAGTCTACGCGGGCTTCGAGGACGATGTTATACTGCTCCTCGTAATCGGTCAGCACGATGTTGTGAACGTTGAGTTCCTCCTGGACATATGACTTGAGAAACTCAATGTCCGCCAGAGCCTGTCTGTCGGCAACAACAACGAGCGGCAACAGCGGGGTCTTGAGCGACAAGTTGCGGCGCTCTCGCGCCACCCTGCCGAGCTGGATAACCTTCTGCATGACTGACACTTGGCGCTCAATGACCCCGTCAAAGAGCGCCTCGTGGACGGTGGGGAAGGGGAGGAAATGCACACTTCGTGCGTCTGTGAATTCGGCAGTGGCCGAGGCGAGTTGGGGTCGGAGAAGTTGGTAGATGTGTTCGGCGAGGAAAGGGATGAAAGGCGCCAGTGCGCGGACCATGGTGAAGAGCACCTGTAGCAACGCGTTCAGCGCTGCTGTGGTATTGTCCTGGTCCAGGCCGGCGACGCCTTTGAGGTGCTTGCGGTTGAAGCGAATGGACCAGTTGGTCAGGTTGTCGATGACTTGCAATAACCGTGGCACAACAGTGTAGAGCCGGTAACCTAGCCGTTCGAATGAGCAAACACGTCAAATCAGTTTATCGGGTAATGGAAATCGCATACCTCTCATCTCTTCTTCGACGAAGCGTAGCAGGCTCTGGCAGTCGGCCAGAATCCAACGGTCCATGACATTTTCCAGTGCATTATCACCAAATGAATAGGCGCGATAAACGGCCCCTTTGTCGAAGAGTTGCTTGAACACCCACCAGCAAGACTCCATGAATTTGAGGTCCATCGACTGTTAATCGGGGGTCAGTACTGATAACACAGGGCAAAATGAGGGTAATTACTGCTCACCTTATAATCGTTATCGAAATCAATCCATCAGCCTAGACGTTCGATCATATGCCTTCATTCAGACGAGTACTTTATGACGATGGACCGGCATTCAGCATTGTACCTTTCAATGCCCATCTGCTTGACAGCGTCACGCGCCGAAACACCATGTCTCTTATCGATCTCGTATTCAATGGGAAGCCCGTGGGTGTCCTAGCCAAAGTGGCAACTGACGTGATAGCCCTTCATGCACCAATAACGTGGGATTATGTCCTTGATCGTGGAGGTGAGAAGATGGCCATAATGTGGTAGACCTGCGAAGTGTTTAATGCGAATGCCAGGAAACGCTCAGTTGGAGGGGTTTTGTACCTGTCGCTGATAGGGAGTTAGCATGTCTATCTAAGTAATTTCCGCCTCTTGAATGTGAGAGATCCAACATTTTCTCAGCATGCAGACGCACCAAAAGGAGGGCCATCGTAGAACGTGAAGCGTGGTCTGTTTTGGCTAAGCTGAAGTTGAGTCTGGAACGCGTCAATCTCTCTCCAATGTCGCAGGACTTCCTCCTCCGCCCTGGGTAAGTTGACGCTCATGTTTTCCTGCTAAGGTAGAATGCTAGATACCGTTGACAGAACGCGGAATTCTGCTCTTTGAGTCCGTAGTTCTCTCCAGAGGGGCTCCAAGTGGTTTTCCTTGTCAAGGGGAACACAATGCAATATGCGGGGCAGGAGATTTCGCAGCGAACTCACCGTAAGCGTGTGGCTCATTTTGTAGCTACCTATCAGCAGCTCTTACTCGGTGTCTTCGCTAACAGCCACGAAGACGAAAATTGGCACTTTCTATGTCGCCATCTCCCCTGAAAAGCTAGGGAATTCTCTTTTCTCAACACCGGTTTAAGCCCCACCTTGACGTCCGACTTTAACCCTCATGTCTCCTGTAATAGGCATTTCAAACCGCCTAAATCTACATTCCTCCTGGCCAACAGCTAGCGATGTACCGTTGCCAGACAAAACCATATGTAGGCCTCTTCCACCCTCTACGAGCGGCCGGTCTCGCCTACAGTCTGTATAACGCGTTTTGAAAGTCTCTGCCCCGCCTAGGGTTTGAAGGAAGTGGTTCGACTGGCGGACGGAACAGGAAATTTTTTGTGTTGCTGACACATAGCTTGTTTTACTAGTTATGGGGTTTAACAACCCATTTCGTGCAATTATGATAATTGAGATGGTTGCCCTTCTATCCTCTCCCGATACCTCTTCTCCCTGAACATTATTCAACCGGCACTTCAAGCCTCTAGTCAATCGGTTACGGTCTAATTTATTCACCGAATTTATACTTCGTAATTTGCGGTTTTAAACATGACTAGTTTAAGATGATCTGTGCGTTATCTGGTTCTTTTGGATCTTAAAGGTGCTGGAAGAGGATTGGGAAGTTGAGAGTTAGGGTGGGTCATTCTTTGCGGTCGCTAAGACCTCCCCTATTTGAACTCTGGTGCCTTGTAAACTGTAGGCTGACCCTAAAGAGCCATGCGGGGAGATCGAGTCAACGCGCAAGTCTGGGGGTTCAGTGGGTCACTGTAGTCACACAGTCTTTCCAGAGATCGGCGCAGCTCCGAAGGCAACAAAGGACTGCAAATTCTCGATTTCAAGGTGCTGTAGCAAACAGCAGAAATTTGGGGCATGCAAATGTAAAGACTCAAACATGCCGCATTCCTCAATCTGGCAATGCAACCCACGCGGGAGGTGCACTTGCTTGGTATGCCAAAATACAACGTATCTCTCTGTCCTTAGCACACGTGTTGTCGCAAATAGACACGTTTGCTATGATGGATGTCTTCCGCATCACACCTCCCTCTCCGTCCTCCCCACCTCTCTCTTCTCATCCATAAACGTTGTTTGCGAAGAAAAAAAAGTTTTTCCATGCACAATCACTGTCATGTCACTGGAATAGATGCTCGCTAAAACTCCTCTCTTATCTCCTTGTACATGTAACGTTACCGTTAAAATATCTCAGAGACAGAAGAGTTTTTTTGCCTCTCAAATATCCCATCCGGTTACTTGGTACGGTCACTCCAGACCTTCCATTAGGTTGACCGCGTCATGCAATACGCTATGTGTCAAGTGTCATGCCATGGTCTTGTCAAATGCTCAACCTTGAACGGCTAGTTTTGAGAGTGTTGAGAGAAAAGTTGGTGGTCTCATCGATCAAAAGTCTCTGGTACTAGTACTACACCAAGGTAGCCGCAGGCAGCGAGAAATAGTGGAATCTCACACAAGCCAACACTTTGTGATCCAATTGCAATAATCACATATACTGTTGACGAAGGCCAGCTCCTTCGTCTCACACGCGTAAGTGGGGTCAAACGCTACCTGCGGTTTGTTCATGCTGTTCTGCGCGGGGCGTGGCGGATGGTGGCTCGACCTAGAAGTCCTTGTGAATCCAAATGTTCTAGCCAGACATATCAAGTCGTTGGTTGGCATAATTTGGCCGAGATTAATGCAGACTATTGCTATTCTTTGTCCGCAGGCCGAGGATCCGCGAAGCTTGCGTCTGAAGTATGGAGATGTGTTCGGAAGGGGGAGGCGGTGGCTGTAGGCGCAAGGAACAATCTTCGATAGGTAGCGAAAAACTTGCATGCGTGTCCTGTACTTCGCTTTCGTGAGGAGATCGTTTGATGGGCTAGCACACAAAGGCCTCAAATCCTTATCCGGACATACACCACGGGTACGGCACCTTTTTCCCTCTTTCCCCTTCTTATTTTTTTTTTCCCCCTCGAACGAGGGTCGCACTGACATGGAGATACGTGATATGTTTGACCGACATGGCATGCATGTTAATTGGAAAACGAAAATGTTTGAAGGCTGTTAAGGTCCGTTGAGCTTGAGGCAAACAAGATGGCCGACAAACTCATACCAAGAGCGCAGTCCTACAGCATTGTGGAATTTCCCAACGGAATGTACATGCCGAGACCGCAATTTAACGGCGAGAAGTCGAACCAGGAAACGTCTCTAGCCGAGCCGTGGAAGACGTAAAGCACGATATCCGAAATTAGCAGGGACTAGACTAGTAGCCCTACACAAACAGTGGGTGGGACGGTGTCCCAACCACATGGTATAAATCACAGAAGTTTGCTGGAAGAAAAAAAAAAAAAGCCACGCGAGCATGTAGCGCGGTGCCGAGACCGTCGACGGGCCGCCGCGGCCGGAATGGGTTGTGTTATTTTAGGACACAACCCTGCTGTAACAAGAATCGGCTACGCCTAGAAGGGGTCGTGGGGTGGTAGGAATGCAACGGTAGACGCGCGAGCCTGCGAAAAAGTCCTGGACTATTGAAGGGGCAAACCTGGATTGCTTGGGCGCACTGACGAAAATGAGACCGTGGCAGGCTTCGGAACCCAATCAGTGACAGCTGGATAAGGAAGTGGAACCGAAGATTTGGCTGTTGGAAAAGGTCACCTCAGCACGCCAGAACAAAGATGGATTAGGAAGGTTATTTATAATGGCCTCCAACCCCGAGTCCCACACATCTCGGAAGGGACTGAACCTCGGTGTGCAGTGTTGAATTGACAACGCTCCCGACTCCCGGTTCGCTGGTGTCTTTCGTCGTTGTCGATCACTGCGTGCGCGCCTCGTTTGTGCAGCACATCGCGCCCGTGGAGAAAACCCCTGAAACTGCCAGTTGTCAATGACGAAGCGCCCGTTTTGCCAAGCGTTGATCAGCATCTCGAAGCACTGATTCGGCCGGAGAATTTCCCCGACGCCATGTGGTCCGTCGTCCGCTCAATATCGCTCGCCTCGCTGGTAGCATCGACTGTCACAGCGCAACTGAGCTTCGTGGCCAGTGTCAAGCAGGATGGCAAGGATGTTGACGCCTCAAGCCTGAACTTTGTCCCGATCCCGCCTCTGGGACACCGCAGACATTGGACTCGACCCCGCCGTGGAGAGCACAGGGCGACCGAGAGGGATGTTGTCAGTTACAGCTCCAATTGGTGTGGTGCGTCGCAACATACGGCCGAGTCGGACGGCTTCAGCAACGTGCTTGGTTACTTCACTGCCCCGGACTTGACACTACGACCAGGCACGCCGGCACCGCAGTTCGCCGCTGCATGGGTTGGAATCGATGGGGCCGAGTGCAACACGACGCTGTTGCAGGCGGGCGTGACCACCATCGTAAGAAAGCTTTGGGTGTATCGATAGTTGAGACATGTCTGAGACTGACCACCAATAACCTAGGTCAACTCGAACGGGGGACAGAGCGCCTCAGCGTGGTGGGAATGGTACCCGGAAGCCTCCTTCACAATCGACGGCCTGAAGGTCAAGGCGGGCGACTGGATTTCGGTGAATATCACAGCCAAGAGTGAATCAAGCGCTGTTTTGTAAGTGACAGGACGTCGCCGGTGGGATCGGCTGGATTCGCGATTTCCACCGACAGAGAACTGACGGCTTTCCTACCTAAACCAGGATCATCGAGAACAAGCAGAGTGGCACGTCGGTCACTATGGAGGTGAACAACGGGCCAAAGCTCTGTCGCCGGGACGCCGAATGGATTTTGGAGGATTTCTACGAGTCGGGCCAGCAAGTTGCGTTAGCCAACTTTGCCGATCTGTGGTTTGTCGACTCCGGAGCGACGACGGTTGGTGGGAAGAAAGTGGGCTTCGACGGGGCGGCTATGGTTCACATGCAAAACGAAGATGGCAAAGTGCTGTGCTCGCCAGAGCCCTACGACAACTCCAATTTTGTTATCGTATCACAGCCGTAGATTGGGCATGTTAGGGTAAATTTTTTTCTAAACCACTAGACCTAAGGTTCGACGGTGCTCGTTGCCATGCAAGCCATGTACTGTACATTCCGTCCTGAGCGAGCGTTGGATTCTCCAAGGATTGTGGGCCAAGCCCTGGTGACTCAGGGTGGTCGGTGCACCATTAGACTCCTCTCAAACAAATGACTGTGCCTGGCAGTGGCGCTTTCTGCAGGGCAGTTTTTCACAATTGGCGTTTAATCTGGCCAATTGATCGGATGAGCCGCATCGGAAACCTGACGTTTGCCATCAGCATGCCCGGTTTCTCATGTTGATTTCATCGGCCCAGCAGTTACAGATCGAATCACACCGCCTTGGCCTGCAACACGTGCATTATTGAGCCTTTCCTTTCATCACCAATCGGGCGCCAACCTTTGATCTCCGGTGTTGTTTTACCGGCCCGCAGCGGCAACCGGCCCATCATGGAGCCCTGGCAGGGAAGTTGATGGTCCCTTGCCGAACTCGCGTCATCTTCGAGCCATCCGTATGTGACTGGTCCAATACACTAAATTGTCTGTAGTGCTAATGTAATTTTTACAGTTCCTTTTCACCAAACGCATTCCCGACTTTGTCCCGGATCACTGACGCAATTGATGCAATTGATCTCACGGTAATCGCCTGTTGGCGGGTAGATCGGATGCGAACCTCGTGCGGCGGTCGAACTTTTTCATCTCGGCGAAGGATGACGTTAGTGGGGCCCGCAAATAGCAATTGCCCGCTCTCTGCTGAAAAAGTTCGAGATGCGAAACCCAATGGCCCACCGTAGTGGCGGGAGATAATGCAATGCTCCAGGATACGAGTGCGTTTCGTTGTCGTTGGCTTGCAAAACGTGGGCGACAGGGCCGACTCAGAAATCTTGGAACTCGATGTTCTGGACCAAAGCATTGCGGGTACTTGGCCTCGAAACCTCCAGCCAGAGCTCTTGAAAGCACACATCCTGAACTCCATGTCACAATGGGTTCCACCTTTCGGGCAGCGGCAGGTTCTGGAAGCCGCTTCGACAGCGGAGATCTTGGGTCACGCCAACAAAGAAGCTGGACATCCCGCCGCGTCGGCCGGACTCTCTCATCTCGCAATTTTCTCTCGCCTAAGATGCTATCAGTGATTTCATTCAATTCGAGTTCATATCGTGCTCTCTCTCTCAGACCGTCGATCCGCCTCCATCAATATTCTTATCAGCCCCACCGACGTCAGACCGAATCTCTGAAGACCCAGCGCCTTCAGGACCACCTCTACGTGTCAGGCGCAGGCGAAGTCACGACCGAGCTTCTTGGTTCAGATAAAAGTTCAAGCTCGCCATCGCCCCATAATAGACACAAGACTCCGCCCACGACAATCACACCCGCGCAAAGGATCAGGGATTCATCACGCCTTTGACGGGTTTCTTGCCGCAGCGATGGCCTCGCCGCGTGCACCGGGAGACCAAACGACGCTGGGCGATGCCGGCCGCGAGCAGCAGAATGACTCTTCTCTCTCACTCTCGTCGCAAGGGGCTACCGAAAGGCTGCAGCCGCCAAAGGGCAGGGAGAAGAAGAGGGTCGGCTTTGTGAGCGACAAGCAGCCTCCAGCAAACACTCTCGGCAGCCCATTCCATCCCACACAGAACGAAGCGGAGAACGATGTCCAAGATTACTTCTCCTACACGCCGTCGCCATACAGCAACGGGTCCACACCCCTGCAAGGCGAAGGCGTTACCAGGCGGCCGTCTGTCGACGAGGCCGAGCTGGCTGCTGCAGTTGCCCAGTATTTCGAGAGCGAGCGGAACAGCGGCCGGCCAGGTGCCCAGCCGGGCCCGAGCCGCCCCCGTCCCGTGCTCCGGAAATCATCAGCCGTCGCGACGCCAGACGAAGTGCCCATAGCTCCCCACAGGTCCGAAGTTGAGGCAAAGAACCGGGCCGATCGGCTCGCTTACGCCATCAGAACCTCTTCTATCCCCGCATCAAGAAGAAGCTCAGTCGATTTAGGGAGAGGAGCTGTAGACCAGGATCGGTTACTTGACTCGGCAGCCAGCACCGCCCAAAATTCACCAGCCCAAGAGGAGTCGGAAAACCTTAGATTGCGCAGAAACGCACAGCTGGAAGCCGAACAGCTAGTGAAGACTCACCGGCGTCGCAAGAGTCCCCTGGTGAACACATTTTTCCCCTCAAGATCTGGCACGGCTACCCCGGTCGAGCACGACGTGGAATATGTGCCCGCTCCGCAGACATACAAGGGAGGAATTTTAGGCACCTTGCTCAAACTCTATAATGCAGAGGATAAGCACAGTTCGGCGTACACCGATTCCAGTGCCCCAAGCACGCCCGGAAGCACTCCGCCGACCTCGAGGTCGAGCACGCCGAAGCCGGATGCCCGCCGATCTCGGTCACGGGGAGCACAATCGTCGAACACATTGGCAGGTCTCATGGAGTCGTCTTTCATGTTCGCAGCTCCGGGATCGAGCAAGGACATAACCGAAGCTTTCTCCGAAAAAGTGAAGCAGGAGGCGAGCAAACCCAAGAAATCGGCCAAGTCCAAGAAGAAAACCGAAGAGTACCGCATCAAAATCCACATTGCCGAGATCATCAACCGCCATACCTACCTCCTGAAACTGTGCAAAGCGCTCATGATCTACGGAGCCCCGACTCATCGGCTCGAGGCGTATATGAAGATGTCGGCTCGTGTCCTCGGCATCGAGGGCCAATTCCTATACCTCCCAGATACCATGATCATCTCGTTCGACGACAGCAATACCCACACAACCGAAGTCAAGATCGTGCGCGCTGGCCAAGGCCTCGATTTTGGTCGATTGCGAGACGTTCATGAGATCTACAAGGAGGTGGTCCACGATCGTATTGGCCTCGACGAAGCGACAGCACGTCTGGACGAGATTACTGCACGCAAACCAAAGTTTCCCGTATGGCTGCGCATCATTCTCTACGGGATTGCCTCAGCAATGGTTGCGCCCTTTGGTTTCGAGGGACGTTACATCGACATGCCCATTTGCTTCATTCTCGGCTGCTTCGTGGGCTTCCTGCAGCTCTACCTGTCTCCTTCAAACGAACTATACGCCAATGTGTTTGAGATCACGGCAGCTGTCGCCACTTCGTTTCTAGCCCGCGTCTTTGGTTCGATACGGGGCGGTGCGCTCTTTTGCTTCTCGTCCCTGGCTCAGGCATCAATTGCCCTGATTCTGCCGGGTTACATGGTCCTCTGCGCGAGCTTAGAGTTACAGAGCCATCAGATGGTTTCAGGCTCGGTCCGCATGGTCTACGCTCTCATCTACACCCTCTTCCTTGGCTACGGCTTCACCATCGGATCGGTGATTTACGGATACATGGACAGCAACGCGGTTAGCACGGTGCACTGCTCGGTCGGCGACAGCTGGTACACCAAGAGGCCACCCGAGAACTATTATCTGCTCTTTGTTCTCCCCTTCACTCTCTGCCTCTGCTTTATCAATCAGGCCAAATGGAAGCAGACGCCCGTGCAAGTTTTCATCTCGCTTGCTGGGTTCTGCGTCAACAACTTCTCCTCGCGCTTCTTCAAAGGCAACGGCATCGTTTCGAGCTCCCTCGGCGCCTTCGCCATCGGTGTCCTAGCCAACCTCTACTCCCGCCTCGGCCGCTACGCTCAAAACTGGCTCCTTGATGTCTGGGAACGTCGCGTTGAACATCGCCTCAGCCGCCTCGCCGGCAAACCTCACCCACGCAACTCACCCTACCTCAACTGTCCCCCGGCAGGCGACTCAGACGAGACGATTCCGAATCGGAGGACCCACATCACGGAAGACCCGGAGATGGGGGCCATAAAACCCTCGACATCGGCGGGTAGTGGCGGCATCGCCCCACGCGCCCGCCAGATTGGCTACGGTCTCGCGGCGGCCGCCATGCTACCCGCCATCTTCGTGCAGGTCCCCTCGGGCCTGGCCGCCAGCGGCTCGCTGTTGAGTGGCGTGACGAGCGCCGACCAGATCGTCCGGAACGAGACCCTCTTCTCCAACGGCACCACGAATCAATCGGCCGGCACCGGCGACAGCGGGGGTGGCCTGAACAACTCGGCCTTTAGCGTCCTCTTCAGCGTCATCCAGGTCGCCATCAACATCTCGGTGGGACTGTCACTCAGTGCGCTCTTGGTATATCCATTTGGGAAGAGGAGAAGCGGGCTGTTCAGCTTTTGAGTTGAGGTGGGAGAAGATGGTTGTTGCGCTAGTAGCCGTCGCTGCTGTTGCTGTGCCCAATAGGAAAGAAACAAGGATTTGGTGTTTTGTGCGGTTGGGGCTTGTTGCACCTTCTCGTGCGACCTTTTTCTTTTTCTTCCTTTTCTCTGTTTCTTTTCTTTTCTTCTTTTCTTTTCTTTTTTTTTTTTTTTCGGATTCTCAGTTGCTGTGTTGTAACGGATGCGGCGGTAAAAAGTAATGTTCGGAGTTGATAGGGTGTTGGTTCTTGCCACATATGTTTGTCACCTTGGGGTTGTTTAGGTGCTGGGATAGAGGTGCATAGCGCGGCATTCACAAAACGCATTCATGATAGACAGCATTTACATTAGCGTTTCCTAGCAGGACTAGGCATGGCATAGATAGACAACTATTAGTAATAGACATGGTCGTCAGACCACCAACTCAACTAAGAATGCACTTTGGTATGGGAGAATCTAGAGTGAGACAAAAAAGGACACACATATTTTAAATTCACTTCATACCTCGGCTCAGAGTAGAAAAGTCGGGATTTTGTGTCCCATTAGCAGAAGTTGAGGTGAAGAAGACGGCCTAAGAAGCATGTTTGACGAGCTGGAATTGTCCTTTTATGTGCGAGAAGAACACATGATGCTGAAAACCCATCACTCGCGACATAGGAGGATGCCCAGTGCTAAAGCCAGGTGTTATCATCAGATTGAGGGACACGTTGATTTGATGGAAGCCTCGGTCTGACGAGTAATAGACAAAAGCAATCGCATCTGTGAAAAGCATTCCATAGTGGTATACTGCGAGCTTGTCAACTAAAGACAGAAACACCGATCCGAAATGCCAACCCAAAGCCGCCGAATCCTGTTCCAATCCCTGACTTCCTAAACGCCATCGCAAAACCACCTTACATCACTGATCTATACACATCAACTGCAACGGCGCGCTGATCTTAGGCCATAGCCTCTTCGTCATCGACCTTCTTCTCGGCGGCCACAGCGGCATCGTTGCCGGAGGTCTCGGCAACAGGGGCCTTCTTCTCCTCAGTCGGTTTGGCCTCGGCAACGGCCGCCTCGGGAGAGGCAGAAGGGCGCGATTTCGTAACGGAAACCTCGCCCTCCTCGGTGGCTTTGGCCTCGGCGGGTTTGGCGTCGGCGACCTTAGCTTCACCTTCAGGAGCAGGGCTCTTAGCCGGCTCCGCCTCGGTCGCGGTGACGCCCTCGATCTCCTCTCGCTTGATGGCGGCTTCGGCTTCGGTTTCCTTTTCCTCAGCAGGAGCAGCCTCGGCCATATCGACGTCACCATCGCCGTCGATTTTGGCCTTCTCCTCCGCGGGCTGCTCGGTGGCAGCAGACTTCGGCTCCTCACTTTGGGGAGCCTTGGTCTCCGCCTCGGCTACAGCCTCGTCAATCATGGTTTCGTCATTGTCGGGAGCCGACTCGACGGCAGCAGGCTCGGCGGGAGTAGCAACGCCACTATCAATTTCCATGGTATCGTCGTCCTTGTTGACATTGCGGAAGGTGGTCTCCTGGCGAGAACGATCGTTGGCCTTATAAACGCCATTGGCACGGGCAATATCCTCATCGTCGGACTCCTCGTATTCATCTTGGCGCTCGACGCGCTTCTCCCATTGGCGCTGTGTCACCCGGACGTCCGCGTTCTCCTCTTCATCGCGGTCATCAAGCTCGGCCTCCTGATCGTCGGACATGCCCATGCTCTGGCGAGGGACATCCTGCATCTGAACAGAGGGCGCATGTGCAGTCTTCTTGAGGTTCTCAATGACAGCAATTTTGATCTTTTCCAGGTACTCGTTGCTGTTCGCATTCTCCATGTTGGAGGACCGCACATCGAGCTCATAGTCAGGGCCATAGTACTGCATAGGTTAGCTTCGTGTACACTAAGTAGCCGAGCAGTTGGAACTCACGTTGTAATACTCGTTGTAGGGAAGAACGGGATCCATCTCCACGCCCACCAAACGCCCTGTTTCGTACGCCCATGTGCGTGCAACATTGCGCATGGTGTAGCCACCGCCGCCGAGGACGAGAGTCGGCAGACCAAAGCTGCGCACAAAGTTGACGCAGTTGGCGTGGCCGCGCATGCTCAAGTTGAAACAGCCCAAACGGTCACCAGACAAACTGTCGCCACCGCACTGGAGAACGACTGCCTCGGGCTGGTAGTACTTCATGACTGCCTCGATGACCGGCTCAAAGATGGTCTTGTACGTGGTGTCGTCTATGCCATCCCGCAGGGGGAAGTTAACAGCGTAGTGCTTGCCATTGCCGATGCCTATATCGCGAAGTTCACCGGTACCGGGAAAGTATTCGCCGTATTTGTGGAACGAGACCGTCATGACACGGTCGGTGGTGTAAAAGGCTTCCTCAACGCCGTCGCCATGGTGGACGTCAATGTCGACGTAGAGCACGCGTTTCTTGAAACGCAGAAGCTCCAGAATTGCTAAAACGATATCTGGCGGAAGAAGAAGATTAGTCGAGTTGCATATGATGCATCTTGAGAGGAAACAAACGAGCACATACCGTTGACGTAGCAGAACCCGCTAGCCTCGCTCTTCTTGGCGTGATGCAAACCGCCGGCCCAGTTGATGGCAATGTCGCACTTCTCGCGATTGAGGCGAGCAGCGCCTTCCATGCTGCCACCGGCGCTTATGCCGCAGAATTCGAACAGGCCGTCAAACACCGGGCAATCGTCGCCAACGTTGTATTTGCCCTGTTCCCGCATGAAGCTGTCCATGTTATCGGGAGTGACTTTCTGCAGGAATTCAATGTACTCGTCAGTGTGAAACTGCGTCATCTCCGACGTGACCGCAGGCTTAGCGCGCTATCGTGCAGCAAAAACATGGTCAGCAATGTGTCCGTCAACGTCCCGCGCGGCGACCAACTCACGTAAATCTCGAGAAACTTGTAGACATCGTAGTTCATCACCAAACTGTGCGCAAGCCGGATGCGGTGCGGCTTCATTGGGTGGCCAGTCACGTAGGCATAGTTGCCAATGTCGGAATCGTAAAAGTAGGCCACCCTCTTCTTGTCGTTATTGACAATCTGGTAAAGTGGACGGGTGCGCTCGACGCCCGACATATCCGTGGTTTTCGGCATGGTGTTGGCGGTGGAGGTGTTGCTTGCAATAGCAGCTAAAGCGTTGGCGATAGCTTCTGAAAATCCGATGTTTAGGTCGGTGGCGACTGCGTTCCAAGCAACTGGGTCGAAAAAGACCTGACCGGGCCCTGACGCGCTGCGCAGAGGCAACCAGGGACGTTGGCTGGAGCTCAGTCGATTGTTCGATGCGTTGTCGTTGTTGTGGGAGTGTACGGGGACACGGCTGGAATTGCTGTGAAAGTCGAAGTCGGTCTGGTTGTCGGCTTCAGTGTCGGAATTGCTCCTAGCTTCGTTGTCGAAATCCTGATTAGATTCGTCGATCGATTCCGCGGTAGGTGCACGCCTTCTGCGACGTCTAATCCACGTCACACGAGGCCAGAGTCTCCAGGGCTCGTGGTAGTAAACACTTTCGTTGTAGGATCCTCCCTCGTAGTCGGGGTGCGATTCTGAGGAACCTGCCGAATTCGAATGGTTTGAGCGAAGAGAGTCGCCCTGCGCCTTCAAGGGCGAAGACGCGCTAGGTGAACCAGGCATTAGCGAGACCTTATCGCGTGCTTGACGCGGATTGGCTAATTGAGTCCGCAGCCCGTGCGTCTCACAAGTCATTAATCATTGATTGGGTCGGTTAAAGTTCGGAGTTGTACATGCAAGGCTGTGAGTTTTGTGTGCAAAAGCTCTTGGTGGGGGCAGCGACTTGAAAGTATGTGGGGCAAATCCGTGGATCGATGAGCGCACTGGAGTGCACAAGCCAAGCTTAGGTAATATGGCGGCAGGCTGCCAGGGCTTTCGTCAACAACAAGCTGCTTGCAGCTCCAGGTTCCAACAAGCGACAGTGGCTATCAGCTCCGAACCTCAGCGCTACAACACCCACCCACCGTTCCTTTTCACCTCCATTTCGTAACCACCACAGACTCTAAGGTTCTCGTATAAGACCTCTCCAGAATTTTTTTCCCCAACGCGATTCATCGATCACATAATCGATACCAATACCACCTTGTACCCCTCGTTGCACCCAGTCAAACGATCATGGAGCGATTCAGGAGCCTACTGGGCGGCGGCATGAGCTTGGGAGGTGCTGCTCCGGGAACGGTATGCGCTGTCACTTCTTTGCTGACATCGTGCGCCATCGACTGACGAAAACCCATCATGCAGGACAACACGAACCTCATTGACAATTCCGAAACCGTCCACATTTCCTCACTCGCCCTGCTCAAGATGCTTCGACATGGTCGCGCCGGTGTACCGATGGAAGTCATGGGCTTGATGCTCGGCGAATTTGTGGATGATTTCACTGTCCGCGTGGTGGATGTATTTGCCATGCCCCAGAGTGGTACGGGTGTCAGTGTAGAAGCTGTCGATCCCGTCTTTCAGATGAAGATGATGGATATGCTGAGGCAAACCGGCCGGTACGTTTTGAGGTTGCAAACTCTTGCGCTTGGCTGAATCTGCTGACGCTTGCCTCTCCTCAGACCCGAGTCCGTTGTTGGCTGGTACCATTCTCATCCCGGGTTTGGCTGCTGGCTGTCTTCGGTCGATATCAACACCCAACAGAGCTTCGAGCAACTCACCCCCCGCGCAGTTGCCGTCGTGGTCGACCCCATCCAGTCGGTCAAGGGCAAAGTTGTCATCGATGCGTTCCGTCTGATCAACCCACAGTCGCTCATGATGGGTCAGGAACCCCGTCAGACCACGTCGAACCTGGGCCACCTGAACAAACCTTCGATCCAGGCGCTTATCCACGGCCTCAACCGTCACTACTACTCCATCGGCATCAACTACCGGAAGACAGCGCTCGAGGAGAACATGCTGATGAATTTGCACAAGCACCCGTGGACGGATGCCCTGCAGATGGAGGACTTCCGGGCCGAGGGCCAGCGGACCAAGGAGCGCCTCCAGCGGCTCGTCAGCCTGGCGGAGGGTTACGAGAAGAGGGTCAAGGAGGAAACCGAGCTGACCAAGGACCAATTAAAGACGCGCTACGTTGGCAAACTGGATCCCAAGAAGCATTTGGAGGATGTCGGACAGCAGTTAATCGAGGACAATATCGTGGCGGTATCAAGGCAGATGATCGACAAAGAAGCGACCATGGCGAAGAAGGATGCACCAGGTGGGACGAATGGTCGGCCGAATGGCGAACAGATGGAAGTGGAAGAAGAGGAGCTCTGAAACGACAATTAATCCAGCATATCCTCGGGCGAGCAATGACTTGGGCCAGGCGTTGTATGAGTAGGCGTTTTCGGGCAGGGCAAGGGAATCAAGCTGGGACCCTTGTACATGGATGCATTCTGGCACCTCATCGATTGCTTTGATCCGCTGATGATGTGCATGGTATGTATTGGTATGGTTGGTGCCATGAAACGGCTGTTTCTGGTAAGTTCTTTTGTCGCATGCCCCTTTGTTCTCAATCCAATCCGGCAGCAGAACCGTCCACAAGTGCATTGTTTCGACATAACTGTTCATCTCATGCCCTCTTGAAGCTGCCGCTGTCATGAAGAATCAGTTGCTTATTTAAACTCGGGCCATATTCTTAAAGTCACGCTCCGTCTCGCCGACCATGGTTTCAAAATGTTGCGGCAACTTGTCAAGCGAATTATTCACGCGTTCAGCTTGATGACCGGCCAAAAGAATGAACGTCGCACACCTCTTGATGACGGCTCTCCCCGGTTCTATGCTCCAACGGCCAAGGAGACACGCGAGATCATACAGACCGTGGTTGTCTTGGAGACCCAACCCAGCCCTCTCTCAGGCATCACAGACCATCCAGATCCTCCTCGGTATGCCTGTGGCTGGCGTGTAGATGGCTGGCGTCAAGGTACAGTGCAGTTGCGCAGAGTAACCCAACATGCAGCTCTTGTACATGAACCTTGCTGTCCCCTGAGCAATGCTTCGCTTCTGGCATCCGCCACCAGAACAAGAAGTCCACCACGACGGACCACAAACGTGGAAACCCCAAGAGATACCCGCAATTTCCGGTCGCGTCAAAAGAGCTCAAGGAAGAATTCCCGACGTACCACAAAAAGCTCACTCCAAGCCAAGCATTCAAGAGTCCCTTTATCCGATCCAACACGCCCGCTCCCCAGACTTCCCATCCCTTCCTGCCCCAAAACTACACCAACAAGACAGACCTCCGTAGCCAGGAGGACGCTCCCGAGAAGCAGAGCCGGAGAAGCAGCAGCCAGCCTTCCAGGGCCCCCGCTCTCCAGCGCGCCGCTGACGCCGGAAACGCTTAAGCTCATTCTCGACGCCTTCGACCAGGCTCTTAACCACACACACTACGCCGTCTGCGGGCATGCTGCCCTCATGGTGTGGGGGAGCTACCGCCTGACCGCCACCTCTCTGCCGGCGACGATAATGATCCCACCCGCCCACGTGAGTATCCTCTGCCCGGCGGCGAGCAGGCGGGTCATACTGGGCTGGGCAAAAGCGGTCGGATGGGCGGTGTATCCGGCCAGGTCGCACGTTTGTTCCTCGACTACTGCTTCTCACTTGTTGCCCCTTGGTGAGGAGGTTGAAGATGAGGTCAAAGAAGTCAGTGGGGGGGGAGCCGGGAGGAGAGGAGGTGGGGAGGTGATTGGTGTCCCCGTCCCTGGCTCGTCTCCAGCCGTGGTGGTGGGCTTCAGGCTGAAGGCGGTAGAACATCTGGTGTGGGATCGGTTGAAGACGGTCAAGCCTTGCGAGATAAGCGGACCCTACGTTGGGTGGGTGGGGGAGATGATGCGTACGGAAGCCCGGGTTCTCGCCGTGCCGACGCTGCTCGATGAGCTTGCGAGGGCCTGGTATTCTTGCGCCATAAGGGGCAGGGAAGTCGGCCAGGGGCGGGAGAAGTACATCGCCGGCTTGATCTTGTGGATCCTGCGACGGTTAGCGGAGGATGCCGACCGTCTCAAGGGAAGGGCTGGGTGGAAGCTGACGCCGTCAGATGTGCCGAACCTGACGTGCCGCAAGTTCTGGCTCTCTTTTTCGGGTGAGTATCACGAGTCCCTTGTTCTGCTGGCGAGCTGCGGCCTGTATCCTTCCAGTGCAGCTGAATATAGCGATACGAACCAGAAACTCTCGCCTCCAATCTCTCTCGTAAACCTTCTACGCCGTTTTGACAGTTCACGCCCCTCCCGGAGGCTGAAGCGGGATCTGTGCTGTGATGTGCAGTGAAGATTGTCACCCTTTATACGAAGAAACAAATCAAGTTTGAACGAAAGAAGACACTAACAACCGCGATCGAACAATGAATCGTGGCCAAGTCAAAGCACAGAAGAGAAGCAGGTCAATGGTCGTCACCGAACACCCCTGGGAAAAGGACATGAAGGATTTTTTTTTTTTTCGCGCACTGCTCAAGGTTCAAACTTCAAACAAGAAAAGAACGAATTACTCTGTCATATTCCCGTCTCACTCTCAGTCTCATAGTGAGCCTTGACTCACGCGCTCTCCAATGGCCCGTATGTTGCCGCCCACGCGTCGTACGTGGGAGACTGCATCAGCTGTTGCAGGTGACGCCTCCGAATACCAACATTGCCTCCATCGAAAATTGGCAGAACAATAGCATTATTCAGCAGCTCGGCGAAGGGCCGGTCCGAGTCATATGCGGTGCTGACATTCATGTTAGCATCTCTTCAATATTCAATACTTCCCTCGGGGGAAGAGGCTGGGGGACAAATCGAAAGGTTGACCCTACACTCCCACGGCGTTAATAACGTCGGTGCACGCCTTGACAGCTGCCTCGCTGCAGAAGACCTTGGCGGCGAGAGCGAGCTCGCGCCGGGCATTATAATCGCCTGGCCCGTTCTCCATGGCGTGGGCGGCCTTCCAAGTCAGGGCACGGGCGGCCTCAGTCTGCATCTTGACGCCCGAGAGCAGATCAGCGACGGCCTGGCGCTCGAGCAGCGGCACGGCGCCCCCGCGGGCGTCACGCCGGGCAAATTCCAGCGCCGCGTCGAAGGCTGCGCGCATCAGACCGACCCCCATGGCGCCGACAAGCACGGCGCTCGCGTCGAACGAAGCGAAGGCCACCTGCGCACCTTCACCCGGCTGGCAGAGCACGTTTCCCGCCGGCACACGGACGTTGGTGTAGCGTACGTGCGGGCCCGATACGGACGTGTGGCCCGGGGTAGGGACATGACGGAGAACCTCGAAGGCTCCCGGGCCATTGCGGTCGAGGTCGGCGCGCGTCACCAAAATGATCATGACGCGGTCCTTGGGATTGCCGGCATCATTGTCAGTTGGAGGGGTCGTCACGTCTCGGCACACGACGCAGGCGAGATCGCAGCCGCCAAAGTCCCAACCGGCGCAGTTGGTCGCCCACATCTTCTCGCCGTTGATGACCCACTCGTCGCCCTCGCGGCGTGCCGTGGCCTGGAACCCTGGGGCGCCCTTCTCCAGTGCATTGGCCACGCCGCCGGGCTCACTGAACACGAGCGATGCCAGCGGGGCGCCCTCACCGCTCAGGAAGGGTTCAAGAAAGGGCGCGTGCTCTGGCTTGCCGGCAATATTGAGCGGCGTCAGGCCGAGTCCGGTGGCCTGTCGCATATCATGTCAATATGAGCTATATCGTCTTAAAGCGAAGGGGAACATGTAGTGGGCTGCTACTGGCTCTTGACGTACGAATATGGTGAGGGCTGCCGATGGCTCAACAGCATAGCACTCTTCCACCATGATGGCTGCCTCAACAAGGCTCCCGGCGCTGCCGCCGTGGATGGGCGAGATCTGGCCCTTGAGCAAGCCACCCTGGACGGCGGCGGCATACGCGGGCTTGGTTGCTTGAAACCTCTTGTGGTGCTCCTGGTGCTTGAGGTACTCGGCACGCGCCGGTTTGAGGACGTTCTGAGCGAACCCAGCAGCGGCGGCACGTGTCGCAGCCTCGCTGGAGCCAAGATGGAAGTCGATGGGCATTGCTGATAAGTCGAGGGCAATAGGCCCAGTTCAAGGGAGGAGTGGTTTGTGAGGTCAAAATTAAGTCCTGTGGAGATTGAGTGATGAGAGACAGAACTTCCGATTATGATAATTTACCTAGAAGGAGGTAACTATTCCTTTTATATCTTCTTTGAGTGTTTCAAGAGGGGTATTTGCTCTTGGGTGTTCACGCTTGGGTCACCCGCAATCTGACGTAGCATTAATTAGTGTGTCCCTTGGTCGGCTTGTCAGTGTCAGCATCATGCACGTTTTCGCCCCCATCTTGGGGAAATTCGGTAGGCTAGCGGCAGCTTTCTAGCTTTTGTGCGCCACTATGCCATGGTCTTTTAATAATATAAAATCCTAAATTGCTTTCTATCCTCTCTGTTTGGATAAAGTCTAAACTGACCTACCTAGGCATGCATTACCTTCAGTCTCCTTGAACGGCAGTTTGAGATGCAGGACTAGGCAAATTTCCGGTTCTATGTGTGATCACACAAAGGGGGTGTGCTCCAGCAGTTAGAATGATCAATATGATAGGTTAAACGCCGGTATCTGCTTGAGATTTCTGTTGCTGTCCTGTGTAAGGTACATTCTATGTCTGGCTGGTCTTCCTCAAACGGGTCGTAGCCATCGCAACTAGCGCAGTGACAAGGCCCTGCCCAAGCCTCTTCGAAACCCTTCACTGCGACTCAAGCGACCCGTCTCCTATGGGTACCCACACCATGCCGTTCTCGTCCTCCATCACCAGCACAGGTTGCACCGGCTCCCTTCCTTTCCACTCATAGCCGTTCGGGCGTTCCTCATCGCTGTTGTCCCGCTTGGCGACAACCTTGCCATCCTCACACTTGGTACCAACAGCCACCCGCTGCGGGACGGCCCAGCCCCAGTTACACAGCCCAAAGAAACTTTCGCCGAGACAGATAAGCTCGCCTTGGGTCGCACAGGCGACGGCCCCGTCGCTGGGCTTGTTGACACAGGCGGTGCCTAATCTGATGGATGTCGCCTCAGTGACGGTCGTCGTCAAGGTGGTCTGGAGGACCATCGGGGGAGTGGTCGTGCTCAGGCGAGGCACAGAGCTGGGAGTGCCGCTAGTGAACTCGCTAGTGCGCATCTCAGTTGCTGTACCCGTGCTGCTGCTCTCGCCAGGCAGGGTGGGCGTGGAAAGAGCAGGGCTCGTTTCTTGATTGGCCATCGGGATGGACTCGAAGACCGGAAGCGAGCGGGCATCAGGAATTTGAGAGCAGTAATTTGAGGGCTTGTTCACGGGCTCAACTGGGGCCTCAAGAACAAGACCGTATTTGCCGGGGTTGGGAAAGTTGACGATCACCTTGTCGGCCGAGGTACCGGTGACGCAGTTGGGAACCTCCGGGTCATTGGGGTAATTGGCGACGAAGATATCGGGCAGGTCCTCCATCTCTTTCTCGTTGCCAGTGCCGCCGGTGATGTTAATTGGAGCACAATTCCTACAGAAGCAGTGTGGTCAGAGGGGACGGAATGTACACTTGAGACGAGATCACGCACATATACATCTCCTTGTTCCCCAGCTTGTTGAACCAGGTCCAGGCAAAGGTGGCCGGGCCATTCTTAAGGCTGTCCAGGCATACAACGTCAGGAAAACAATCATCCTATACATGAAGTAATCAGGACTCACAATTTGGGAATCGGAACCATGAACTGGCGCATACAGTCAACGCCAGAATCATTTCCGCAGTGTTTGCTATCCTGGCGCATGTTCTTGTCTACAGCAACCGACGCGAGGTTGCGAGTCTCGTCGGTAAACACGGCAGGGCAGCCACCAATGATGCTGTAAATGGTTTTGAATCTTGCCGACTTGTTCCAGCCTCCGCCGCCGGCGGGTTCGTCGTAGGTAATGCTGAACTGGCAAGAACCGCCGCCATGCTGGCCACCGCTGCAGATGAGATCAGTTTGCTTTGTTCTCAAACAAAGTGCACCAGAAGCCCGAAGAACAGACCGGTGGTAAGGTTCATTGCACTTACCCGGTAAAGTTGGCCAAGGTCACGCCGCCAGCCTCAACTGGAGTGCGAGTGGTGAAACCGTACTGGTTGTGGCAGGGGAACGGAAAAGTATTACCGCTGATTGGGTCTACCTGGAGCAGCGGCTGCATGTTGAGATTGTACGGGGCCGGTGAGTTCATAATTATGTGGCCGCTGGCTCCGCCGAGGAGGAGCATCGCGAGCCTAGTAGCTGAGAAGACTGGAGGCAACATGGTCACTCACTATCGAGTAGAAGCAGGGTGTATGATGTTGATCGTGATGGATAGGTAAGTCGGGGTAGGCAATTGGAGTTGAATATTGTTGAATGGCAGTGGTTGCAAATGGGTAAATGGAAAGAGGCGAGATGATTGAGATTCTTGACAGAGTATTACGAGCAAGAAGCCTGAGAAGTGAAAAGAATCCCTTGGTGTGCCACCTGGCAAGCCTCTAAGTGACTACTCTTGTGACAGTGTCAGGGTTCTTAGTTGGGTAAAATGTGACAGTCAACAGGAATCTCCTGAGCTCCCATGGAGGGCGTTGGCAGAGATGAGACAAATTCACGAATAAGCTCAATTCGCCCGTATCACCTTTAAGGACCTACAATGCATTGGCTCTATTTCAAACAAAAAAAAAAGAAGAAAAAAAAGAAACCGTTGTTGCTGGCTTGTTCTTTTTCGGATTCCCTGCCAATGACTCCATAGACTTGCTCAACCGAGGTAGGTCAAGGCAATGTGAACATTTTTTATAGGATGATACTAAGTCCTGACGAGCTCTTAGCGCTGATGATATACATTTCTGTTGGTTTTTCAGTCGTAACGGTTTTATTGTACACTGGCCGTCCTTCTCCCCTTCCAATGCGATCCCTCGTTGGATTTCAGGGCAGTGTGGCAATGATTTTCTCTTTCCCCTTGTTCCAATAGTTAACTAGTCTAGTTATCTTGTAAATCCGTATTCCCAAAGATTCAACAGGACCCCATGTTATGTACGTCCGTACGCACATGCACCAAAAGTTTCTTTGCCCCTACCGCATACTGTCCCAAACTTCCTTATCCCGGCTTCCACTGTCCCCTGGTGGTGAGGGAATCGGAAGTGGGTTGTAGACGCGAGTCCGCCAATCCCATTCCACGTTGTCCGATGCGGTTGATGAGGCGCTTCCACATGAGTAGTTTTCTTCTTCACTGTCCATGTTGGACTCGGTTGACTGATGAAGATGGAGTAGAGTGTTGGATACGATTCAGGTAATGTGCGGATGAGTCTGCTGGATCTCCATTTATGAGTACGCCATTGAGTTAGGGCAGCAGATCCTTCGCAGCAGGAGTGTCCGAGGACGACCTAAAAAGATCTCTACGGTTTGTGGCCAACTCGTTCCATTGAAATTCATTTTCAACACATGTTGACCATGAAGATTGACATAGCCGATTCTTATACTTTGACATCCAACGCAGTCGCTAGCGAAAGCGGTCCAATCGAGACCCTTTAACAAGGTTCGGGCGGCACTTTACCACCTGCACGTCCCGGGATAATGGAAGTATTGTACGCTGAAGAAAAGCCGCCCAAGCTCGTCAGCATGAGCTTCCAACCATCTACGGAGTCACATCCGCGCCAGCCTCATACAGCTTCGTGGCAAACCAGCTCCCAGTCGTTATGTCTCGGGTCTTGCTCTGATCCAGCCCTCTGTTTCATCCACGACAGTCAATGCTTGCGCCCATAAAGCATGTTTCGGCCCGAGTCGCCGTTCTAGTTGGGTGCGTTTTCGTCCGCATCTGAACAGAGCGGAACCCTTTGCGCCAGCGACCGGGTCCAGATCAACGCGAATCAAACCAAGATTTGCATTTGAAGCTTTGCGGGCCCTGCGCATTGCCGACGGACCGCTGCAGTAAGGCTCCATGATGTGAGACAGTGCCGCACTCAGTGCTAATATGTAGATCTGTGTAGCTAATGAGACCAATAATTGCGTTAGTCATGTTGGGTGCAAGGAAACCTCCGAACGTGGCTCTGAGACATCACACGAGTCCTCTCCTGTTCCACGCTGGCATTATAAAACAGCCATTATTGCACAGCTGTATCACCATAAGCCCCGCTCCTATGTCGCGCCCAGCAATTCCAGCGCTTTACGTAGCTCGCGCACTGCCGTGGGCACATCCTCAAAGTTGAGGGCTGATATGGCCCATCTTGCATGCTTCTGTGCCCCAACCATCGCCGCCTCATCAGTCGCGAAGCCAACACTTGGGACTGGCGCGTGAACGGTAGGTGGAACTGCCGGGGGAGCTGTGGGTCTCGCGGTAGTCGCTGTTGGTGCCATATGCGTATAGTAAGGATCTGCTGGCGGACTGACGGGCGGTGACGCCACAGCAGCTGTGGGCAAGGTGCTTGTGGCGAATGTCGGTGGTGATATAGTCGCCGATGCTGAAGACTCTTGATAAGAAGTAGAGACTGCAGGTGGGCTTACGGGGCGCTGTGGCCATGTTGGGGGAGCACTCGCCATGGGGCTTTGCTGAGATGGCGGCCAGCCAGTCGGCGGGCCAGGAATCTCAGGTGGAGGCTGATACTGACTTGAATGTTGAGGTGGCGGGGTTATTGATGCGTCCGGTCCAAAGTAACCGGACGGAGCTGGTTGACTCAGGTTCGTGGGAACACCTGGCAGTTGTAGCCCGCCATCAGAAACCGGCGAAGGCTCGGCCAGGACAGGGCTGTGCGGCAACGGTGTACGCGCTGCGTCTGCCTTGGTCGTCTCAGCATAAGGGACTTCTTCCACCGTGACGGACCTTGGGCCGGCGCCGGGTGTGCTGCCGCCTAAGCTTTGAACCGCGGGGTCTTTCGGATCCAATCCCGGCTGAGGGTCCTCTTCTTGGTGTGGATTCGATTCGTTCGGGTCTTTTTCCTCTTTGATAGCTTTAACAATCCGCGCCGCGTTCCATTTTGCGTACTTGATCTTCTGCTGTGTCTCTTGATCCACCGGACCCCAGATATTCACGACGTGGAAGAAGGTTGCGGCCGCGTCAAAGGTTGTGGCGGTTTGTCTGCCCTCCAGTCAGCCCCGAATCATTTTGAAATAGTGTCTCAGACATACTGAGTAACCCGTCCTGCCTTTACCACCCGCTGTGCTCGATCTAGAGTCTCCTGGGCGAATTGCTCGACGTATGCCTGCCCTGCCGCATCGTCGGTAATCGCGTCTTCGGTAGCGTACTCTGCTTTTGTCTGCCCGCGTCTCAATCAGTATCAACCAGTATCTGCTTGTCCCAACAGCATGCGAACCTGCTCCAGCTTGTCTATCAAGCTAGTTGTGTAGTTCAAAATGCCTTCGTCGGTCGTGTGTAGCTGCTTCGCCAGAATCTGGTTGACGGCCCAGTATTCACCTGTTGCTATGAGAACCCGCCCTGCCTCTCAGACCTTAGGTATCACATACACCAATAGGCCATTATAGGCTTCACTGTTTGAAGCTGCGCAGCTTTCATGGCGCACTTCCAAATGTTGACATCGGCCTGCCTCAAGGCAGGGGGAACGTTGTCGGCCATGGCCGGAAAGGTACGTGCTCGGTCAATGAAAAGTGTTGGTCGCAAAAAGTGTACGGCGAGGGTGGTTTGCGTGTGATGTCAAAGAGACACTGCCTTGTCAGTTACACTACGGAAAGTATTGGTTTCTGACTGTTGTTGTTGGCTGCAATCGGGTGTCCCAGGGTTGCTCACTGACGAATGCTGGGCTCCCCGCAGAAGCCCCACACAGCTGCGAGGGCCAGGGAGCTTGGGGCGCTTAGCGCACTGGGCTTGCCGTTCTGGATCATTCCTCGCGAGGCCAGAGCGGCACCAGCTTCACAGCGGCAGTGGCATTTGAAATGTGTTCTTTTGCCGAACTTGGAAACATGCCAGCTTGAAGTTCTTGCTGTCCTATTTTCCTCCTCGCCCACCGAGCGAATAAAAAGATTTTCTCGCGCCCGATAGGCCTTCGCGTCTCAATCCATGAAATAACAAACTTTCCATTGTCAAACTCGAGATCTCAAGCTTGTGACAACCCCCCACTGGCCTGCACATCGAGGCGCCTCCGTTCCATCGTTGCTGTAAGACAGTGAACCGCCTGCATCATGCATCACCCCACCGTCTGCGCTGTGGCAGTCGCCCTGCTGTCCGCGCTCCCAGGGGCTCAGGCAGGCCTCTATACCAAGAAATCCCCGGTGTTGCAGGTGGACGCCAAGGACTACGATAGGCTGATCAACAAGAGCAACTACACTTCTGTAAGTGATCGTCCTTGGTTTCTCTGCGGCATCGCTGTGCTGATATTGTGACTCTCAGGTAGTCGAGTTCTATGCTCCCTGGTGCGGTCACTGCCAGAACCTCAAGCCGGCGTACGAAAAAGCGGCTAAGAACCTTGAGGGCCTTGCCAACGTAGCCGCTGTGAACTGCGATGATGACGCGAACAAGCCTCTTTGCGGAAAGATGGGCGTCCAGGGCTTCCCGACGCTGAAGATTGTCAGGCCAAAGAAGGGTGGAGGCAAGCCGACGGTTCAGGACTACCAGGGCCAACGGACTGCGAGCGCCATCGTCGACGCCGTCGTACAGCATATCAACAACTACGTTGTTAAGGTGGAGGACAAGTCGCTGGATAAGTTCCTCGCCGACAAGGAGAAACCCAAGGCTATCCTCTTCACGGAAAAGGGCACAACATCGACCCTGCTCAAGAGCATCGCCATCGATTTCGCGGACGTCATCACCATCGGCCAGGTGCGAAACAAGGAAACCAAAGCAGTGGAGACCTTCGGCATTGAGAAGTTTCCCACGTTAGTGCTCTTGCCTGGCGGCGATGCCCCGCACATTGTCTACGATGGAGAGATGAAGAAAGAGCCGATGGTCGAGTTTCTCTCACAAGCAGGGCAACCGAACCCACGATCGCCACCCAAGAACGGCAAGAAGGACAACGAGACGAAAAACAGCAAGGCGTCTGATAAGGCAAAGACGGCTTCAACCAAGACCTCATCCACCACCGCCGAGTCGGAAACGAACACAGCAACGCAGGAGGTCCCAGTTATTGTCGAGACTGCGCTGCCGATTCCCTCTATCAATTCGCCAGAGAAGCTGATCAAGGAGTGCTTGACAGAAAAGTCTCACACCTGCGTGTTGGCCTTTACCCCCTCAAGCGAGGATGAAAAGGCCAGGAGGGCACTGGAGAGTCTCTCCCAACTGGCCTTCAAACACGCCCAGAGCAAGCGCAACCTATTCCCCTTCTACGAGGTCCCCAAGAGCAACGAGGGCGCAGCATCCCTCCTGAAGGCGCTGGATCTCATCGGCGACGTCGAGGTTGTGGCCATCAACGCCCGCCGTGGATGGTGGAGGCACTACGACGCGGCCGACTTTGGCCATGAGAGCATCGAGAGCTGGATTGACGCGATCCGCATGAGCGAGGGAGTCAAGAAGAAGCTGCCCGAGGGCATCGTTGCCATTGCGGTTGAGGAACCTAGCTCAGCCTCTCCTGAAGCGTCGTCCGAGGCGCCCGATTCAACCGAGGCGGCCAATGACGAGGAGGCGACTCAGGTTACCCCCGAAGCTAGCGGCGACGCGGCGAGCGAGTCCACCGAGTCTGAGTCGACCCAGGCAGCTGACCCCACTGCAGAGCCCGAAACCGCTCACGACGAGCTCTGATGTATTGTAGTGTAATTCGTTTTTTCCCTGAATTGGCTTGTTAGCGAGGGCATTATAAGGCGTAGTTGAGTCAAATTCAAACGGATGAGGAGCGGAAGTGAACATTCCGTATAGATCTGGGCAGTTGCTGGCTGTGAAATGGAGGATGGAGTGGTATCTCACCTGGCTGCTTGTCGACGCAGGCCTGGATCATCTGTTCCGAACAAGACCAACAAGTTCCATCCATCCACCTCAGCATTAACTCGCAGTACTAGTCCACGTCCATGTCATCCAGCCCAACCCCTTTCTCCACCGTCCCCTCCTGTATCATCCGGCGCCCCTTATCCCGGACGACCCGGTCCAAGATCTCCCTCATCTGCTTACACCCATCCACCCCAACTGCCAGCATACCCTCTAGCCGGCTCACCTGAACCCTGCTTTCGCACACCAACACCGCGACGCGGTCGCTCTCGCCTAAAGTCGCCACCGTCAGCCCCGGCAATTCCTGCTCCTCCTGGTGGTTCAAGTCCAAAAGCGGATCAGCCCCTTCGTCGTTGGCCGCATACGTCGACGTCGACCCGGCAGTGCATGCCGCGACGTAATCAGTCATGGGGATACCCGCGTCGACGCACGCCAGGGTCGCGGCGTTGATGAGCGCCGCGAGCAGCGAGCCGTCTTGCGAGAGAACGTGTAAGGAGACGTTGATCTGGCTGTGTGGGAACAGATGCGTGTGCAGGCTGGCAGCAAGCGCGTTTGCCACGGTCGAGGCGAGCTCGAGCGTCCGTCTGTGTTGCGCGGCGAGTATTTTTGGTTAGCCACAGCAGTCAAGGCAGAAAACACATTGGTTTGTTTGACGGCGCTGGAGAGGAATATGGTAACGTACTTGTCGCCTCGGCCGTGCCGCTTGCGGTCTACGGAGCTGAATCCGGCAATCACGATCCCTACTACCACCTCTGCCTTGCCACCTGCGCCGCCAGCTCCGGCTCCTCCACTACCACCGCCAGCAACGCCGCCACGGCGAGGCCCCGGCTCACTTGGCCCCGTTACCACGCACATGACTTTGGTATGACCCATCTCGAGGTAGCTGGAGCCATCCGCCGCAGCCTGGGTGCGAATCTGGGCGTGCACACGCCGCAATTCGTTCCATCTTCGTCCATCGACACGCAGCAGGGCGAGATTGTAGGTTGATGTATCGAGCGGCATCGTGAAAGGCCCGGTCGGCGGATTTGCGCCCTGATCAGATTGGTCTCGATTAGACGACTTTGTTGTGCCTCGCACTCGATTCGGCCTTTCTTGTTCCCTCGGCTTCTTGCACAAACCAGACGACGGCCCCGCGCTTCTCCGGTGGTTCGAATTGTTGGCCACACCAATGGTCGGCGCGTTTTGGACAGCTTCAGGGCTAGGCAGCAAGGCACAAGATCCTGTGTTTCAGACCTTCCTTTCGGACCGATAAAAGGTCAACAGGGTATCCAAATGCGATCGCTAGAATTGATCTTGCTTCTTGACAGAGTGAGTGGCCTGCACCTCTTCGCCTAGCCAAGTTGCTTGCATCACATCCGCGAGACCAGAGCGGAAAAAAAGATAGTGGGGCATTAGCCAAGCAAAAGCTTGGGCCACACAGCGCGATGAGCACACTGTGGGCCAGCTTCTCGAAACAGTGGATACTTCTATTCGTACACTACCAGAAAGGAGCCCTGAATGGATCCCACTTGCCCGGCGCCTCTCTGGCGGAAAGTTGTTTCGTTTCCTTCCCCTGATGATCAGTTTCCTTGGACGGTTCTCCTCGTGCCTCGCGGCTCGCACATTGAACTAGCAGCTTCCCTGGCCGTTGGTGAATTTGGGGATGGTCTGGCCTCTTGTGTATGGGCAGCGATCTTCAACTCCGCAAGGCTCAGCCATCACGATCGGGAGAAAAGAGCAGAGAAGGGGTTCAGACGCCAACACTGTCTGGAAAATTGGACGATGTCTGAGCGTGAGCATTGTCTGGGGTGCATCCAAACACGGCACAAACGAGACGTGGCCCGGGGTGACCATCTGCCGAGCCTGGCTGCGCAACGCTGCAATTAAATTTAGTGGCCGTTCAAGCTAACGTCGGCGGTGTACTACACTAAGATGCATTCAACACTTTAAGCGGTACAATGGCAGGTGAGGCGTTAACGTCTTTTGACCAGGGTACTCCGCTGGGGATCTTGGGGTCCAGCAACGGAATGTACCTGGATCGAGTCGGTGTGAGCAGCGAATCAACTTTTTCGTCTGCAATTGGCTTATGCTGTGCTTCGAATTCATTTAACGTTGTTCTGTTCGTCCCCGATAATGATTAGTACAGTTTCTACAAACTATCCCATTGGCACTCACAGAGCAGCGACACAACTTTTTTGCAGTTAACTCTAGTCACAATGTAAGTACTTGCAGGCACCAATTGCAGCACCTTCGGCAGCAAACTTGAAAGTTGAATCAGGGCCCGACACGACACAAGAGCGAGACCAGGGGCACACACACCTCCCAACCAATGGCATCGGTAGGGGACCTGCATGACCCTGGCCTTGTTTTGATGTGGGCCGGGTGTGCCAATCAGGCGAGCAGGGCGGAGGATCTCTCGGTTCTGGCCCTTTCGTCAGCTCTCTGGGCAAAGCCGCCAGGGGCACTGACCAGGATTATTTCACATTCGCTCTCCCGGCTCATTTTAGACCCCTGCTTGGCACCATCTTTTCTGTCTTCATCTTCCCTTCCGTCCAAGTCTCTCCTTTCCTCTCGTAACCATCCTCAACCGCTTTCGCGATCCGTCCGCTCCTTTCGAGATCTCGCATCTCAGTTCACTCTTTTGAACCACGCGCACCTCGACATCCGCTTCCTCTTTCGAGACGTTCCCAACGCCAACTTCGGCGTCGCTTCTCCGGCTTTTGCGAAACGCTTTATTTAACGCGGCGCTTAGGACCGCTGATTAGCCGCCTGGCCCCCTTAGGAAAAAACTGCTTTGAAATAGGCAAAACACAACACAATCTTGAGATTCGAAGCATATCATTTCAGCATTCGCGATGCAGCTCACTCACCTTCTCCTGCTCGCGGGCGCGCTTGGCGCCTCCGCACACCCGTCAAGACACGCCCATCTTCACCGTAGCATGGCTAAGCGCGACGCCGAGTATGTCAAGAACGTTCACAAGGAACCGCCGCCGCCACCGCCCACCAGCTCCAAGGCTCCAGCTCCTTCCCCGTCTCCCCCGCCGGCTCAGAAGGTTTCAGTGGAACCAGAGGAGAAGAAAGTCGATACCAACACCTTCATTCCTTTCTGCGGCGGCACCTCGAGCAAGGCGAAGCGTGTGACGTACGATCAAATCATGTACGCGGGCAACTCGGGCACTAGTGGCGGTTGCAAGTGGAATTCCAACCTTATGGTCGTCCCCAACACCATCGCCGACAAGTACGATTACGTCCAGGAGTACACCAACGTTGCCGATGAACCGTATCAGGTTATCTGCGCCAACAAAATGGGCGCCGACGGCCAACTCACCGGTTTGTGCGACGTACCCGGGCAGGAGCAGCTCAAGTTCAACCTCGCGCCTGGCGAGACCAAGACGGTGGTGGCCGACGTCAACACACAGGGTGCCTGCGCCTTTGCGCCGCAGAACGTTCCCCTTACCAAGGACAACTGGTTCGCCGGTACCTGGGCCGAGTTTGACTTTGGGAGCCAGCCGAACCAGGGCTGGTCCGGCGCCGACTGCTCTGCTCTCGTCGCAATGAACGCTAACTTGGACGTTTACGGCTGCCGCATGTCACACAATGGGATTCACTCGACAATTCTCCCTGGCGGCGAAGCATTCAACGCCTACATCAAGGGCATGGAGGCTGAGGACGGAGTCGGTCTCAACATTCCCCCTGGCCCTACCAAGATCCAGGTCAAGGTTGGCTACTCTGGTTAGATAACAGCCAGTTATGCACGGTTCTTCACCTTCTCGCGCGGCTGATGGTGTCGATACGACAATTATCATTTCTATGACGGCACCTGATAGGGATTGACGCTTTCTGGTTTTGTGTGTGTGTATGGGTTGCTTCATGTTCAATCTGTCCATGGTACTGCTTGGATCCAAGTGCTGGCTGGGCTGTGACGGGACAAGCCTCGTGGATAATGTTTGCCGGACACGGACTCACGGCTGTACATATTGTCCTGTTGAATTTACCACTTTCTTTTTTTTTTCTTATCCGTCCATTCGTCCATCTAGCATGATGCGTAGTGTAATGTATACGATTCACTCTACCATTGCCATTGGGCTCTCAGGACCGAGCAATCCCTAGTTCAGGCGAGGAGGATCATTCCCGACTGCCGTACGATGTGGTCTAACTTAAAAATTATTCACTCCTGGACTAAGGGACGGCGAGGAGCATATCACTTTACGAGGCACATAGCACTGTTATTCTCTTAGTGTCCAGTGGAAGAAGACTTGTTTGGCAGGTTCAAACAGACAGCTGACGATCGCTTGTCTCGATTGCATTTGCAACTTAAAACTTCCTAAGATACTCTGAAGAAACCGGCCGCTGTAGCTATTTTCAGATTCTGCATTATTTTCAAGAGCTTAATATACACACATGCAATGCTTCACCAGCCCCGGGCGAGCCATTTCATTGCTTGGCTGTTACCCTTTTGAATTGAGGTAAACAACGGTCACAACACTCGCTGTTGCTAGTTCTCTCCGCTGGTTTCAGGCCGCATCCCCACTTATCGCCGCCGGTTCTCGTTGGCGATCATGATAACGAGGGCCTCCAACACTCAACAGGTGTTCATCTCCCTTGACGCCACAGGACCTGGAATCCCGCCATGATTCTACGTTGAATCAGCTCGTCGTCTCGCTGCTCCCGCCATCGCTGCCGAGCCACGCGCATGTCGATGCCAGCCCTCCTCGTTCCCCCGCGGTAGTCCTGGGAAGTGTTGCGGGATATTGCGTAGGCTTGGTTGAGATTGGGAACCTGAATGGCGTTGATGCGTATCAACCATCTTCTTGCCGTAGCATGTGACACTCGCGGTGTTGGACGGTTGCGCAGTTGTGGATTCCATGCGAGGGCGTCTGGTGTGCTGTAGCTTGATACTGTCGAATTCGGTACCTTAACGTTGTGTCCATTGAAGGCTATTTCATGTTGTCGATGACCAATGCTAGGCTGTGCGGAACAAAAGGCGAAAGTGGAATCGTGTAGATTTTCGATCTTGAATAAGGTTGTGTTGGGCGTTGGGCCGATGCATGTTGATGGCGAAAGTCGGCTTTGGCTTTGACGGCTGTCCGTTAAGTTTTGAGGCTGTGATACATCGGAAACGTTGCCATCAACAATGATGGGAAGAGGAAGCTCGAAAAGCGTCAGCCGCTGTTATAGTATAAAAGTTACAATTCTTGAGCTCTCGAAACCAGAATGGCCCAAAAAAAATAATGAAGTACCCGGCACAAAGAAGGCCACGCTAGGGTCACCTACCTGTTTTACACGACTTGACATTGCAACTAACGCTACTTTCACTTTTGCTGTGATCGAGGTTGGAATAGGCCCTTATTTCCCGTAAGTGTTGAGAGCGTTCATGAATTCAAGTTCGGCGGCAAGCAGCGCGCAGGCAGTCAATTGGACACTAAGGTAGTGGGAGAATAGTCGAGAAAAAGTCATCGGAATCTGGGTTTGGGCAAGGTTGGAAATGCGTACACATATAACTCACGTATCTCACACACTGTAGGACATAGGAACGGGCTGTCAGGCGCCTCTCACGTAACCAAAGGCACAGGTGTGGCGAAGCGCCGGCAAAGTCAAAGGTGAGATGGGCGTGGTTATTGAGGTATATGGGGGGTCATCCCGCGCCTCACTTTCCCATCTTTAGACATCTGACTGTGCTCAACAACGAATCAAGGTTTTAACCATCAGTCGCCTTAGGACATCTTGGTATCTCTTGTGACAACTAGGGGGATCAAGGACAATTGGACATCTATGTCAGAACCTAAAACCCAGAAAAGCATGAGATAGTTAATCAGTTGCCAGGGGGCAAAGGAATTTCATTGGTCCAGTTTTGTCAACTGGAACAGGATATAATGTATGTAGTTACAGATAGACACGGAGTACGGACTACTTAAGCAACAATAGACTACCTATCTCGAACGAAGCAAGCTGAAGAAATGGTCCCTTCGGCGTTTTCACCCGGAAATGCAAGTCCGAAGTGCAAGGTAGGCTGGGATCACCTGAAACAAAGCCTGGGACAAATGCTGATCTCGAGTCAAACGCTGAACCGATTTCAACGACTTCAGACGATAACCTAACAGCACGACTGCGGCGGCAAGACTCATAGCCACGCCCATTCATCCCACTTGGAGGTGCGGAGGAGATCGCGCTTGACCGTGCTTGGCTCGCAGCGTCTTTCAGCTCCCCACATGCACATTTTGACGAAGCCCCATGATTGGGTGCTAAGACCGCCTGATACTACCGCCGCAGCGAGGATTCGGTGGCTCGCTGCACGCTGGCGGCGGTCTTTAATGGCGGCCCCTGCCCCTTCCCAAAAAAAAAAGAGAACCCAAGGGCAGAGGGCAGGAAAGAAGTGAGAACCCCACATTCACCATATCGCTCCTACTGCATCAGACAGACCAGGGTCGACTGGGCCAGTGCAGAATAATTCGAACAGGAAGGGCAAAAAAAGAAAACAAAATGCCCAGCAAAGGAGTCCACGCCTTCACCTACATCGCGGCGCACGGCTGCTCAATCGAGCTGTCGGTGCCTGGAAAGACGGTGACGGTTAAGGAACTGCATCGCTTCAAGGACGTCGCCCTCGAGGTAGAGTCGTCGGAAATCCAGAGCTTCTTCGACAAGAGGGGCAAATTCACGTTCAAGGTGTTCAAGGGCGGCAAGCAGATCACGGAGCAATGGGTCGACGTGAACGCCATCACGGGCAACGCCAGCGGCGGGACTATGGATTCCATCGCCGACACGCCCTCCATCTTCCACGGCGACGACCTCATCATCTCGTATGGCCTGTACGAGGCCGGCAAGGGTCATGAGCTGCTGCCCAACCGGCACCAGTGCTACATCACCGTCACCCCCAACTACGCCAACTGGATGCGCAACCTGGTGCCCCCGGACTCGGACCTCGAGAAGAAGCTCTTTCGCCGCCTTGTCCTGCCCTCAGCCCACGACGTGGGGATGAACAGCATGGAGAGCAGCAACGCAGTGCTGAAGCGCGTGGGTGGCGCCGTCGTCGGGGAGCTCATCAACGACAACAAGCTTCTGACCAAGCTCGCCGACAAGCTGTCGGGCAACGCCATCGCCCTCATCGCTCCCAACATCATCTACAGTCTGGCCATCACCCAGAAGGACTCGCTCGATGCCATGCTCAAAATCGGCGCCCGTTACTTCGAGTTCCGCCCGGCCCGCCTGCACACGGCCGTCCGCTCCAAGGGTGCCCTGCCCGACCGTCTATACTTCCAGCACGCCGCCATCCCAGGCATGGCCTATGACGCCTTTCTGGCTGGCGTCGTGTCTTTCCTGCGCGCCCACCCGGCCGAAATTGTCGTGGTGCAGCTGCGCTGGGACGGCGTCGTCGACGCGTGCGCCAAACCGTCGCGCGAGGAGAAGAAGCAGTACCTAGATGACGCGCTCAAGCTGGCCAAGGGCGAGATTGTGGCCGGCAACCTGCAAGACATGAAGAAGCTTACCATTGGGCAGCTGCGCCAGCAGCGCAAGCGGCTGATCATGCTCGACAGCGTTGACTCGCTATCCACCTACACGGACGAGGGCAACGCCACCCTCACGGGCGACAGCATCCTCCAGGCCTTGCCGCGAGTCCTAACCAAGGAGAACCAGCGGGGCAAGGCGTTCATCAACATCCAGTGCCAAGCCACGGCGTCCAACATCACAAAGGCCGTCGTCTACTCGGTCCTAGAGGCGGGTGCCACGACGAGCTGTCTCCTGGCGACCAAGGGCTTGTGCGACCACAAGACTTTGCCCTGGTGCAGGGACAACGTGATGCGCACTTGCGAGCCGGACCAGCTCGTCGTCCTGATGAATGATTTCATTGACGGCGCCACGGCCGATGTTGCCGTGCAGCTGAGCAAGCAAAGGTTGGAGAAATGAGCCAAGTAACGCCCTCTAGTTTTATGAATGCGATGACGTATGATTTTTGGATACCTGATTTCGCTATTTTTTTTTTCAACAAGCGTGGCCTCCTGACGAACCAGATTGGTACTTTGTTTATCACTAACTTATGAACATCTGTTTTCTTGAAGCTTGACCCCTCCCTAGCCAAACATGTCGGCCCGCATACCAATTCATCGTAATTCATATTGTTCCCTCGAACTGATGCTGCCGTCTTGGCGACCCTTATTACCGTTCCGGTACCACCTTGGCTTTTTAATTCCGACGGAGGCCGCTCCGGCTCCGGCGACCGTAATCCATCGTACTCGCCTTTCATTATATCAACACGAGACCGAACAGTCCCTCAGTGACCCCCCGCACAACAAACCTCGCAGGGATAGGCATCTGAGCAGCCGTTGATCAATATAACCCCTTACAACAATCACAATCATATCTGAAACTGACGTCATGCCGTCTCCGCCCCCGGTCTACATCAACCCCGCCGTCGGCGCCGCCGCCGACAGGACAAGCACTCCCCGGTCGGAGGGCCGAGAACACTTACAACCACCACCCCGGTCCTCCGCACAAGTCGTGCACCGCCTCCTCCCCGCCTACGCCGAGACGCCTCTCCACTCCCTCCCCTCGGTCGCCCGGGCCCTCGGTCTCGGACACGTTCTAGTCAAAGACGAATCGCAACGGTTCGGCCTGCCGTCATTCAAAATCCTGGGCGCCTCGTGGGCTGTCTACCGCGCCGTTGCGGAGCGGATGGGGTTGAGGGGGGGTGACGGTAATGGCGATGACGGTGCAGTGGCATCACTCCTCTTAGACGGTAAGGGGCAGCGCGACCGCAGCGGTGGCGGGATTAAGGTTATCACGTGCACTGCGGGAAACTGGGGGCGGGCCGTGGCGAGGATGGCTGGATACCTGGGCGTTGCCGCGGTCGTATACGTGCCGAGCCATATGCCCGAGCAGACGCGGGAGCTAATCCGAAGCGAAGGGGCTGAGGTTAAGGTGGTTGAGGGGGGCTATGACGCTGCTGCCGAGGTCGCCAAGGGGGCGGGGGAGCGAGAGGATGGTGCCCTACTCGTGATGGACATCGGGTGGGAGGGATATGAAAGTGTGCCACAGGTTGGTTTCCCCCTGAAAATATGCCGCTCGTATGCAAGGTGACTCCATCGACGCGCTTTACTAACCGCTTTATGTATGTCTGATAAAGTGGGTTGTGGAAGGTTATCAGACCATGCTGGATGAGTCGGATGCACAACTACTTCGCGCGACAGGCGGACAACCAGCTACGCACGCCATCGTGCCTGTAGGGTGCGGCTCGATTGCCCAAGCCGTGACCCATCATTACAAAAGCCAGGCTGCCGATGCTGCTGCTGCTGCTGCTGCTGCAGTGCTCGCAGTCGAACCTGCCTCGGCCGCCTGCTTAAGGGCGTCGCTGGAGAGCGGCAGAATGACTAGCGTGACTACCAAAGACAGCATCATGTGTGGGATGAACTGCGGGACCTTGTCAACGACAGCGTGGCCCGTCTTACGAGCTGGCATAGACGGTTCCGTAGTCGTGAGCGATACTGAAGCCCACCAAGCCGTCCAGGAGCTGAAAGCGTTGGGGGTTCAGGCAGGACCCTGCGGCGCCTCTACCCTGGCCGCTTTGAAGAAAGCCTGCGATGTAGAGAAAACAAGGCTAGGACTGACTGAACAGTCTGTGGTGGTCCTGTATTGCACCGAGGGCCCAAGAGAATATGCGCCACCAGCATAAGCAATCAATAGGGCGACCACTGACTGGACGCCGCTCTGATCCCGTCATGCCGAGTCCGGGGTAGGATGCCGTCATCGGACGCCGGACGGATAACGTCGGGAGGGTTGCCCTGGGAATAATACCTGGGCGCTGGATAAAGTGAAGAGCCCGGTCTTTTTTGTCGTTACTCCGATAATCGCGACCAATTGAGGGGAACAACGCTGCGTGGCTGAATTCAAAATATAAGAGATACAAGCTTTTCACGCCGAAATGGCGAAGACACTGTTCCTTTGGAACCGGCTGAAGTCTTGCAAAATACTTCGCCCAGCGAATGTGTGGCTTGCAATTCAATTCCAATGGCTCTTAGCAAAGACGAACATGAGACCGTCTCCAGAAATTCAGAGCGGGCGCTTGATGATGGCTCTCCGTCCTCGGAGCCGGCGAGTTTGGACGACAGGTCGGACTACGATCACACCTGCTTGTCCGGAACAGTCCTCGCCCGACAGCGGGATTGAAGAAATACCCGGGCCAGCTAAATCGGAGCCGGGTGTCTTGACAAGTCGAGACCAGGTCCCTTATAGCGTGTTCAGCCGCAAAGAAAAGGGCCTCCTCGTCCTCATCGTGTCCGCCGCCGGCTTCTTCTCATCCGCGAGCTCTAACATGTATTTCCCGGCTCTCAACTCGCTCGCCCAGGAGTACCGCGTTTCCAACACGCTCACCAACCTGACCATCACCGTGTACATGATCTTCCAGGGGCTAGCCCCGTCCTTCACGGGCGCGCTTTCGGACAGCATCGGCCGGCGGCCCGTCTATGTCCTCTGCTTCACAGTCTACATCGCGGCCAATGTCGGGCTCGCGCTGCAACGCCAGTTCGCGGCGCTCGTGGTCCTCCGGTGCCTCCAGAGCAGCGGCAGCAGCGGCACCGTTGCCATCGGGAATGCCGTCGTCTCGGACGTGGCTGACGCCGACGAACGTGGTTCCTATATCGGCTACGTATCGTTCGGCGCTGTCATTGGCGTTTCGCTCGGTGCCACCATGGGCGGCGTCCTAGCCCAGTTTCTGGGATGGCGGTCCATCTTCTGGTTTCTCGTCATCTCGGCCAGCGTCGTCCTCGCCCTCATCAGCCTGCTCATGCCCGAGACGGCGCGGGTGGTCGTCGGCAACGGCGCAGTCGCACCTCCCGAGTGGAACCGCTGCCTCTGGGATCTCCTGCCGTCCACCGAGCGCAGGAGGGCAGCAGCAGCCGCAGCTGCATCGGTCCCACCCGCCGGGGACCCTGCGCAGGAGCAACAACGGCGGCGGTTCGTCAACCCCTTAATGACGCTCCGGATATGCGCCGACAAGGAGGCGGGCGCGGTGCTCGCGGCCAGCGGCGTCACCTACGCGGGGTACGCCGCCCTGGTGGGCGCCCTCCCGTCGCGGTTCGGGGCGCTCTACGGCTACAACGACCTGCAGGTCGGCCTGTGCTACCTGCCCATCGGCATCAGCGCGGCCCTGGCGGCCGTCGCTGTCGGTTACGCTATCGACTGGAACTTTGCCCGGCACGCGCGCCGCCTCGGCCTTAGTGTCGAGCAGGCCCGGCAGATAATTCGTCGTGAAGAGGACAACTGCGGCGGCGGCGGCGGCGGCGGTGGTGGTAGTAATGGTGGGAAAAGCTTTCCAATCGAGAGTGCCCGGTGCGAGGTGGCGTTCCCCGTGCTAACACTCTTTTGTGTCGCCACCGTCACCTACGGCTGGCTGCTGTCGTACCGCGCCAGCGTGACCGGGCCCATAGTCATGCTCTTCCTTCTCGGCTTCGGCATCAACGGGGTCTACACCATTCTCAGCGTGCTGCTGCTCGACGTGTACCCGCGGGCTCCTGCCACAGCGACGGCTGCCAACAACCTGGTCCGGTGCTGGCTCGGTGCGGGCGCGGCGGCCGTCGTAATTCCCATGATGGACACCATGGGCACTGGGTGGGCATTTACCTTTATTGCCTTTCTGATCCTCCTTATGGGGCCCGTTCTCTGGGTCGTGATGCGCTGGGGACCAAAGTGGAGGGCGGAGAGGATCGCGGCGGAGAAGGCGCGAGAGGCGAGCACAGCAAGGGCGGAGGTAGCCTAAAAGATGGGAAGAACATGGAGAAGGTAAGTTATGATAATAGTTTGTTTTGAGCTGATCTCAGGCAGATCGTCAAGACGTACACTGGTGAGTTTTTGTTTTTGTTGATGGGAAACGAGGCTTCTCATAAAGTTTATCCAGTTCACTTTGATCTCGAGTTATCTAGGTAGAGGTCATTGTTCACAAAATCTGTTCGAATCATGGGGCTTCTCGCTACGGGGATGTTGTACGGTGTGGTCGCCAGTGCTGGGTAATTCATTTCTGTCCCTATTTGTTTTGTTGCCCTCCTTCAGGTTTTGATCTTGAAGCGGAATGCAATCCTTGCTGTTCTCCGTTGCTTTCCGGCGAACCCCCGACGCAGTCTGCAACTCGATTTCGAGTGATGGTCAGCCAGCCTATGGCGGAATCTTAGTGTAACCAGGGTCCTTTTTTACCAGGCGTGCTGAATGCCAGGGCTACTGATGAAGATCCTCAAACCCTTCCAGATAACCTTACCTCTCGTCCTGCGTATAAACCTACCCGTACGTTAGTAAGAAACTTCGATATCCATCAACAAACCGCACGCCCTAGTGCCGGCCCCTTCTTAGGTGGAGCTTAGTTAGCTATTGATACCACTCAAAATGGAAGGTTTGCCTTTCTCAGCAGCTTGCCAACTCGACTACCTGCCGAAACCCGGTTTTCTCAGAGATAATCGCAAGCAAACAACCAATTCGTGGGAAAACCTGCTGATGTGTGGAAACGAGACGTGGAGTTCATCGGGCCACACTTTTTCCTGTTTGACGAAACATTGTTGGAGCGGCTGACGAATTTTATTAGTAAAGGTGCTGCTGGAGTGTAACCCACGCTATAACAATGGGCCTATGGAGAAGCCCGAGTTGATCCGGTGTGCCCGACCTGTGTTTTGAGAGAAACGTTGCGTTTGGCGGTGTCGCTGGTTGGCCCTGCGGTCGGCACGTGCAGAGATCGACTCCACGCGGATTCAGGGGCGGCATCCGGAGACGGGCCGAGCGGACTTGGCATGCCTATCCCCTCGGCGTGCTGGAGTCAAAACCGGGATGCGGCTGGGCGATCGAGCGTCGTCACGAGTCAGGTCCCGAGCTTTCGCCGTCACCGTGGTGGCGGACCCGAATCCGGGTACGGTGAACGGTGATAAGTGGGCCCTACGACGCCGACGCCGCGGACGGAGGCGGGCCCGGGCAGAGGCAGTGAGGCGGCTGCTTCTGGCGCCGAGCTCGTCGGCGACGGGACGCCATGGACGCCAAGTGGTGGGCCACGGCATACCGTCGCTTTGGCCACAACGTAGCGGCGGCGTTTGCCGCAAAGTTCAAACCACATGTCGTTGTCGTCTTTGAGCCCCATGTAATGCTTAAATCACCTTGGCAGCGTTTGCCCTCGACAAGGCAGCGGCACCCACAGGGCCACCGCCAAGGAGCTACTTCGCTACTTGTTGATGGATGCATGACGGGGATAGCATCATGCATCTTGTGGCACACCGAATTTGCCAGCCGAGCCAAGAAGTGTGTGTGGAAATCTGAGCGCACAATCAACTCGCTCTGCACTCGCTTACTCACCGAGGTCCCCCTGTTACGACCTGGCATATGCAGTGCTCGAATTTCGGTCAATGTTGACACGCTCGACTTCTTGCGGCAAGGCTGAAACTGTCATTTCTTGCTTCGGGGCATACTCCGTATCGGGGGCATATCGTGACCGCTTCGCTCGTTGGCGTGGGGTCGTGGGGGAAAAGATGCTGAGAACAATGTGGAAGCTACCTTTTTCAGGGTCTTCATGGTTCCCCGGATTGTGATGACAGAACGAAGGAATAACGAGGGAGTGAATGGGGACCGAGAGGGGTCGCCCATCCATGCTCCATTGGGGCCGACTCCGAGTGTGGGAAATGGGCAGGTGCCACCGACTCCATGCGATTGTGGGTTAAGGGTTTCAGAGGCAACCGCAACACCCCGCAGAAAGAGTATGTGAGGGGCCTTGTTCGCAGAAGAGGGAGTTCTCTTCCCATGTGCATGCTACGTCGCTCTCGCCACTTTGTTTCGGTCAACAGCCGCCGAATCACATGAAACAGAAATTCAGGTTCGCTCAAGTTTTCAACCAAAAAAAAGAGAAAACTTGGATTTAAAAAAAAAAAATTCACCAACACGCGATAAACATCACTACCAAAGTAAACTTCAAACGACTGTTCGGGGTGTTTCTCGAACTGCGAACCCGGGGTCCAGAATCTGCGAGGATGGACCCTGTTTAGTCCTGGATTGAGATCCTTTGTGACGAAATGGGTCCACTACGCGGCAAAGGGAACAACGCCATGGCCCGGAGAATTCCACGCCAAGAAGCGCAGTTGCCTCCAAATCGGAGGTTTCTGCGTATTGAGACGAACGATCTTTTTCACTGGTTGCCATTTGCAGGTTCATGTGACAGCAATGCTGCTCTTTCCTTTGCCCGTTCGGCCGTCGACGAGTAAGAAGAGGAAGGAACCAAATAGGATACCTGCAGCATGTGTAACACGGGAAATACCACGGCATTTGCACCAACTTTACACGTCCAGAAAGACCAATTCGCATCGTACGATATCTGGGACCGAGCTGCTACACTCTGTTAGTTCACCCCAAGCTTTCGGGCTGGGCGATGCCGAGAGGAGCTAAGTCAGCTTTTCAGAGATATCCACGCAATGACATCAACAACTCCACGACCCGGTGGGTATTCCCGGGGCCGCAGGAGGGTCTGACGTTACGAGACATCTCGCAGCCGTTGGCCTGTGACAGCACTCTCTCAGCGTCTTCGTAGGAATACGCAGGGATGTTATCTCTGTGTTGCCGATGATCCCAATCCGGGCTCGAGGAATTGTCGCACTCTGCAACCGACGGGGTCCCCGCCGGACAAAGATCATCCAATGTCGCATCTTTCGCCATCTACGCATTCACGGTGTGCGTTACCAGAACGAGGAAACAGCTCGGCTCGCCCCCATCTACCGTCGTCTCGCCTCAGGCACGCGCCTGCACGCAGGTTCCTGCGTCTATGCGTGTCGTCACTGGTCGATAGCCCTGCAACCTTCCCCACGGTGGCTCACGGCATCGACTCCATACCTGTCCCACACGGCCAGTGTGTACCGTACCAGTTTCGCTGTATGCCCCAACAGACACCAACGTAAGATGACACCCTTGCCCCGTCTCTCACTATTTAGGGACGACCTCTGCCCTCCTCTCTCAAACCCTTTCCCCGGATTCCCATTTCGCTCCTGCATCATCCACAGCCGCAGTCGTCGACCATGGCGCCCCCCAAGTTTATGGGCCTCTCCGGGAGGCCCCTCTCGATAATGGTCTCAACTGTTGCGACGACGGGCTTCCTCCTCTTCGGATATGATCAAGGGTGGGTTATCGATAAATTTTGTTTTAATCTTTGCTTACGGGGTTGACTAACCATTTCAATAGTGTTATGAGCGGTATCATCACCGCCCCTGCCTTCAACAATGTCTTCACGGAGACCAAGGACAACCCGACTATGCAGGGCTTGGTCACCGCCATTTACGAGCTTGGGTGTCTGGCTGGTGCCATGACCATTTTGGGTGTCGGCGATATTCTCGGCCGGCGGAGAGCAATTATGATCGGCGCTTTTATCATGTTCCTTGGTGTTATCATCCAGATTACCGCTATGCCCGGGAAGTCGCCCATTGCCCAGATGATCGTCGGGCGAGTCGTTATGGGTGTCGGCAACGGCATCAATACCTCGACCATTCCTACTTACCAAGGTTCGTGAGGAGAGACGTCGCACCGCACTGGATAACTTTTACTGACTTAAAGATATAGCTGAGTGCAGTAAGACGACCAACCGTGGGCTGTTAATTTGCATTGAGGGCGGCACCATCGCCTTCGGCACGTTGATCGCCTACTGGATTGATTACGGAGCATCTTACGGACCCGATGATCTCGTCTGGCGATTCCCTATCGCCTTCCAGATTGTCTTTGCCATTTTCATCACGGTTCCCATGTTCTTCCTGCCTGAGTCTCCCAGATGGTTGCTGAGTCACCAGCGCGTTGAAGAGGCGGACAGGGTTATCTCTGCCCTTCGTGGGTATGAAGTGGACAGCGAAGAGACTGCACTCGAGAGGAACACCATTCTGGATTCCCTCCGCGCCGCCGGCGGCTTTGGCCAGAAGAGCACTCCCGTCAAGGCTCTGTTCACGGGAGGCAAGACGCAGCATTTCCGGCGTGTCCTCCTTGGATCCAGCTCTCAGCTCATGCAGCAGATTGGTGGTTGCAACGCCGTCATTTACTACTTCCCTATCCTTTTCAAGGAATCTATCAAGGAGACTCCCAACATGAGTCTTCTGCTCGGCGGCGTCAACATGATCGTCTACTCCATCTTCGCTACCACCTCTTGGTTCCTTATCGAGCGTGTCGGTCGGCGGCGCCTTTTCCTCGCAGGTTCAATCGGCCAATGTTTGAGCATGGTCATTACCTTTGCCTGCTTGATCCCCGATGATAGGATTGTCGCGCGCGGTGCTGCTGTTGGCCTCTTCACCTATATCGCCTTCTTCGGTGCGACGTGGCTTCCGCTCCCGTGGCTCTACCCGGCCGAGGTTAACCCCGTCAAGACGCGTGGTAAGGCCAATGCGGTCAGCACGTGTGTCAACTGGCTTTTCAACTTCCTGATCGTCATGGTTACGCCAATTATGATCGACAACATTGGCTGGGGTACTTACCTTTTCTTCGCCTGCGTCAACGGGTGCTTCGTCCCCATCATCTACTTCTTCTATCCTGAGACAGCTCGTCGCTCCCTCGAGGAGATCGACATTATCTTCGCCAAGGGTTATGTCGAGAAGATGTCATACGTCAAGGCCGCCAAAGAGTTGCCGTCGCTGCAGCCCCTCGAAGTTCAGGAGTATGCACGGAAGTATGGTCTTGTCGAGCGTAACGCCAGTGAGGGTGGTGGCCGCGACGCCCGCGACGCTGAAGAGAAGCCGGCCATCAGCGGCGGTTCGTCTAACACCAGTCGTGATGTGGTAGACGAGCGTGGCGTCGAGTCTGGATTTGGTGAGGGCGTTAATACCTCGGAGAAGGCTGATCGGGAATAAGCAAATTGAGATACCACATCTCAAATGGAGATGATGAATTATGGACCCCGGGAAATTGGCCTGGATGGCTGAAAGCGGGGTGTATTTGCATGTTCTTTCTCACTTCTGATTTATGAGAATTTTTAGGGTACCTGTTGCGGTGCAACACTGGAAAAGGATGCGGGTGCCTTGTGCATGTTGGTGCTTGGTCAAGGTAGAGTTGCAGGATACCCAGGGATGGTGGATTTAGGCGGCCATAGATCATGGTTTCATTTACGACTAGATCTTCTAGATTGCATAGAAAAGAAACTTCATGCAAATCTTCAATTTTATCATTCACGATTTTGGTGGAATAGCTCGTCATCCTTAACCTCCTAGCTTTGAGAAATCAAAGTCCCATACCACCGAGGATTGAATTAACCTCGGCTATTAGGAACTTGGCAGGAGATCTCACATCTCTACCCAAGACTTGCCTACTTTGGATGCTACAGTCCACTTGACACCAGGGCAAAAGACCTATTTAGGTCAGAAGTTGTTTTGATACTTAAGAACGGAAATGCCAGTGCAATTATAAAAAACATCAGGTCCGTAAGCTAACCATACTCAAGTTAGATGACTATGTATCTAACTAACTATAGTTAGTTAGTAATGAATTAACGCATAGTTAGTACAGTACCCTGTGACGCCAAAGCTCGAACCCGAGGTTTACAGGCACTTGTCAGGCAGTCCGCCTTGCCTAGAATGGGAATAAGATCCAACTTCGCACAGTGATGCTTCAATCTGCAAAACTGGCTTGATGGCACTTCGAATTCGCGACTAATGTCAAGTGTGATTGCTGGAAATGTGATTGTACGCGATGTTACTTTGAAACTATTACCGTGTTACGGACGCCTTGCACCCTCGGTCGCATCTCATGTGGCCTTAACAAAGTTTGGTGAGTTCTACTCACAACTAGTTTGTCTCACTTTTGTATCGCATTTTCCGTTTTAAATATCGTCCAGTGAAAACCATTCTCATTGTGGAAAGAACAGAGATCAGACGGCTAAACTGATATCACTAACTTACCCTTTTGTGATCATGATTCAGATGCCCACAGCTTCCAAGCGGAACGCAAACGCCATCTCCTTTACGGGCACGAGCAGGTCCTCTCTCACCGCAGGCCCGCACGCCCCAGTGCCCACCCCGGCAACCCTCGCATCGAGCCTCAACAGCGTCGCATCCTCCGCGACTAGATCGCAAGGGTGTTTGGCGACCGCGACTACCGCGTCCTTGTGCCTTGCAACCCGGAAACTGAACCCCCTGTCGGCGACAGCTGGCTCGGCTTCGCATTCCCTCGACCATCCCTTTGCCTTGGTCACCCTCAACCCCGCCCCGGCGGCGCCCTGCTCCCGCACCGTCACCCACCGCGTCCCCATCCGGTTGCTCCCCTCCTGCGGCACATCGTACGGCGTCTCGAGCGCGTCCACCGAGTCAGCCGCCCACACCCCGACGCGCTGCGCGGCACGCTTGTCCGGGTACGACTCGCCGGGGCCAAGACCGAGCCACTTGACGCTGTCCAGGCGGCGGGGTAGGCGAAGGTCGAGCCCGGCACGCGGAATGTGCGCCGGCGGGTAGGACCCGGCCGGGCGGAGACTGACGGCGACAGAAAGGGTACCCCCCGGGGAGATGGTGTAGGTTGTCGTGGCGAGGTAACCCCAGTCGAGGACGGGTGGGGTGTGGTAGGTTTTGAAGGTCAGCTTGACGCCCTCGCCGTTCTCGCCGGACGAAGCTGCCGTGGCGAGGTCGATGGAGCGGAGTTGGGTTGTGAGGGCGTCAACGCCGAAGCGTTGCCAGTACGGGAACGAAGAGGGGTTGTCGTTGTCCGTGGGTGGGCGCCAGAAGGAGGGCAGTATGGCTGCGCCTGTAGTCGGGTCGGGCTCGAGGAGCGGGGTGCTGTTGACGGACCAGCGGGTGAGGTAGCCATGGGCTTTATCGAATGTCAAGTTGAAGCTAGGACCGGTGACGGTGATAGCGCTGTCGGTGATGATCACGTCAAGATCTTGAGATGTGCCAAGTTGACCTGCCGGGTCGGGCAGCTCGGCAGCTTGGAGGCGGTGTTGGAACCAGGCGATCTCGTGTCCGGCCTCGGCCCACAACGTTGCGGTTTTGAGAGTGAACGAGACCGTCAGGTATACCTCAGCAGCTGCCTCGCACTTGAAACTGTGTGCTTTGCTTGGAAGGGCTACCCGTGCGCTCGAGCCTGGCTTGACCTCGGGCAAATCCAGCACGTCAGTTGCCAGTAGAGTAGTGCTGAGAAGTGTTAGTGATGAATGTCCTGTATGAAAAGCATGGATTGTGCCTACCTCTCGGAGAATTGCTCCAGTTTGTAGATCGCAGTCAGGTGGTCGAGCCCGACAAAGTTGTATAGGTTTGACACGACAAGCTCGTCTTCATCAACCGCAACTTTCACAGGCTCAATGACCTTTTTGAACTCGATCAAGCCCGGAGTCGGCTCGTGAGTACTGTGCAGCAAACCGTCCATGACAAATGTGCCGTCGTTGGGGAAATCACCGAAATCTCCACCATAAGCGTAGTACGACTTGCCGTCTGGTTCCTCCTTCCACAGACCGTGATTTGCCCACTCCCAAATGAAGCCGCCCTGGAGGCGGGGGTAGGTGCGGAATGCCTCTTCGTAATCCTCCAGCCAGCCTGGTCCGTTGCCCATCGCATGCGCGTACTCGCAGAGAACAACGGGCTTATCAAAGGTCCCATCGTGCTTGACACCCTCGGTCTTGGCTAGCTTGATCAGTCGCTCGACAGACGGGTACATGTACGAAAACATGTCGGCCGACTCGGCATGCGCATCGCCTTCATAGTGCACCAGGCGGCCGGGATCAACTTCTTTCGCATAGTTGTACATAGCCTTGTGGTTCTGGCCATAAAAGGCTTCGTTGCCAAGGGACCAGATGATGACGGAAGGGTGGTTTTTGTCACGATGCACCATCTGCTCCATCCGGTCGACATAAGCAGCCTTCCAGGACGGGTTGTCGGTGGTGTACTTTGCCGCTTGTGGAAAGGTCAGCTTCTTGCGTTCCTCGTAGTCCATCTCCTCAGGGATGTCCTGAGGGCGGGCGACGGCGTCGTAGAAACCATGGCACTCCAAGTCTGCCTCATCAACGACCCACAATCCGAGTTCGTCGGCAATTTCAAAAAGTCTAGGGTCGCTGGGATAATGACTGCATCGGAGGGCGTTGATATTGTGCCTTTTCATGAGGAGCAAGTCCCTCCGGATGAAGTCCAGGGGAACAGCACGTCCGAAGCGTGGATGATGGTCGTGCCGGTTGACGCCGCGCAGTTTGATAGGGCGGCCGTTGACCGAAATCAAACCGTTGATTAGCTCAACTTTGCGGAATCCTATGTTTTGACGGACAGTTTGAGTGCCAGAGGACGTGGTGATAGAGAGCTCGACAGAATAAAGGTACGGTGTCTCGGCAGTCCACTTTGCTGGGTCTTTGACCGGAACAGCGAGGTGAATCTTGCCATCGCCCTCGACTTTCTGCTGCGCGCCTCCAAGGGAGTCGCCTCCATTCTTGGGCAGTTCTCGAACCGTCACCGCAACTGTGGCGGTCGTGGTAGTCACGACGTCGATGGTGGCCTCCAGTGTCCCGTCCTTGTACTCGGCATCTAGGTTGGTCCGGAGAAACCAGTCTTCGATCCGGGCCTCTGATGGCAAGGAAATTAGGTGAACATCGCGATAGATTCCTGATCATGTTAGCCCCTGACGGGAAGGGTGCAGTTCCGGCTCGGACAAACCGGAGAGCCACCATTGATCCTGGTCCTCGATGTAAGAACCGTCACACCACTGATATACTCTGACGGAGACCTCGTTGGACCCATTCCGGTCGATGTAGGGGGTCACGTCAAACTCATGGGGGTTTCTGGATCCTTGGGCGTAACCAATTAATGTGCCGTTGACCCAAACGTGATAAGCGCTGTCCACCCCGTCGAATCGCAGGCGGAGTTGCGAGCCACAGTCCCATGTGGACGGCACACGAAAGGTCCGCTTATAGGTGCCAGTCGGGTTCTCGGTAGGAACGTGTGGCGGACAGACCGGGATCGGGTACTGGGTGTTTGTGTAATGGGGAATGCCGTGGCCCTGCAGCTGCCAGTGACCAGGTACTTCAATGCTTGTCCACGTTTCGTCAGGATGGTCGGGTGCAGACGTCGTCGGGACCGGGATCGGGGCCTTCAACGGATTCGACGTGTAATGAAAGCTCCAACGGCCGTTGAGGATGAGCGATGTTTCCGGGATATAGTAGGATCGCGGAGGTAGCGTATTTCGTCGAAAAACGGCCTCGTTGGCGTAGTCCGGTTTGCCTTCATCCTGCTGTAGGGTGATGCCTTTGATCTGCATTTTCGATTGTTTAATTCTGGCGTTTTGTTGTCAATTGGGGTGCGACTCTTCTTCGGTACATCTGTTCCGGCACACGAGACTTTCGATTCTCAAGTTTTATAGTGCTAGGAGCTCAACTGGAAGCTTGGGGGGATGCGGGGATAGCGGGGTTGGTAGGTGCCATGATGTTGCGATGTGTCTTGCACCCCAACTGCAGGCAAGCACAGCCAGCCGGCATGTGGGTAAAACATAGCAGATACGACCATAGCAGGAGAGAGAGAGAGGAGAGCTACCCACGCTACCTTAGATGCCAGAGCAAAGCACACAGCTTGAATGAGATACTCGTATTTGCCGTAACTATTTTTCAGGTGGATGGAATAAGATCAAAGTAAGCATTTAATCGCCCCGCCTATTTCTCTCTTCACTTTATTTTTTTTAGTTTAGTGTTAGCCGCGGCTTTCCATCTGTTTGTTCCCATTTCCTGTGTAATCTCTGACTTGTAATACGCACTCACCTGCTTTGGGAACGTAAACCTAGCTACAAACCAACTTGTATGGGCTCCTAACTAGCGGCCCCGCATCATAGCACAGATGTGGATCTGGTCTGACATTCCGCGATCATCATCGGCACATGCTGATGCTTGGGCTGAGCTATGGTCGAATATCCCGCCAATCGGTTGCCGTTGCCGGATGAAAGTTGCAGCATTTGATGACTCTGTGCTTGGCGGTATTTGGGCAAACCTGTGTGCTGCCTATTCGCACCGTGCGGGAAGTTTGAAGCACCTCAAATCTAAGCCAAAAACTCAGGCAGTCACAATCATTTCCAGAGGTACTACTCAATTCTTCACTCGGCGACACCATTAAGTCCAGAGACACATCAGATCGCAATCGACTGAGTTTTTCCCGCTACCAGTATCATGGAAAAAAAAAACATGGTTCGCTACCAACTCAAAACGGCAAAAAGGAAAAAAAAAAAAAAAAAAAAGCACGGATTGTTTATTGAACATCTCGGGCAAATGGCAACCGAGCGGCTTTCGGGGCCTTCGCCAAAAGCAGGGAAACAGGGGTTCACTGCCGTTGTATCGACCGCACGGTTGCACTGTCCATCTGAACGCCCGCTCCAATCAAAGACCCTAGCTACTGTGCGACTGAACGGCAAGACGGTGCGGTTGCATAGTACGTGGACAAGCAATATCAGCCGACGGCGACCCTATTACGGAAATGGAAGGTCTGAGGATTGATGCAGGTCTCACTGGGCGACGCAGTGCGGGGAGCAGGGGCGAGCAAAAGATCGGTTCCAGACATCCACGAATGCATGGAAGCTCTGTAAAGAGTACCGGCCTGGAGAGAGATGATACGTACTCCGGTTTGTGGGGGAGGAACATGGTCTCGCCCGTGCTGCTTTGGAGTTTGCGTAGCTTCTCGGTGAGGGGGTGCGCTCTGGACCGAAGATATTACTGGCAGCTCGCGCCGATCGGCTTGACAACCACCGTGATCTGATAATTCTGTATTGACAGTTTTCTCGGAGCGCTCAACAACATCATCAATGGGTACCACCCACGACGAAAAGGAGACGGCCGTGGCCGATCAGGCCGAAGATACACTCCGCGAAGTCGAGGTGACGGTTCAGCTAGCACACGATGTCGACGGAACGGTATACTCACCCTGGTCGCTGCGGATGGTCCGCCTCTACCTCGTTCTCGCGGTGGCCTACCTCTGCGGATGCCTCAACGGCTACGATGGCAGTCTAATGGGCGGCTTAAACGGCATGAAGTCCTACCAACGCTATTTCAATATGTGGGTGTCTCTCAAGTCGACGTGAACGAGGCGAAGGAATTGATAACCGGGGTCCTGCCTGCTAACCAGCGAGGTGTCCAGGTCTACCGCGGGCTCAACCACAGGATTGGTTTTTGCCATGTACAATATCGGATCGGTGGCCGCCGTCTTCTTCACCGGTCCCGTCAATGACTACTTCGGTCGCCGCTGGGGCATGTTTGTTGGCGCCTTGCTCGTCATCGTCGGGACCTGCGTCCAAGCTCCCTGCACTACGAGGGGTCAATTCCTGGCTGGCCGCTTCGTGCTCGGCTTCGGCGTCAGCTTCAGTTGCGTCTCCGCGCCCTGCTACGTCTCCGAATTAGCCCACCCCAAGTGGCGAGGCACACTGACGGGCCTGTACAACTGCACCTGGTACATTGGGAGCATTATCGCTTCCTGGGTCGTTTACGGTTGCTCTTACATTGACTCCCTCGATGCGTGGCGCATCCCTATCTGGTGCCAGATGGTCACGTCGGGCATCGTGTGTCTGGGCGTGTTTTGGCTCCCTGAAAGCCCTCGTTGGCTCATGGCTCAGGATCGGCACGACGACGCCGCCAAGGTTTTGGCAACATACCACGGCGAAGGCCGCGCCGACCACCCAATGGTCAAGCTGCAGATGCAGGAGATGATGAACCAGATCTCGACCGAGGCGTCTGACAAGAAGTGGTACGACTACCACGAGCTCTGGAACACCCACTCGGCGCGCCGCCGCCTCATCTGTGTGATCGGCATGGCCGTCTTCGGCCAGATTAGCGGCAACAGCTTGTCGTCATAGTACGAAACGTCATACACCTTTGTTTGGGTATTCACTTGCTAACATGAAGTACTTCGTAGCTACATGGTGAACATGTTAAAGTCGGCCGGTATTACCGAGGAGCACAAGGTGCTCGCCCTCAACGGCATCAACCCGGCTCTGTCCTTCCTGGGTGCCATCCTGGGTGCCCGTATGACCGACGTCGTCGGCCGCCGCCCGCTGCTGCTCTACACCATTGTGTTTGCCTCTATCTGCTTCGCCATTATCACCGGCACCAGCAAGATGGCGACCGACGACCCCACCCAGGTGGCTGCCGCCAATACCACCATCGCCTTTATCTTCATCTTCGGCATCGTCTTCTCCTTTGGCTGGACGCCTTTGCAGAGCATGTACATTGCCGAGACCCTTCCAACGGCCACCCGCGCCAAGGGCACCGCCGTGGGCAACTTTGCCTCCTCAGTGGCCTCCACCATTCTGCAGTACGCCTCCGGGCCGGCCTTTGAGGGCATCGGCTACTATTTCTACCTCGTATTCGTGTTTTGGGATCTAATTGAGGGTGTCATCATGTACTTCTACTTCCCCGAGACCAAGGATCGCACCCTGGAAGAGTTGGAGGAGGTTTTCTCTGCGCCGAATCCGGTTAAAAAGAGTCTTGAGAAGAGGAGCGCTCTGACCGTGCTGAATACCGTCGGTGCGGCCAAGGATGAGAAGCTCGGCGATGTGATAGCCTGAAGGTGAACAGAAAGCAATTTGACGGAGCCTGGTTTGGGACAAGGGCAAAGACAATCTGTGTCATGACTCAAGCAGTCTAATCCGATCTCGGGTGCATGTTTCACTAGAAGCGTAACTAGTCGCTGTCTTTGCGGTAGGTTGCTGAGTAAGACAGGTAATTGTTCATTGACTCCCGGCGCGGCATTTAGTCGGAGCTCCGGTTAACAAACTATGCTGTAACGTCAGGCTCATCCCGCTAAGCCACAAGCACCAAGTCTACCAAGGGGACTTTTAACGCATTTTACGGACTTAAGATGGAGTTTTGATCATGAGTATCGAGCCATAGCCGGCTGCACTCCTCAGAGTGATGGCTATAAAACGCTGGAATAACTTAATGACTAACTTACTCTTTGCCCTTCTTTTTATCTTGACATTCTTGACTGCCGCATCGCTTTAATTGACAGCCGCATCACTTTAGAAAGTCTAGTGCCTAAACCGTTTGTCTTCTTCCGAGTGCCTACCTAGTACTAGTAATAGTACATAGCTGAGTCTCAACTACACTCCTAAAACGAACCGCAACAAAAACCACCAGTCACCCACCTTCTGCATCACCATGTCCCTTAGCGGCAAAGTCGTCCTCATCACCGGCGCCTCCAAGGGCATCGGCCGCGCCACCGCCGAGCGCGTGGCCGCTGAGGGTGCATCGGTCGTCATCAACTACCTCTCGGACAGCAGGGCCGCCGGTGAGCTCGTCGCCAAGATTGGCGCCGACCGCGCCCTGGCAGTACAGGCGGACGTCTCTAGGATCCCCGACATTGAGAGGCTCGTTGTGGCGGCGGTGGATAAGTTTGGCAAGATCGACATTGTAATGCCCAACAGTATGTCTGCCTTGTTCTCATGTTCCTCTTCTACCTGTTTTTTCTATTATTTTTTTTTTGGAAAAGTAAAAGGGGAGAGAGAAAAAGATACGCCAAGACTAATCTTATCTCCAGCCGCTGTCATGGGCATGTACGACCTCGCGCACGCGACCGAGGCCGCCTTCGAGGAGCACTTTGCCCTCAACGTCAAGGGCCCGCTGTTATTGGTGCAAAAGGTAGTCCCACACATGCCGCCCAACGGTGGTCGCGTCATCTTCGTCTCGACGGGCCTTAATACGGCCACCAGCGTCGCACCGGGATACCTGCTCTATGTGGCCACAAAGGGTGCTGTAGATCAGCTCGTGCGCGCTCTATCCAAGGACCTGGCGTCCCGGGGCATCACTGTCAACGCCGTGGCGCCGGGCCCCACAGGGACGGAGTTGTTCTACCGGGGCAAGAGCGAGCAGTTGCTCGAGACCCTGAGGAAGGGGAGCCCGTTCGGGCGATTCGGTGAGCCCGACGAGATAGCAAGCGTCGTGGCCTTCCTGGCGGGTGAGGACAGCAAATGGGTGTCTGGACAAGTCCTGCGGGTCAACGGGGCGAACATGGTATAGAGTGTTTGCTTGTAGCTGTCATCAATAGTTGTGAATAATACCGTTTACAGTGCAAGTTGACGAGAACAGCAGCCACACAAGTAGTGTTTGTACATAATGGGACATAGTCGTCGAATTTGACGTGCGCTCGATTGGAACTCAGTAAGTGAACCGGAATCCCTCCTAGGTCGTGTTTTGTCAGTCAAGTGAACAGCAGGCGTATGATGACGTATGACTTAGTTACCGTGTTCTCCAAAATGCCTCCGCTCTTGCTCTGGCGTTTATTGGCGAAGTAAAAGTGGACAGAAAACCCGGCAACAACAGAGATCATCAATATGTGCGACCTAAAACACGTCAGTAGTTGACCCCTATGTTTGTTGGAGACAATAGACGCACCCGATAGACACCCAAACAGCGGTGGTGTATGACGGCGCCTCGATGTTCCGCACGATAAAACTTCCTGCAATACCACCGGCGCCATTGAACATGGTGCAAGCCGCGGCGGTAAACACACGCTTCCACTGCCTGAATTCACCCAAGACGTTAGATTCCACATCTTGCAAAAAAAAAAAAAAAAGCAAAGGGGAACATACCCAACAACGTTGTTGGCCTGATACGCCGTCAAGGCGGCCCAGTTGCCGACATAAGCGCCCGTCGCAAGGAACACTCCAAAATATCGGGCGCCCGAGTTGTGCGCAAAGCCGAGCACGGCGAAGCCGGTGATGAGACACAGGGCGTTGAAGACGATGACGGGGCCTCGGATGCGGAAGCGGTCGGCAAAGTAGGATGATATCAGCACGGGGACGACGGCGTAGTAGTAAGGGGGCGCAGACAGGATGATGGCGGCGTTGGGCGAATACCCCAGGCCGCCCTCGAGGATGATGGGCACAAAGTAGGACAACGCGGTCGAGACGATGTTTTGCATGAAGAACATGGAGGCAAAGGCCCAGATCTTGGGGTCCTTCGCGTGGACGAGCACCTTGGTGAGGGCAAAGTCCTGCGCGATGAGGTCGCCCCGGTCCGTCTGAATCCGCTTCGACACGATGGTGGCCTCGTCGGGCGTCAGAAAGTAAAAGCTCTGGTGCGAGTTCTCCGGAAAGTCGATCATCCACCAGTAGGTGACCATGCCGATAACGCAGGTGCAGAGGCCCTGCACGACGAACATCCAGCGCCAACCCTCGAGGCCGGCGCGGCCATCCAGGCGGTTCAGACCGTAGTTGACGAGGCTGCCGGTGGCCAGGACGACGACCTCGCCACTCTGCATGAAGGCGAAACGCAGCTGCTGCTCCCTCCGCGGGTACCAGGTGCTGATGAGGTACGAAAGACCCGGAAAGATACCTGACATGGCGGCGCCCAAGAGGATGCGCAGCACGATCATCTGCTGCCAGGTGCGGACGAAGCCGGTGCTCAAGGTGATGACGCCAAAGGCGAGCGTGATGGCAGTGAACCAGAGGCGGGGGCCGATGACGCGCACAGCGATGGTCGAGGGCAGTTGGAACGCAATGCTCGAGATGGTGAAAATGAAGATAGACACGGAGAAGCGGTTGCCGTGGTCGAGGCCGAGGTCGGACAGCATCGACGTGACTGCGGCGCTCGACAGGACGCCGCTGTCGAGCAAGTTGAGGCTGCACAGGATGCCGGCGATAGTGCACAGGCGCAAGTCCACCTTCCGGCGGATGCGGCGCTCCAAGGCGTCATCGTCGCCGTCGTCGACGACGGGAGCGGGTCCCATCACGCCGCCTCGGGCATCTTCGACGCCATTGTCGGGGGACCCTGCCTTGGATGAAACGACCGTGACTTGGACTTTCCTCAGCGGTCCCGGCGACGGGCTCAGCGGTGCTGAAGGCGACATTGAGGCCTTCCCGTATGGACCCAAGGTGCGGTGCGGGTGCGTGGAGGGGAGCCGCGGTCGGTTTGCTGCACCTTTAAAAGTGTTTACACCACACGTCACTTGTGCAGCCAAAAGGAGTTGGCCGGGGGTGGGCTGTAAAAAGCTTCGGTGGACCTGCGAGATCGCCCTCGGCTAGGCCCGGGGAAGCCCCACCGATGCTGTCCCGCGAGCGACAAAATGCTTATTTTAGCTTATCAATCTGGTTCCTCATTCGCGTCGATTCTAGAGTGGCGGGAGCCGTTCCCTTCGGATGTGGGATTGCAGCTTCCGTCAGCTAAATGCAGTGGCACGAAAAAAAAAAAAAAATTGCCCGGCAGCAGCCCTTCTTCCAGAAGTTTCCCGAATCGGCAACATCCACAATGGTTAACGTAAATTGGTGCCGTGATCGGCGACAGCAAATTTACCTAAACAAGTAGTTTGTTCGCAAGATATCGTGCCCCTGGCAAGTGTTTTCTATTGGTTGTTGCATGATTTGTTTCAAAGTCATCATAGAGCTGAGCGCACACACTAGTTACCAGATACACTGTAGATCAGACTAGGTCTAGTAACTACTGGAACGTTACCAGGTACCAAGGTCTTTGATGCGGTTGGTGCAAGGGAAGCAAAATAAATAGTCAAATTCAGATGTCTAAAGAACGATGGTGAATTCAAGTGTGGGATGCCCACAGCAGAGCCAATATATGAGGCTCTACTCGCTACAACTACAAACAGGGCCATTTCGCCGGTGAGAGACCGGACGCCTGTGGCCGTTCATTCAATCGGGTCCCAATGCACGTATGGCCCCTCATCTGAGCTGTTGCTGAATAAACAAACTGGGCGGTCAACGCCCCGGTGACGGCGCCTACGGGTGGCCGCAAAATACATACAAACCGAGATACGAACTGTATCAGTCTTCAGCTTAAACTCTTGACGACCTAGTTATCTTTTCTTGAGTGGTGAGAAACGCCGTCCCTAGTCAGATTCTGAGGTTTCCAACACCTTTGTATTTCACTGCCCTGCTGAAGTGAGAGAACATGATAGGAAAGTCTCTTTAGCGGCCTGAATGAAGCGTTAAGAGCAAGTGTCAGAGAGCAGAGATTGCGGGACCGAAATTGGCGCATGGAAATCTCCAATTGAATATAGGGAGAAGAAATTATAAGCAGAAAGAGCGCAGATAATGAGGGATGGGGAAATAACTAACGCGAGGGAAAGGAGAAAGATTAACAGTAGAGGAAGAAACAGAGAAAAAAAAAAAGTGAACTCTATGGCCATGAAGCGACCAGACGTACTGTGTTCTTAGAAAGATTGTGGTCGAGGTAGTTAGTGAGGGCAGAAGTTGATTTCTTACTGCATCGCAACATATTTAATATTAGAATGCCTCTGTGGGAAGCAGCCAGTGCGCTTGTGTCTCTACGCCGCCCATTTCCTTTTTTCGTCCCTTCATGCATGAGATAACCAATTATGTTAGCTATTTGAGGTGATAGGCTACCTTTCCTCCAACTTCCGTGGTTTCATCGACACCCCGTTGTTCCATTTCCATACTTTCAACCTGTGTAGGTTCGAGCCAATGAGCGATACTGCAGAGTAGCAAAGGCACACCCAAAGTAGGTAGGAAACTTCAAAAAAAAAAATTGAGTTTCAAGATCTCCATCTCACCTAGCACACTGTTGACCACTTCCGGCAACTCTGTTGTTGTTGCGGCCATCACACATCAAACACCTCAACAACTCTTCCTTCCCTATTTTTGAGCCTTCTTCAATAGCCAGAACAGCATCATCAAACAAGCAACTTTCCACCACTTTTCTGCAAGACTTGCTCACTCTGTTCAATCCACTAGGTTGACTCTGAATAGGTTCTTCCAGCGCCTACTTTAGCGGTCGTTGCCCTTCAGGTTCCAACAGGTCTAAGAAGGGAAAGAAAAAAAAAGAAAGAAAAAGAAAAAGACAAGAAAAGAAAAAAAAAGGGAATGAAAGAGAGAAAAAGAGAAAAGAATCATTGAGACTTGTCCTTTCATCCGGTCGTCACTTAGTAGTAGGCCTGATGTTTTTCCTTGTCCGAAATCAATGCCACCGTTGTCGAATAGGTGCGTAGGAGGGTTAGCCAATATCAAATGCCATGACGCTCTTGAAGGCAACATTGGCTTTTGCTGCAGGGCAGAGAGGCTTGTAAACAGATTGGCTTGAGCAGAAAGTTGTGGACAGTTCATGCCTGATTGCAGCCTGGGTACAAGGAAGTGACCACTTTCGAATTTATCCATGTCATTCCAAATTTCAGTTCAACCGGGCATCAGCCACTCATGGAGCGATGACTCGTATAAATAGCTGTGAATGAGGAAATCTACTTGGTTATATACAACGACAAAGGTCGGTTGTTAGGACTCGAGGCAAAAGCAGCCCACGCAGTTGGTTAAAAAGCTACTTTCTTATTGGATGTCAGTCGTCGCTAAGGGCATTGGCCAAATTCGCCGCTGCATGAGATGTTGGTCCCCGCCGTTGCCCGCCAAATGGCTGGCTGGAAGCACAAACGGCAGAGGCACTTTCGGTACGCTATCTAGACGTGAACATATACCTTACCTTTTTGTTATCATTCAGGCCATTGTTGCGACTAACAGGCACGCCTGGCCTTACCGCTCTTCTGACTTATCTCTCTCTCGCGCTCTTTTTCTTGTCTTGGTCTGAGCTCGGGGACTCTCGCACCAGCCAAGTGTTAGTTATCGTGAAAAAGAGCAACATCATGCATAAGCAACGATAATGAGACGAGCCTGTCAGCGCCAGGGGCTAATTTGAAATCAGTCAACAGAAAGCTAGGATTGACCTTCAAATGCCACTCGCTTTGTTGCCGGGAGCATAAGAGTTCCCAAAAGCACAGAATGCAGACGGCAAGAGGGAGCATGTGCTACTAAAAATTGTTCGTACTCCATTGGGACAATGAAGATCCTCAACTGGAACTCGGTCTTTTGCGGAGGACTTACTGCCATTAGCCTTGCAGATTAACATACAGGTGCCTCTTTGAAGATTGTCATGAGGCAGTTTGAGTCGTGCAAATGAGACATGCAAAACAGGAAAACAGTAAAATAGCGCAATAAGTGTGGGTATAAGTGGGCAATGAGTGACTCGCGAAGATCTCGTCATTTCTCAATCACACTGTCACCCGATTTGACATTTTGATACCTAAATTTTCAAGTTCTGCTTGCCCGAGGCTGTCATGACTCGAGCTTTTGTTTGCAGACTCCACTGGTATATCACGAATGAAATGAACAGCGGATCATCGACTCACGAGAGCCGGCCTCGGACCGAGACAAAACGCTCAAATGGGCTGCCAAAAACGTACGCTAACGTATGTAGTAACTCAAGTTGACGTATGGTCTCAACGCAAAACAGTGGCCCAGGATTTTTAAGTCAAACCCCATGTCTCGCTTCAAAATCTGGAAGAGTTTACTACGACGAAGGCGCCCTATCAGTACCTGAGGACACTGGCAACATCCATATACTGACACAAGGAAATCACACCTACTACTCCGCACGAGAGGTCTGAGGTGTATATCAAGGCCCAGCCGCTGATGCCCGGGCCTGGCTTAGAAGCGGAAACTGCTCTCTACGCAGTAGCAGCGAGCAGCAATATGAAACACGTAAAAAAAAGGGAGGACCTTCCCTTTGAAACGGTCGTCGCCTCTCCCTGTCTCTCAACAACCAGGGTTACTCTTTGCCGCGACTGAGAGTCACGAGACAGAGGTCAAGCCGAACATAAATCAGTGTGCAGGCGTCACTCTGCTGTCTTGCTGTCCTGGGCTTTGGTTTTAGGTGCCCGGGTGACTCAACGATCCAACGAAGCGACGATTCAGTCTGGAAAGGAGTTCCGTCTACCTGCCAGGATCACGGCTACGGCGCGTCCCGTTCGATAGATAGCTTGGCTCGAGCCGGACCCCGCCTTCTCGCCGGTGCCTCTGTACCGTTGGCCAGCGCAGTCTGCTTTTTTTTCTTGTCTGCATCCTTGCCGCGGCGGACCGATGACGGAAGTGCAGGATGTGAGGGAGGGGTACCCGGCTTGGTTGATGCCCACGGAAACTTTTCGAAGCGCGAGGAGCTTGTCCCCCGCCCAGCAAGGCAGTTGTGGACCAGTGCAGCCCTGTTTGCATGGAGCGAGTGCTGCCCACGACATTGAAGCCGTTAGTGGTGCGAATAGGACCGACGATCGGGCGGAGAGCATGGTTTCATCACGAAATACGTTATCAAGATGGGCGCTCGCTGTTCAGTTAAATGCCTTTTTGGTGATCGTCTTTCTGCAGGGAAAAAAAAAGAAAAAAAAAAGGAAACGCGGATGTCTGCAGTACTCTGAGCCATAGCGAGGCTCCCTGTTCTCCTCAAGAGCAATCAGCTGGAACGGGGATTGACCTCCGAGCGTGCGAGCTCAATCACAAGGCGGGGCGTGTAGTAATTGGCCTGCCTGTCGTGCCTGTTTGCTCGCAGGCGCTTGAGAGGTGAGTTACATGTGGCTCAGCACAGGAATGAGTAACTGCAGTTTGGTCTTGGCGCCGAACCATGTGCCGAGTGCCGGGCTGCGTTGACTTCGCAGAAGCAGCACGAGGGTAGAAGGGACGGGTGCGCTTGTCCTATGACTGCCTTGTGGCAGCCCAAACTCCCGAAAGACGGGGGGTAAAGTTAGGAAGGAAGTCAAGCTCTCTGGGACACAAGGTGAGAAGGATTAACACTACACGACGCGATACTGAGATTGCGGCAAACCGCCGACCAAGACGGCTTTGGAGCTTCGGACTGAAGGGGATGGCTGTCCACCCCGGCTCGCCCACCGCCAGACTGACGTTGGTCGCCGACCGGAGAACCAAGTCGAGTCTGACTTTTTTTTTTTTCTTCACGGCGGAGAAAACTTGGTCAGCAGGTGACACGGTGCAACTCAACGGTGATTCGCCCTTGATTGTCGGCCAAGATTGGCTCGGGTATGTCGGCCGTGGAGGTGATCGGCAAGAGGCACAGTGCGATTGAAGCAAAGGGGTTGGGAAGTGCACGCTAATGTGTTTAAGCGGTGACGGGCAGGAAAGGTCAAAATGCCTTTCTTCTCGGGGGGTCGTACGATCCAACGTCCCTGGAGTTGGAAGGTGGTTGCCTGCTGGAAAAGTCGAGGCGGTGAGCTCTTTGAGCTATGGCAATCTCACTCCCGCTTCCGTCTCGCGGCGCTGCCAACGCCCGGCGATTATATTCTGACGCGCCCACAAAAAGCCTTTCCCTTTCGCTATGAAGAGAAGTCAACTGGCTTGCCGGTTTTTGGGTGCGGAACCGGCCCCGTTCTCCGGAACCCAACTCGACTGGGATTGGTGCGGGCTTTCGGTCGAAGGCTCGATAATTCAGGGTGCGTGGCTTGTCGACGGGTTTTCGGGGTCCTGTGTACTCTTGACTTTCATGTCTTCGTCATCACTTCGGGTTGACGACCTGATGCTCAATTAGGACGCAACCGACAAAGAAACAAAAAGAACCGTGAGACGGGGGAACGAACTGGCGAAGGTGACGTGACTAGATTTTATGTCATGAGTTCAGAGAAACCGACACGAGCTTCAATGTGTACTTCAATGTGGAGAATACGCTTGTCCTATTCTTTCCCTTGTTTATTTTCGGCACCGTGGTACAACACTGATGCGCTTTTCCTCGGGTTTGAGAGTTTTGCGTCTCGTGAATGTCTCCGTTGAGGTTGGGGGTTTTCAAAAAGTTGCAAACACACAGTGCGACGCGCTTTTCAGGGTCCAGGCGTTGTCTTACCTCATTGGCTAGCATGGCGGCGGGGTAGCGCTTGAATTCCAACGTCTTGCCAGAACAGGGAAGGCAGAGTTGTAGGCCCCAGTCCCGCGGCCGTCTTCTGCTATCCGTTTGACGAGAAGCAGAGATTTGGGCACCTTGCAAACCTCCTATGTACAAGCTCCGTTTCGTCGACCAGAGGATGAGTGCATACACGATCCGAGTGCCGTCTACGGCCCTTGGTGGGTGTACATGCATCTTTACTTGTAGTACGATGCAACGGGCTTTCAGAGGTTTAGAATGCAGCAGAAAGCGCACTGTTTGATACGATCATGTTACCTGACGTAACACAGGGAAATACCAACATGCCGGATGTGAAACGGATTTCGAATTTTGCGCATTCCCCGTCTCGTTCTGCAGCCATTTCATCATGGACGAGCACACCCCTGCCGGGCCAGTTTGGGGGTCCTTTCTGACCCGCCCGGCAAGCCAATCAAAGGTAGAATACTTTGGCGTCATTGTGCCGATCCCCGAGCGCTGCCGACACGTGTGGCTGCCAGCGCTGGGCAAGAAACGCCCAAAAGGCGGCTTGGCAGAGGAACGAGCTAAGCGATTTGGAAATTACCACGTCTCTTTCCAGTACACCGGGGACGGATAATTGAGTAGTTATGTAACTACCGCAAACAAAGGTTCAACCCAACGTGACCTCCACGGGCCAACGCTGAATTCTTGGCGGGGGCTTTCCATTTCCTGCCACGCCGAGTCGCTCCCGGTTGTTTTGCGCTTCGACCCGACGCCGGAATTGAGAAAACGCAGATGATTGCGGGCTCACCATCATTTTCATGCTGCTGCTGTGCGATGCAAAAGCTCTTATCCACTGTCTGACTGCGTTGCTGTCGCCGGTCCCGACTTTTCAAAGCCAGCGCACTGAGCCTTGACGTCGTGTCTTCGACCGATCGACGTCCCGCCTTCCATAGCAAGCATCCCAAAACAGGTCCCAGTTCTCCGCTCCTGTGACCACACCGAAGGAGCCCTCGCAACCACTCGCCGCCCAGTGCACCAAGGCACGGCTTGCTGATCGCGGCAGTGGAAACAGGACACAGAGCCACCTCCTGACCAGCCCCCATTGTCCTGCCCAACGGGTCCACTCTGCCGCTGCCGTTGTGCGCCCGTTCCCTACTCATCTCTGCTGCCCACCGAGTCCGTCCACCAAGCTTTCCGCAGAACCGGTCGCCGGGCAGTAGACACACGACACCCACAGCACTGCCCAATTGCGCTTCACCGGCCTTTGCCGCGCCTCAGCAATCCTCTCTCGCTTCGGTCACCTGTATTCGCCTCGAGTGGCCAGTTTCTTCACCCCCCAAAAACCAGGTCCCCGACTACAGTACCAGGCCGTTTTGCCCACGGGGCGACTGACGTCCGTCGAACGTTTTGCCGGCAGCGCGCGCTCCCAGGACGGCCCCACGACTCCACGAGCAGGACCCGCGGCCCTGGCCTAGGGGCCCCACCAGCGCCCTCGCCGCCCAGAGTGACTGTGAGCTGTCTTTTGCGTTACCCCTCAGAGGTTCCGCTTCTGAATTTGCGCCCTGACTTTCTCCTCCATCCCCAGAACCGCCCGAACTCAACCCTCTCCATCTGTGACCTAGCATACTAACTCCGCGACGACCCCCAGCCCTGCGCCACCCATTACCATCAGATGGTGGCGACGATACCTCTGCTGGGTTGACTTTCGTTAGGAGGAGCTGGATCCTTTTTCCGCTCATGACATTCTCGGCGTCGCTTGCCCTTTACTATTCTAACATTCTCCGAGCCCGTTCCCAGCCTTAAACTGAACCGACCTGTCCCTCGCTTTATTATCTTCGCCGCACATCGGCTGTTTAATCCATAATGGGAGACGCCAGTCTGCACAAAACAGCAAGTCCGGACTGGTCGGATTCATCGTCAGGGTCGTCCGTCGACCAACCCATTCACGCACCCAAGCCCGTGCGACCACAGCTGCCGAGCCGCAAGAGCAGCGGCACCATGATTGTGCCCCGCGACTCAACAGAGGTCGGGCCTGTCGATTTGCATGCCGGCCCGGACGATGTGAGAGCTATGAGCCCCAGGAGAACGAGCGAGGATATTCAGACGCTCGGGAAAGAGGCGAGGGAAGAACTCCAAAGGTGAGTCAAAGCAGGCCAAGTCGATTCCCGCCCGTAACGAATCATCTAGGTCCAGCTCGAAATGACCCAAGTAAAACAATAAACAGAGCTGAGCTGACAGCTGCTTCAAGGCACGCCAAAGCGCTGCAAGACTCCCTGCTCACGCTCTTCAACCGAATCGAGGCGGTCAAGGAAGAGCATGACAAGCTCGATAGCCACAACAAGTTTCTCCAAAAGTATATTGGAGATTTGATGTCGACGAGCAAGCTCACATCGTCCGGTCGGAGCAAAAAGTGAAAACTCCCTGTCCGCCATGTCGCGAGGGAGAAAGGGAGGTTGATCCGCGAAAACAGGATGAGTGGACGAACGCGTGGGACACCGAGGCCGTGCCATCAAGTCCGCCCGAACGGGGCGAAAACTATGCACCACGGCAGGCGATTCGACTGGGACGAGTGAACCCATCGCCAGCCGTGCATCTCGCCGATTGAACCTGAGAAGACAACTTGGAGGAATCCTAGACCACCCACAATGGTTCATCACCGTCCTCGTCGTGCGTTGGATCGAAAAGGGGCATAGCGTTACCGGCACCGAACGACACGGAGCAGAAAAGAGCCCTCAACGTAGGGTTCCCCCAATGCTGGGACGCCAACACATATTTTTTCGACTCGCTTACAGTTGCATGGGGTTACAGGAGTTGGGATTTAACGTGCGCGGGTTTTGTTTTGATACCGACCGAAAGACGTTGATACCACCACGCGCGGCCTCGATTCAACGGTTTTATCTTTTTTTCCTTTCTGAACAGAAAGAAAATTCCCGGGCACGGATATTTTTCTTTGTTCTTTTTTTTTATTTTTATCACACAAACGGCCGGGGCAACGGGATTACTGGCGAACGACCGGCGAGTGGTGTTTGGGAAGGGAAGCATTTGTGTTACGGCCACATTACAGGCGTTGACTGGAGGGAGTGCTTGTTATGTTCTGAGGGAGCGCAGAGGACAAATCTGGCCCTTTTACCCCCATGATTACTTACCGCTTCCAGATGATTGTGTAAATAGGGACGTCTTAGGTCGTTAGTCTTCGAGGAGCAGCCAAAAAAAAATGCCAAGCGATCAAAACATGCCGGCATGATGCCTACGCATCCGCCAACGAAGACGGGACGAAGCAAGAAAGCTCCAAGTTGCAAGAGCATGCGGAATAGCCTTCGCCACTGCGGGTCGGTTGTTGGAGGAAGACTCCACGATCTGGGACGGCTAAATGGCGGCACACACAACGCAGTTCTCAGCTGAGCTGACGTCAGAGTTGAAGGTTGCCCCTGCCCGGCCCGTTCAACTTGACGCCAATGCTCGGCCAAACCTAGCAGTGGATTACAGGTCGCCTGTCTACATTGGCGGTTTGGCGTTTTAGTGACATTCTCCCGAGGGCAACCACCTCACCTTCTTGCTTATGTGTACAAAACGTCCCTGATTCAGGCCAGCAAAACCGGTCCCGCAACTGCGCCACAAAACAGACGCAGTATTCTCCTCCAAAAAGGCCTACATTGGCCTGTTGATTCTCACGTGTTCGAGCGGCTGCCTGTCAGTGCCCGTTTTTCGGCCGCATGGAGCAGTGATTATCCACGGACAATTTCACGTTGGCCGAGCATTGTACCGGGGCATGGATGACGCTGCCTTTGTGGTGGCACACGGGTGGGTGTTGTCACTCAAAGCCAAAACTTCCATCCCTCGCCATCCACTCTCCACCCCCCGCACACTGCAGATACCCCCACGTTTGCGCATCTTGGTGACTGTTATTGGTGCATGAGGCCTTGGTGTTGCACGAGTTCGGGAGACTGGACCACCGGTTCCTGTGTGATTATACTGCTGCTATGATGGGCTGAAGTACAATAGCGGAAGGGGGGGTTGCAGAATTGGTCTCTGGAATCCATGGACATGCCAAATCCACATATAAGCTTCGTTGTGGACTTTTTGGCCAACCAATAACAAAGCCGGCGTGGCGCAATTGGTTAGCGCGTCAGACTTTTAATCTGAATGTTGCGAGTTCGAGTCTCGCCGTTGGCGACAGTTATCACTTAATCTTTTGGGAGGTCCACCACCGAAGTGGGTGTTTATTTTTGTGGTTTCCTATTCCCGTGATGATATTCGCAGCGCCGGGAGGAAGGAGTCCGTCCATCCTTTGAACCTTTCACCATTTAAGCACTAGCCGCTAGCGACATTACCCGGTTGCCGCTCCACTTGGCGAAATCGACGGAACGATCGAAGTGGTGGTGTGTAGGAGGAGCGTATAATTTTGCTTGAGTGACTATCCGCCACTCTATGTGTCCTGTTTTGCTTACTCAAACTGACTTGTAGAATGTTTGTCTGGTGATAGCCACCTTTAGGGTACTGTACCCGTCGACTAAAGTTGTCTCGTTAGAGTACGTACCTGAGTCAGTTATCTGTTTTTCCAGTTCCGTCCAAGGACAGTTTAGTACCGACTTGAATACACAGCGATGAGTACTTCTACATAAGCACGATGTACACATTATGATGGGCTGAGCCCATGGATGGCTTGGCGATGCCGGCACCAAGACACCGATGTCATTCTGATAGCATCTGCGCAGCAGATGCTTATAAGGGATGCTTCTCTTGTCATCTAGCTTTCTCTCCTTCTCTCTTCATTCGAAGCAATCTAGTAGTTGCTGCCACGCCTTGTGCATCATGCCAACGTGTAGCCTGTTATACACACACTGGTTTGAAGAAAATTAGGGATTGGCACTCTGGGGATCTATCGCACGAGAATCGGGCATCCATTTCTGTGAACTACCCAAGTGAGAAGCTGGGTAAGTTTAATTGGTAGTAATGCAACCGCTTTTCTCTCAGTGCGTTCAAAGGGTTCTGGAAAGCTTCAGTCACGCTCAGTTGCCCGCTAACTTCAAGGTAGTGGTGGCGGAGACGGGTGAACCTTTGCACCAGTGTGACGATTGGTCAAGCAGCACTGCAATGACTAGTTGGCCAACCCCCTATGAAAGAATGTCGAAATGCAAGTGTTGACTTGCAATCCAATTGCAGTACATATACTATTGACGAAGCCCAGCCACTTCGTTAGAACCTGCTTGTAACCTGCAGTGCATGTGGCAGAATCCAGGCGGTGCGTCCGGACCCCGTACAATTAGGTTGGCGACCCCGTACAAGTAGAGATAGTCTTGCGGTTTTTTTTGCTTGTTTCTTTGAAATTAGCGTGGTGAACTCGGCTTCGTCAATGGAACGATGCATTGCGTAATACCTGCGCAAGCGACAATCCGCCAGAGCTCTGCTCAAGACACCGATATGACTAATTTAAGCTGGCAACAAGAGCCGAAGTTTCGTCGAAATTTCGAAAATAAAGCCACCACAACCCAACACGCCGGTCTCATCGGCGAGCGCGCTTATGGCCCTGCCAGAGTTTCCCCTTGCATACAAAGTGAGCCTGAAGCGGTTTTCAAATCACCTGTGAGCCGTAGTTGTACTGTGTAAACCATCAATCACCTCGTAACTAACGGGCTGACGGTTAAGCTGAGAATAGCTAACAAAGAGCCTAACCGAAACGGTAGCCAATCATGGTTCCTGCAGCTGAGAGCCAAGCCACGCGGGGGTTGATGGCGTGCTTCCGAACGGCGCTATGGCCAAGGATGTGGCGGACACCGCCAAGCCTGCCGGTTGACTGTCACCCTCGATGATCAATCAATCAATGGCATTCATCGGCCATCCTCAATTGTTTCTTTGTCACACTCTCGTCACCCCACTGCTGCGTAGCCTGCTGCCGCACAAAGTAACCAACATACCCCAAAAGGCTGTGAATTGAGGTGCAGAAAGGACTGAGAAGAACGCTTGCTGTAAGGGCGGGATACGGTAGGCAATATTGAAACAAGCAGGTTAGGGGGGCTCAGATTTTGCGCCTCGCCATGTCTGCCCTCAACGACGACGAGCTTGCGTCTCCGGAGCGGCGGCCTCTCCTGGCGGGAACCGCGAGTGATGAGCCGCCGGCAACAGGGATTCGGACCGCCGTTGGCGAAGAACCGGTCGAGGTGGAGCAGGCCGTGGGTAGCGGGGGTGGCGAGAGGGGAACGTTCACGCGCAACTTGGGCGCCGTCGAGGCGTTCGCGATCGTGATCAGCATTGTCATCGGCAGCGGCGTGTTCACGTCGCCAGGGTCCATCGATACCAACGTGCCCTCGCCGGGCGCCGCGTTGCTGGTCTGGCTGGTGGGTGGAGTGCTCGCTTGGACAGGAGCGAGCACCATGGCCGAGCTGGGCACCGCGATTCCCGGCGAAGGTGCGTACTAACCTATTTCCTATGCTTGTTCGCTTTGCGCCGATCGCGAGACGCGTAAGAGTTCCATGTCGCTGACGGTTGGAGCAGGAGGAGTGCAGCCGTATTTAAAGTACATCTACGGGGATATATTTGGGTTTCTGGCCGCCTGGACCTGGATCGTGGCCGTCATGCCTGCTACCCTGGCCATCCTGAGCATCGTCTTCATTGAAAGTATCTACTCGGCTGCCGGGGTGACGGGCGAGGGGGACCGGATTGGCCACAAGCTACTCTCCGTTGTCGTGCTAGCCTGTATCGGAGTAGCCAACTCCATCAGTACCAAGGCGAGCACCCGGCTCAATAACTTCTTTGTCGCTACCAAGTTCATCACAATCGCGGCAATCGTTTTGGCCGGTGTCGTTGTCGTTATTATCCAGCTCGCCGAGCCGAACAGCAAATTCGGCGGCGGAGACTGGAACAAAAAGTCGTGGTTCGGCTCGCGCGACAGTGTTAACCCGGACGGCAGTGTCACGCACTGGGACGATTTGAGCCAGTGGGATATACTTGGCCACCTTTCAGCAGCTTTGTATGCGGCATTGTGGGCTTATTCTGGGTGGGATAAGGCAAGCATTTGCGTCAGTTCCTCGTAAGCCAGCCCATAGCTAACACCATTTAAGGCCATTTATGTGTCGGCGGAACTGTCAGCCCCTGCCCGGCAGCTGCCTCTAGCTATCGACACCTCCCTGCCCAGCATTATTGTATGCTTCCTCACGGCAAATGCGGCATATTACATTTTGCTGCCATGGACTGTTGTCTCCACTACAGACAGCGTAGCGGTCGTAAGTTTGCTCCGTTCAACCCCATGCATCATCCTTCTTTGCTAAGACATCGGTTATTAGACTGCTATCACTCGTCTTCTTGGCCCAGCCTTCGGAATTGTGGCGGCCATCTTCATCTGCCTGGTTGTTGCAGGTTCTTTGTTGGGTAACTGCTTCGTGGCTGGCCGCATGGCCGTGGCCGCAGCCAACCAAAACTGGCTTCCTCGTCTGCTCAGCATTGTCGGGCGGGTTGGGATTGAACGAGAGGTTTCGGAAGACGATACTCAAAAGGCTTCCGAATCGGATGCGCCCATCAATGCTATCATCCTGTCGACGGCCCTCGGGGCGATATACATCTTGTTGGGCAACTTCCGCGCCCTGCTAACCTTCAACGGGCTGGGCGAGTACACCTTTTTCTTCCTCACCGTTCTGGGCGCCATCCTTCTTCGTTACCGTCAACCCCAGCTTGAGCGGCCTTATAAGCCCTTGATCATAAACTCTGTTGTCTTTGCGCTGGTGAGCGGCTTTGTGGTCGTTCGTGGAGCGGCATTCGCGCCGACGCAGGCCCTGGTCTTGATCGGACTGTGGATACTGGGTCTGTTATTCTACTGGGCTCGGAGACGCTACCATCAGCAGTGATCGTGGGTCTAGCAATGTGCCGGGGCTCTTTTGCTGGGCTGGGCAAGCAAGGGAGGGGCTTGAGGCTGCTCGGTTCTCCCCGGTGTTAGGATCAAGAGAGAAGACCTCGCAACTAGAATACCGAACATGAAATGGGGTTCTCGACGTTCAGCTAGTCACTTTCAAACTCATTCTTGTATGGGAGGAGCGGAAATACCTGACAACCTAACCAAGTATTCGCCCCTCGTTTCCTGTTGACGTCGGAGATCGGAGAGAGTTTTTAGGGTTAGGGTGCTCTTTGACTACCCCTCCCTTGGGAACGTTGGAAGCAACCGCTTACCCAGAATTTTAGTTCTAAGAGCGTGATAATTTCGAATTCGTGGTATCTACTCAGCCAATATCAGGTGTCCTGGCTCATAATAACCGCAACCGGCCCTTGATTGCTCAATGTCACTCCCAGCGTTACCACGGCGCGCAGCGTATATTACGCTCAACAATTCTCAGCGTCGCAATGCCCTTTCCCTCGCTGAGCTTCGCTCCCTTCGAGACCAGCTCATTAAAGCCAACACGTCACTCACCACAGGCCGCATCCTCCTCCTCCCTCCTTTTAAACCTCATCTTCTCTCCAAGCTCGAACAGTCACACACCAGCCTCACATCCAACACCAGGCCAGACAGCAACGCCGGAGACGAGGCAGACTACACCTGGCTCGTCTCCTCGGCCGCCTTCGCCCGCGCCCGCGCCGGCTTGCCCTCCGTTCTTGTACTCACCTCCCACGGCCCCGTCTTCAGTTCGGGCCACGACTTGCGCGAACTGCGGACGCTCGACGCTCGCGGCGTCACCGAGACGTTTCGGCTCTGCGCCGAAGTCATGGCGCTCATCCGGCGCAGTCCAGCTCTCGTCGTGGGTCGCCTCCAAGGCGACGCCCTCGCTGCAGGCTGCCAGCTCGCACTGACGGCTGACCTGCCTACCGCCCACGACGGCGTGCGCTTCCGGCTGCCCGGGGCCGCGCTGGGGTTGCCATGCTCCAGCCCCGTCACGGCCGTGAGCCGGCGGCTAGGGAACGCTAGAGCGCTGAGGATGCTGCTCACGGCCGAGGATGTGACGGCGGTAGAGATGGGCGATATCGTCAAGGTTGTTATCTGCGGCCAGGGAGAGGGGTCCTCGTCAGACCGCCCCGAGAGCAAGGTACGGGCGCTGGATGCCGAGGTGGAGCGGATAGTGGAAAGACTGGCTGGCATGTCGCCGCAGCAGAACGCCATGGGGAAGTGGGCATTTTGGACGCAGGCTAACTTGACCGGGCGGGACTTTGTTGGGCCGGATGGGGTCGAGGTCGCTGGGAGCGGCGGGGATGGTTATCATGACGCAGTTGAGTGGGCCGGGAGGGTTATGGCATTGCACGCAAAGAGCGAGGATGCGAAGGAGGGTATGGATGCCTTCCTGGAAAAGAGGGCGGCTGTTTGGTGTGGGTTTGAACCTTGATAGGTTGCGGAGATTGTTCGAGGTTGTTGGGGTCGATCGAGAGGAGATAGGGCTTCTTGACTGCGAGATGAGTTAGTGTCTCCTTTTCTCGGGTACTGTACTTAGGCCTCCAAAAGATATCTCGTTGTCACGGTGGCAATGCTGTTCGCAGTTCTCCGGTTTTCATGTTATACATAGAGCATATCCTGAAAGGGTTGCAACAAACAAAAGGGCCGCATGCCAAGAGTCAGGGCGGTGGAGGTCCGTGGAAGCTTTAGGATTGAGGGACCTTGCCTGGCCCGGTTGGTGCAGGCAAGTCGCGGGAAGGTGCTCTGCCAGGCTGATAAGGGATAGCACTGCAAACGTTTTGCGGCACTCAAGCCAGTCGAGATTGAATGGATACATCACAAATGGGAGCGATTTCCATCCTCCTCAAAGACACGTGAAATCGTTGCTACAGCGCCGCGTAGTGCAAAGACGTAGTCTCTCCGCAATCAAAACAGAGACAACAGTTTTCATTCCAGATCTTCAAGTCAACCATGGTACTATTTCCCTTGTCTACCAAACAAGGCGTGTTTCCGGTCTTTGATACACGCCACCAAAGTCACACAGCTCACCGCCCCGAGAATCGCTCAATCTCCCAGTCACCTCGTGAAAACGGCTGAGATATTGCGGGGGTGATAGACTTGTTTTCCATAAGCACACAATCCCGTCTACCTGACGTCAATTTTTTTTTGCTAACCAGAGCAGGCCTTCTAAGCTCGAGCCCTCGAGACAATTCGCCACGCCCGGACTCTCTGAGAAACCAAGAAGCGCAATGTGCTAAGACTCAACAAGTGTACCGCTGGACCGACTTGACGGCCCGGTCACCCCAAGCTAAAGGGCAACGAGATTTCGGAGCATGTCTCACAGACGCAAAGAGGCGCTCTAGACCCTGTTCCAACCATGTCTATACCAAGATCTGGATGCAGCTCACCACCCTTCTGCAGGATCTCGCAATCTCGCTACGGTAGCGTTGGTCGACCTTTTGCAGACATCCTTTTCGAGAACGATAATGGAAGCAGCTGGTTAGTCTTGATTTATTATTGGCTGTTAAGTCACCGGACTTTGCACGCGTATCCGGAAACACCAAGCTTACAAGGGCTGGGAGGGACATGCCGCCTGATTCTTGGCTCTCTAAATTGTTTTGCGCAATGCAGGGCTTGCATTTGGCGCATCTTGTCGCCCGGAGTCACGGCTGGATAGCCGAGCGCTAAATCGACACAATTTCAAGGTGTCAAACGCATAATTCTTGAACAGGCAACAACAAGCGCGAGTTCAACGCTTCAAAGAAGACAAGGAGCGAGCACATGCGAGACTGCCGCCTCCAGATTGGCATCGGGCCCAACAAGTGGTGCACGCCAAGTTATTAGGTCGACTCGAGCTGGAGTTGGGGAGAATAGGAATCATCAGCAAGTTAAATGATATTTTTAAAGATGAAAAAAAAAAAAACACAAGCCGACCATAACCTTCAATTTGAGACCGTGAATTCTTGATCAGACAAGAGTCCAATCAGGGAACACGCCTGTGACAGCCGTTTTCGACAATCGAAACACAATCTCGACTATCCGAGGTTCATGGATACATGCAGATTCCTTACTGTGAACATCCCACGAGGTCTGTAACTTGACGGGTTGCGGATCCGTCGTACGAATCTCACGGAATGAGAGACGAGCCCTCCGGGCTTCAACGGAGCAGGCTTCTGAATTCAGTTGGGCACGGCCGTTCCGCGGCAAGGATGTCCGCCTGCAAGCAACGCCAAAACGTGCAGCTAGCGGCGATGCAGGGGTTCCAGGAACCGCCCGGGGCCCCTCCCTCCTAGGTACCCACACGGGCGAGACCGCACATCATCTGGGGAAGAACACACGTGGCTACGCTATATACAGTACACTCTGAATTGCTTAGCTGAAGTGCCTGCCGCTACACTCCTCTCCGAAGTTATGATAAACGCTTCGTCGGTTCTGAATTCCTGGCCTGCGGCCTGTTGTTGCACCGGGATTGCTCCCGCTTCTGGTAGCGCTTCTCTCGGCAGAGACAGCCTTTGAACATCGGCGCTGTGCAGTTCCACAAGAGGACCTCTATGGGCACACCCTCACGCGTACAGGCACCAGGAACACAGGCCCGACGTCCGTCTCCCAACAGCGCGCTTTCAATCGTCTGGGCTGCTGGTCTGGAGCAGGCTTGCAGCACACGGCGTTCTGCTCGGCGGATTGCAATCCTACCCCCTAACCGTGCCTCGCTCCACACCCAAGCCCTCGCATTTGGCTCGTACCAGTTGTGTTACTTGGTGTACGCCACTAAATCCTCGTGCCGTGTTCGATCGGAAATTTTTGATCAATCACAACGCAGCCCGGTTAGTGCACGCTCCTCGCTACTTTTTTGGGACCTCGGAGGAGGGCCCTCCGCGACTGAATAGGGTAACTGGCCACTACTTTGGGAAACTCCCATTTACATGCTGCAGGCCTCGACCATCGACATGGGCTGTTTATATGTATTTCGATGGCGCCCACTATGCTGATCTCCTCTCGACACCACTCTCCATCTTTGTGTTTCGGCCATTGATTTTCTGGAAGCCGTCGCCAAGATGTCGTCCCACGGGTCAGACCACGTCAACGAGAAGCGTCCTGTTTCTCCCGAGATAGCGACCGCTGCCGTTCCAGTTAGCCATACCCCAAAAGTTCAAGGCAAGGAGAAGAAAGTGCATAATGTAAGTTTCTTTCGACCTTCAATGAGTGTCTTTGTGCGATAAAGTTGCTGACAAGTGTAGGCCGAACTCTACGCCGCCGTTTTGGAGTCCAATATCAACCCTTGGAGCAGGACGTCCATTCACCTCTATTGTGAGCAAAAAGCGCGCTGTAATTTGTGGAGTCGACAAGTGGCTAACGGCAGACTACAGTCTCGATCTTCATCGCTTTCTGCTGGTATGGCTGAATCACGAGACGTTCCGAGCTCCTCAGGACGTCGCTGACTGAATTTTTTTTTTCTCTTAGTGCCTGCGCAAACGGATACGATGGCTCTCTCATGACATCCATTATTGCCATGCCGCATTTCCAACAGACTTTTGGTGTTCAAAAGGTTGGGACAGGCGCTGCCGTGGTATTCTCGCTCTATGTCGTGTACGTCTCGCAGGCATGCATATCTTGGAGCGTATAACAGCTCTCACACGTTTGAGGAACTGACATCGCTGTGAAAATCCAGGGGCGCCATGGTTGGATCTCCTTTTGCCGCCACCCTCTCTGATACACTTGGTCGTCGGAAGAGCATGTTTGCAGGCGGCCTCATTATCAATATCGGCATGGTTCTCGTCTCGACTGCGCACCATCTTCCGCAGTTCATCGTCGGCCGCTTCGTGCTCGGCCTTGGCATCGCCGTCATGACAGTCGCTGCTCCCGCATACGCAATCGAGATTGCTCCTCCCCACTGGCGTGGTCGCTGCACTGGTTTCTACAACTGTGGTTGGTTCGGCGGTGCCATTCCGGCGGCCATCGTTACCTTCGGCTGCAACTACATGGACAACGACTACTCCTGGCGTGTGCCTTTGATCTTCCAGGCGTTCGCCTGTACCATTGTCATGGTTGCAGTGTTCTTCATTCCCGAGTCTCCGCGTTTCCTTATGGCCAACGGCAAGGACGACGAGGCTCTGGCATTCCTCGTCAGGTATCACGGTAATGGCGACCCGAACTCGCGCCTCGTTCGTCTAGAATACGAAGAGATGAAGGAGGGTATTCGCCAGGATGGTATCGATAAGACTTGGTGGGACTACCGGCCGTTCATGTTCACTCACAACGGCCGCTGGCGGATTGCTCAGGTGCTCATGATCTCCATATTTGGCCAATTTTCCGGGAACGGTCTCGGTTACTTCAATACCACCATCTTCGAGAATCTGGGCGTTGATAGCGTTCCGCAGCAGCTCGGCTACAACATCCTTAACCAGGGTTTGTCGGCCATCGGCGCCCTGACCGCCGTGTCGCTAACGGACAAGATGCCACGCCGCCCGGTGCTCGTCATTGGTACCTTCATGTGCGCCGTCGCTCTGGCCACCAACTCGGGACTTTCGGCTGTTCTTGATCAGCAGGAGCAGAGGGGTGAAATCGATCTTTCGTACGGCAAGGGTGCGCTCGCGTCGTACTTCCTCTTCAATGTCATCTTCTCGTTTACCTACACCCCTCTGCAGGGTACGATTCCGACTGAGGCACTGGAGACTACGACTCGCGCCAAGGGCCTTGCTCTCTCCTCCTTCATCGTCAACGGCATGGGATTCATTAATCAGTTTGCTGGCCCCATTGCTCTTGAGCGGATTGGCTACAAGTACATCTATGTATTTGTCGCCTGGGACTGCATTGAGGCGCTCGCTTGGTACTTGTTTGGGTATGTTGCATCTTTTCACGTCCTTCGCTGGCTTTTCTTTCGACTCCTTGCTGACAGGTGATTTCAATAGTGTCGAGTCTCAGGGCCGCACCATCGAGCAGCTCGAATGGGTTTACAACCAGCCCAACCCCGTCAAGGCTTCTCTCAAGGTTGACAAGGTCATTCTCACCGACGACGGCAAGGTTGCGGAGAAGATTGTTGTCTGAAAGTTAACACATTGTCGTGGTTTTGTATCTTGAATTGGCCACTTAGTTGCTCACGAGCCCACCAAGAGTCTGGCGAGCGCCCCACACCGGGCAGGTGGCACTGCAAGGTGTCTTTGGGTGGTAGATTGCCATCGTTGCGTCTTGCAGCCCGGCGCATTAACGTCATCTTCGTTGTAATTCATTATTGACGTATTTTCCGGTTCTGCATCCTGGCTGCGGCGCCTGCCTTTGCCCGTTAAATCCGCACTTTAACCCAGTGTCCTGGAGCGAAACTAAGAGGCACCGGCACCTAGAACTCGTAAATGTTACCGTTCCCCACCGCTGAATATCGCTTAGGCGGACCGCCTGCAGTGGCTCGCGCAGCCGCCTTGGCGTCGAAGGCTTGGATGTTGCAATTTCACTGAGCCCTTGGAGAAACAGTACTGTATTGAATGTACATAACTACATACATGTACTGTACTTATATTCGTACGTTTGAAGTGCTGCAGGTTGAGGCTGCTTGTGAAGCACCCCATGGGGATGAAGGTAAGGATCAATCCTTCAGAAACCTTGGAACATCTGAAGACGTTTGAAGTATTAAAGCAAATCCACAGATTGGCGCACGTTGATGGGCCAGTCACATGCTCGGTTTGCAACTTAAGCCCCAGGGTAGGGCAGATTCAGCAGTTCTCGTTCCCAGGGCTTTCCTAAACCCCTCTTTTTAGCCCCCAATTGTTGAGGACCTCAGTCCATACCTGTGCCATCGCCAGCTCCCCCTTCTCGTCGGTCGTGGTCCGGGCTCGGCGGGTGGCATGCCGCATGGTCCTCCTTGACGTTAGTTTACGTCCATCTCCGATGTTTAGAGCATTTTCCACCAAACAGGGTATGCCCAGTCCCGGCATCTGAGAGCAGAAAGCCCGGAGAAACGGCCCGACTCCCCTTCAGACCCTGAGGCGCGCTGGGCCACACCAGCGGTTCGCACTAGTGCGCGCTAGATTATCGGTCTCATGCAGGGAGATTGGCGAAACGGTTCAACGGTAGGGCGCTGGCCGAGCCCAAATGGGTTGGTCTCGATTGTTGCTCTGGCATACCAACAGGTATTGCACGATTCAGCTGCCTTCACATTCCATCATGCTGCACATCAATATTCTATAGTTATCCTCGCTTCAGGTTGGTTGGGCGGCGCGAAAAACCGTCTTCTACTTACGGTTCGGTCCGATTTCAAACCTGAAATTCGCCGCCAGTGGCGTCTTCATTTGGTGATGCAATTGTCAGTCCGCGTCGTAAACACGGAATACCGTGAGATAGGCCTGGGTCTCCAAACCTCGACTAGATGGTGAAGCCGAGTCGATGCATTGCGACATCCATTTTTGCTTTGCCGTGTCGTCCTCTTTGCTAATCAAGAGCTACGTCAGCCTATGTAGTAGAGAGGTTTTTTTTTCGGTGACTTGTGGGAACTTGTATGATAGGTATCGAGACAAACACAGAAACCGGAAACCCGCAAAAACCAACACTCTTGATGCAGTTAAAGTGTAGAAGTCTTCGTTTTTATTCTCTGTCTGTTCATGTTATTAAAGTCTGAATTCTCTTCGCTGGAACGCCATCCAGCGAAGCTTCTCAAATAGTCTTGCCAGGCGGCGCGTCGCAGGCAGGTGTGAACCAGAGCATGACCCTCCTGCTCTCTTCATCTAACTAACGAAGGATAGATCTAAAATATATCAACTATGGTGCCATGACCGACCTCAAACCGATTGAAACAATATTCATTGCAATCGAAATCCCGGCTTCCAGGGTTATATAATTTGAGGTACCGTAACCAAATATGTCCCATTCTAGTTATAACTACTCTCCTCTTAACGACCGTTTGCTTCTCATCGTTGAGGGGGGCGACAGCTGGGCAAGTAACCTCTTCTCCTATAGTTATAACCCGCAGGTAGGGCGGCTGGACCGGATATGATCTAGGCGCCATCCACACGTTGTAAATTTGTCGCTTTGACCTCCCTCGAGAAGCTCAAGAAGTCGGCGGAACAGGTAGCGTCTTCTACTTCCTGTCATACTGCACCTTGCAAACTAGTAGCTCGAGTGCGGTTCCGCCTCTTCTATCTTTTTGGCCAAGCTGAATTACCCGGAGCCGGGAAGGAACAACGATTTTGTCATCTCTTCCAATCACCCAACATCCTCCGACCGGGATATCGTGGGCCACGCTAGGTTTGGGAGGCAGATTACCTTAATTAGTTTTTTGACGATTGTAAACCAGCGACATTCATCGCCGTCCGTTCCACTCTGTATACAGAGACTATTTATCAATGTCCCAACGACAAGTTCTCTGCCCCAACAACGGTCGTTCTCGTCCGCTTGTTACAGCCTGGACGCGCAGAGTCGCGATGCGTCAATGCAGCTTGCACCTTGTTGGTTTTCTTGAGATGCTTGTGGCTGCAACAAGAATAGACTCCTTTCATGACCTGCTTTGGCTTTCCAGTCACAGCCGGACTGATCTTGTGATGCAACTGAAGCCTCTCAAACGCATCTCGACATAGAGCTGATCCCTCCATGCTCAGGCAAGTCGATCCTGCTCATGGGCAATTTTTTATTTCGTTCTCTTCGTTACTTTCAATAGAACTCTGTGTGTCTCATATTCCATACCTGCAGCGAGCAGTTCCAGACTTAGTATCATCAGCCTCATATGTCCAGAATGACCAACAGTATCGCACTATGAACGGAGCCTCGAGGAACAATACAGTTTGGTATGCAATACAAATCCTGGCTTTGCATCATCGTAAGAGCCACATACCTACACAATATCATGCATTAGACCTAGGCGGCATGCGCGTATTGAGACATCGCCGCATCTCACCTCTAGACGCCATTCTCCCTGGGTACCGGATCACTCAGTTGCAATTCCGGTGCACCCAGTCGCTCAGCCGGGGTACCCAGCCCCATACCCTATGCAATTCCCAGCCACGCGCTCCCTAATTCCTTCAACTCCTCACATCCCAACCTTCCATTTCCTTTCCCTGTTCCCGTCCCTCAACCTATTACTTCGTCTTCGCCAATCATTCCTCCCTCATTCCTCCTCAAGTTCAACCCAAATACCACCCCCTCTGAAACCACATCCACGCCACTCCAAGCGGCGCCTGCAAAAGCGGAATCACACTCCCGCTCGCCCCGAACTTGACCGACTTGAACACAAAGGTCTCCGTGGAGTATAGCCAGGCTACACCGGCGTAACTCGCGATGGCGAGATAGTACAACTGGGGGTTGGTTATGTAGTAAGCCGCCAAACCCCGGATGAGACTGGTGTACAGGTTCTTGACAGCGTACGTGTGCGCCAGGGGCCCCGTGAGCTGGGAAGGTAGAGGAGATAATAAGGGAGGATACCCCCGTGGGCATCGGGAAGGAACGAAACCATGTTTCTGCAGGGAAGGTGTTCAGAAGCACAAGTTTGAGATGTTGAGCTATGCTGCTCTTCCGGTGAGAGTGGAGAGTCTCAATACTTAAATCTTGGCCGGATAAAGGAGATAACTAAACAGTGATTTTTATCTTTGACTGATGCCTAGTGATCTCCGTTGAAGGGAAAGCTTCTGGTCCTCGACACCCAATCAGGGTTGCATCATTTGATCCTTCGGGAGCTGCAGTATCCACTGCGTTGATAGTGGCATTCGCTTAGCTCCCATGCTCACAGTCGTTCGGTCTTGGCAAGGTGAGATTGTTGTAAACCCCATTCGGGGCCTCTTGGCAATTCCTAGCCCTTTAACTCGGTCATTGATACAGTTGTAGATCTACTCTTCGTTAGTTAGATGAAGAGAGCAGGAGGGCAGTGCTCTCGTTCGCACCTGCCTACGACGCGCCGCCTGACAAGACTATTTGAGAAGCTTCGCTGGACGGCGTTCCAGCGAAGAGAACTCAGACCTCAAGAACGTTAATATCAAGCTCAGAAAATACAAAATCCAATTTTTGCACCAAACTGCATCAATCATCTTCCACGACACCATAGTGAAAGCATTTGTTCTATTCTCCCTGATCTGTTTCTCCTTAGCATTTACAGTTGGCCTCAATCTGGGCCTCGTCCATCTCTCTAACCGAAGCGAAAAGAGAATTAAGGTCCGAGACTTTTCTCTCCTCTTCGAGGGCCGGGCTGCTTCAACTTGTAACATCACAGCCGTTTTGATGTCGTAACCGAGTCAATTCAATATCTTTTGCTCAGAAGACTTATCAGCTTCCTCTAACAGAAGTCTGCGTGTCAAGAGGTCTTATTTCCCGATGGCCAGGTGGTTTTATCGACCACCTGAGTCTGACCTCCTTCCAGGGCGTGCTTGAAACGCACTGATAGCTACCGATGAATGCCGAGAACAGTGTAATGGATGATGTAGTCAGTCTGTATGGGAATTGTTTGTCCCTCAATAGTAGCCACGTTGTTGGAGTCTTCCAACAGAAGCCGGTTCATCAAGGTTTTGGGTGTATCGATATGTCATCCTATCTGTTATTGATATTATAGGCTGTAGTGGTCTCTTTCCGAAAGCTTTGCAATACCTTTAATCAATATCTACTTGCCCAACACTGTAAATTAGACTAGGAGGTTATATTGTTAAGGCATTCAGAATGTATGGTTAAAGGTGAGAATACTTGCAAATCCAACGGTCGCCAGAGAGGGGTTGGTGGCGACAAACTGCTAACTAGATGTTATTGTGATAGCATGCCTCCAGTCATTTATGATGGTATGGCTAACGTGGCTAACTAGCATCAACACAATTCCTATTATATGTACATGCTGAAGGATGGACAGCGGTTAGACCGTCGACTGTGCGCAGTCACTGCGAGGTTGACGTCTCAGGTATGTACAAGCCATCTCTGTGATTGTCAGTCATATGTGGCATCTCAACTAGGAAGGCAACTAGCTATATGAACATTGGCTGATAAAGACCAAACTCTTGGAAATAAGGGGTGGACTAGTCGAGATGATGCTTGACGCACTATAGCACCTAAGAACGGCGAGCATACTGCATGCTATAAAATTCTAAGTTTATTCGAAAACGTCGCACAACAAGGATGTAAGTGGCCCAGGGGAGGCTCTGGGATGGAGTACTGCCCTCACTCAGAGAGACCTCTTAATACATAACCACTCAATAGTCGTAAGCCTAGAAGTCCCTCAGTAGGCGATACACCGCAGTATTCAAGACATCCTTGAGATCTAACTATTGTAGGAGACAGCCTTTGTTGCTAACCCCTTAGCTTTACCACATTTTGGACTCCTAATTACCATGATCCGGCGAGTTATTTCAGTATTCAGCTTAGTTATGAGAAATTCATCATACAACGTTTCTCTTCTGTCAACGTCTCTACATGCCTCCTCTCTTAGTTGTGAGTAGATCAATATGAGCTACGTTCTTCAACATTTCAGCGTTCCATTCTCAGCAGCTAAGGCAGGATCTGCTGGCTGAGGCTGTGTAGGCATAGCAGTAATGGTTACAATATTGTGGAGAACGATTTCATCGTGCAAATGCGAGTTTGACGAGAGGTCATGGGGCATGGGCAAATATTATCCTACTAACGATTGTCTGCAACTATCTCGCACTTTCTCCAAAAACAATCACAAGCTACATGGTAGCGTCAGGGCACCATTTCTGAATGGGCCTATGAAAATGGAATCGGGTCCCCCTTATTTCAATTTATGCGCCTCCTCATCCCAATACTGACCGGACAGATCCCCCGCTGGAGGAACCATGTTGCGTCCATTGAATTTGCGGTAAGTAAGGGAATCGAGATCGATGTCGAAGAAAGTGCGAACCTTAGTTTCGGTCATTAGTTTCAAGTTTAAAATCGGACTATGGCACAAGTATTCTTTCTCTTGTTGAAGTGCGTATTGGTCCATGTGAAAGACAAGAAGCTAAATAAAGAAAAGAACAAAGAGGACAAATAAGCTCGGGTTCAAAGAGCTTACATTAATCCCATAAACGTGTTTCGGTTTGTGGACCTCGCGGAAATCGATACCGATGCTGGCCCCGCAGTGCTTACAGAACATCTGATCCTTGTTCTTTGTGTTGAAGCGGTAGTTACTGCAGCGGGCTCGGCTGTCGTTATGCCAAGTGACAGATGAGGCCTCGGGGTCTGGAATATCGCTGCTTTAGTCTTACTTTCTTCTCTCTGTCCCTGACCTCTCTCTTTCTCTTGTCCTGGGATTTTCGATGATAGAAGTTGGAATGAACAGGAGGGAGAGGCAAAGCGAAAACAACTCACAGACGAGGAGGTAACCGAACCGTGTACACGCGGAACAATTGCAGTTAAGCACCTTGGTCTGGGGAAGCGGGGGTGTCAAGGTAACGCTAAACTTGATATAACCGCAATGACAGCCCGCCTTGTAAGTGGCGCTACTCTTCTCGTCTTCCTCTGTTTGCTGCGGAGGAGTGTCTACAAGCATTTTTGCTTCATCTTGAGACATGATGAACAGAATGTAAGTTCAAAGATAATTATAAGCTAGCGGCTGGCCTGTTGACTGTTGAGTTGAGCCAGTTAGTAGGATACGATCCCAAGTATCCGTAGCAAACCTGGGCTGGGTTGGGAAGACCGGAAACCGTGTGGAAGTATAATTAAACGCTCACTTGTCCACGAAAAGAAGAACCAGGGTCTACATTTGTCAGAATACAAGGAGGACCTTGGAATGTTTATTATAATACTAGTCTAGGGAGAACTTCGTAAGCGTTTGGCATACCCGGTTATCCCCGCTCCTCCGCTTGATTGCTAATTACCCCGGAGAGGGGTAACATGAGCCTCGTACGCTTAGGTAAATCCTTTCCTATTTTGAAGAAAGAACTGGGAGTTTCAGCCTTGTCTGCCGCTCTTGCATGATGTATAAGCTTATCTCATCAACGCATCCCCCGCAAATCCCGATTCAAGTAGCTTCTTTGGAGATAGACTACCTGAAAGGCTTACGAATCAGACACACAAGGCTTTCATCGTATAACGCCCAGACATTTGATTGGTACCGAGGTTGGGAGAGGGATACGGTTGAGCTCCAACCAAAGGAGCGTTCTCCGTATAATTTGCTGATAACAAGATACATGCGTATAGCACAGTCGTCGCCTGCTAGATCAACCGATGATTATGATGAGTATAGACCTGGAGAGGTGCCGGTTATGGCTCAGACCTTATCCTCATCATCCTCGTAGCCGTCGATCATGAACTGACGCTTCGACTTAGCATCGCCATCCTGTTTGTAGCCATCAATCGTGAATTGGCGCTTTGACTTGGCATCTTCTTGCTCCTCGTAGCCATCAATCATGGATTGACGCTTCGACTTGGCATCCTCGCCATCCTCCTCATAGCCATCAATCGTGAACTGACGCTTCGATTTGGAATTGTCGCCATTCTCCTCGTAGCCATCAATCATGAACTGGCGCTTCGCCTTGGTATTCTCATCATCCTCGTGACCGTCAATCATGAACTGGCGGCGTTGAAGTACGGCGCTGCGTTTCTCCCAGGGCTCTGGAGCATTGAGGCGAGCGAGAGCACGCTCAAGTGCTTCACCGCTGAGCGTTGGAGCAGGGAGCCCGGAGACATCAGTGAGGAGAGCGGAAAGAAGAGTGATGTGGGTGGCCTTCACGATGAATTGCATAGAAAAAGGCACTCTAGAGGGTGGAGGGTTCTGAGCAGGTGAAATCGGTAGTCTTGGTGACTGGTTGAAGAACGAATTCAGGCGACGGTGATCTGGACTAAGGAGGGAACGCAGTTTTGGAGTCATCACGTCCTCCTTTTTATAGCCCTATTCCTTCACCCAAGACGAACCGTGATCGTGCTGTCCATCCGTGAATCTTTGTCCGGCATGGCTGAACAGCCCTCTCCACCCCAGCGCTCCTATTCCAAGTTGCCTTGAAAAAGCCTCCTGCCAATAACATCGCATCTCATCTCCCCAAGAAATGGGTATTGTTCCTCTGGACGTAACATAACATGGGCCTGCCTCATCTTAATGCGATCATCATATTGGGGCTTCTTTCTGCTTCGCCTAGCACATCGCAGCTAACTTCATTTACCGTAAATCCCCGTTGGTCTTGGGACGTTAAGGGTGCTTCTTTCCTATCGTCGAATAGGAGCTTCCAGAATGACCGAGAGGATTGTTGACATGAATCTCGGATACTGCGTGATTCGGACATCCCAATCCTTTATGACGTCCCAGGCTTGTGTACTCCACTACAGTTGGAGGCATTAACATCAAAAAGTGTTAAAATTAATCTATGTTTACGACGGAGTAGGACCACTGCCTGGCTGAGCTGGGTCCGTATAGACCACGTGTGGGGGTGGCATTATTCGAGTTTGTGATTGTCTCTCTCGGTCTCTTGGGTTCGTTTCAAAGTTATCTCTGAGTCAGATTTAAGTCAGGTATGACAAATTGCAAAAGAATCTCGAACTGTTGTCGAGTCTGAGGTGGGTTTGGTTGGGTCTTAAGGTGGTGTGATATCGACGGCCAGTGCCAGGGGGCTGGTTGTGCCGCAGCCCGGAATCATCGCTGTCCCATTCCGGAGCTTCTAATCGGCTTTAACATGGTAGTACAGGTACTTTCCGGTTATGATTCATTGGTATGGGGCCATGGTGACGGTTCCACCGCTACCGGACAGTGGTGGTTGTGTTCCAGGCCCAACGTGGTATTCCTCGGTTTCGTACAATTGTGCGGTTTAATACCAATCAGGGGGTTGATATACAAGGATTCACGCCGGGACAACGTTCTGGCTCTGTATAGGTACCAGTACCTACCTGGAAGTTCAACTTTACTAGTTGTGACCCCAATCACGCGCCATTCCTGTCACAATATAATCCACAATTGCCTATGGCAGGTGTAGATTTTTCACAGTTCAACCATGCGGTGTAGGAAGTGTGTTGTGTGCGACAGCTTCGGTACCTAGGCACTGTCGAGGGTATTCCATTTAGATCTGACACTGGAACAAGCTCTTGTAATTACAATACGGCACAGTAGGCTCTTATATTGACATACTCACACGGGTTTTCCTGGTTCTTTGGCCCTCTTCTTGATTCGTCAACAAGAAACATGTCAGCGCAACCCAAAATGAAAGAATTCATCACGGATGTCTTTTCTGCCCGCCGGGACCACTACAAAGCCGTGGGTCAGGAAGATGGAGAGATTCATTTTCACACCATAACCACTGAAGCCCAGGACGTTGCCCCCTCCAAGACTTCAAGGGCGTTGTAACCCATGGCTTATTGCCTCTGGTGTTACCAGTCTCGTACTATGGAGCGTGGCTCTCTTCGAAATAGGTTCACGTAAAGCCCATGAGGCCAGCCGTAGCAAGCTCACTTCGGCTTGGTGTAAGTCAACTTTGACATGCGTCTCCGGGCATAGACAGTCACTAAACTGACAAAATTACAAAGCACCCATGCGGAACCACATTCGTTATCAGCCTGTTGAAATCACTGGTGATTTCTTTCGGCCTTCGCCATACCGTGGCGCCGGGGCCGAAGTGGATGCAGCTTGGGATAAGCTCTGGATAAGTTGGTCTCCATCCGGTTTTTACGTTCTCGAGCAAGACGGCAAAACTAACGGATTGCTGTGTTTAGTTGGAGGCGTCCCCATACGCATTGAGGCTTCAAGACTGGCGACACTGGTTAAAAGCCCTGATCGCAACTAGACCAAGGTCCCTGAATCCATAAGTAGAGGTTATGCAGGTTACCCCAAGGTTTTCCACCAACTCCATTGCCTCAACATGGTCCGAATGGCTACATTACCCGACTTGTATGCCAATCACACTTTATTCGCCGACCATCCTCCGAAAATAGTTCGGGCACACGCGGACCACTGCATCGAGATAATTCGGCTGCAGCTACAATGCACCGCCGAGATGACCCCTATCTTGACTGAGAACATTCCCGGGAGGGAATTCCCGCACCTGACTTTAAGGTCATTCATGTATGCAAAAACTTTGACGAGTTGCGGGCTTGGACTGAGGCTCATCTACTACACGGTGTTGGTGGATGGGACATTCCTGAGGAACATTAAAATGCCGGTGAATAAGCACAATGTCGCAAAAATCAAAACCAGATAAATAAATCAAATTAAATAGCGGCAATACCGTTTGATTTCCTATTTAAACTGACGGTCTGACTAAGTCTCCGTCTGTCAACTGTGAGCGGTGAAAACCACATTGCAAGATAGCCAGGGGTAAAGATGAATGGAGCCACTGATAAACCTGGTAGATCGAGGTAGATGATTTGAGAGACGTTTGGAAATGAATGGAATATAGAGATCATTGATAGCATTGAATGGAAACTTTATGTCACTAGTAAGACGCTCTTTGAGCCTATTCTGGATTGCGACATCAAGAATGCTATTGTATGCGACAGTCAAGACATCGCCAAAGCTACGCCGCCAGCTCAGCGTCCACGTCCTCTGAATCAAAGCAGATCTTTGTTCTCCATACAAGTCTTGTCTCATCCGACTCATCAATTAGCCAGTTCCCATTCTCGATTTCACCGTCTTCCGCTGTCCGGCTGCCTCGCCGCTCCTGCACTCGATGGAGCATATGTCCCTTCATCGCATTATCTCCAGGAAGGGATCGCCTAGGCACTTTGGGAAACTCCCACATGTCCAGAGCATCTAAACAGTGCTGCATGTGCTTGAAGTCTATATCTTGCGGACAGACAAGCTTGCCGATTTCGCGAGCCCACCAGTACCGCCTCACGGCCAGCACGCAGTGCGCCATGTGAAACTCTTTATCGGTGGGGACCTGAATGGCAGACGGGTCACTGAGGAACGACTCTTTGAGGTAGTCGCCCCGAAGACGGATCGCATCGGGCTCGGGGTAGTGTTGCTCGAACAAACGCTGGTAGCGCATCTCGTGGGCGTCGATCAGCGACGGACGAATCATAGCCTGGTCGTCTATGCGGACGAGCCACTCCTTGTTGGGCTCTGGATAGCGTGCCTCCCAGGCTGAGACGTTGTGGTGGTTGAACTGGAGCTGTAACTGCGGGCCTGAGCTGGATCCGAGCGCGTAACGCTGCCAAAACCGCGGCTTCTGACCAGGGAAGAGAAGGTGAAGAAGCAGGGCCCCGATGATCAGAAAGGCGAGGCCGAGGGTAGTGCGCAGGATCCAAAAGGTCTTTCGTGACATATTGGCTGTCTTCTGTCGAGGTAGCCGAGAAGTTTCGTTACGCAAACTCGTTTGACTTTGCTCGAGACCCCCAAGGGACGCAATTGCCGGGTCGGGAAAGAGAGTAAAAGAGGCAAATGGCGCGGTGGCCGCCTGGCTTGCCCTCGTGAGTCGTGGGTGAAGCCGCTTGGAAGAAGCACACGGCCGATTGTCTGCCCTTTCGAGACGCTTCGAGACATATATTGGCCGCATCCTCCGAGGTCTAGGAGACGGACGGATGATTGCATTCTTGCAGCAGGAGAATATAGCGAGAACCATGAAGGTCGACCAAAGAGCACTCACCAAACCTCGCCTCGTCTAAGATGTCTAGTAGGTGAGCAGGGTCAGACTGGGTCTCTGAGGACAGCCAGCGGCTCCCGGTTGCCATCTTTTGGAGCTTGTAGTTCATTGTCGAATGTGCTAAGCTTGATGGGAAAACGAAACTAAGTGGTGCGAAATCCGCGGGCAAACACAATGAATGAACTGGAGTCCGCTGTAATACTTGGCTATCTCCTGAATACTAGCCAAGTTATGAGCCATGACTTCTGATGGGAGGCAATCGAGGAGGACGTTGCACTTGCTGCGCTCACAGTTGGAGCGAACGTATCTTAGGTCCGAACACCAAGTACCTGTACTTGCGTTTCATTACACTACCTATACTTTGTGTTGTCGTTCTACCGGGTTGCCCCGCGTTTCTCTGTTGATCCTGAGCGTACATTTGCATCCTCTGGACGGCATACGGTCAGGATATTACCTTGGTGAAGCATATCCTCAGCGTAAGATAGTTCCACTCCGCGGGAATGCGCCGTCTATGATGAATGATGTTCCTCTTACGACGGTGCAGAGATTCACAGTGTACACCGGTTTGATTTGATATCATCGGCGCTATTGCGGTACCATCTTGGATTACCAAATCTGGCCACATGTTGTAAGTCAGGACTCTTGAGACAATATCATACCAGGATTCAGCGTGTGGAGAAGCACTCTACGCACGCAACCGCACCCTGCCTTTACGACGTGCAATTGGTCAAATGCAATAGACGTGTGCAGTGGAGTCTGAAGGAAGCTGAGATAAGCTCGACAACGTCCCAGCTCGTGTCGGATCCTGGGCTGTCGTCTCCTACCAGTCGGGCGAATTGGGGGCCATTTCGGGATTTGAAACTTGAGCATTACCAAGCGCTTGTTGACAGTTGCACTGTCAATCCGCAGCATAACACTGCTTGATAGGGCTTAGGTACTCATTTGCTAAGTTGATGGAAAGTTTGAAGTGGCAAAGGGGGCAAATAATGCTACTAGGTAGTCGGAGGAAGGGAGGTTTAGGAGAATGAGATAATGTTCCGTCCATCATGATGACTCGTTCGAGCCCAACCCTCACATAAGTCAGCAAAATACCAGTCGGCTGTTTGCAGAGATACCAGGTATTTTACCTACCTGCTTATGGGCGGAACCTTCCTCTCTCCCGTCTCTGGCATTCTCAATCACGGCCCACGCGCATACGCCTCTTAGCCCGTAACCATGGGACATGGCTCGAAATCTTTCTCGGTTGCCCGGTGTTGTTAGAGGCATGATGTTTTCAATGTTGATATGTGCATGGCCTTTTCACGGCCTCTGAACGATGAAGGCGGATATCGTCTGCGATTCTCGGGCCATTTCCCCCAAGGCCGTGGCTGGGGAGCCTTTGCCTACGGATCGGTCATGGATGGCGCGCTGATATTTTGTTTTACCCAAATCAAGCGAAAAACGGGCTTACTGTCGGGCTTCGATCAACCAGGTAAGCGTCTTAAGTAATGGAATAGGCCTCGGGCTATGTACACCCAAACTGCCGCTGACTTGCTGCTCTACAGTGGTCACTATCCTCCCAAGCTCTCAACTCACCATAAGGGCTTGCTTGTCTCGCAAACATATGTCGATCACGAGGGATACTATATCGCAGAACTGCAGTGCCATGACTGCAAGCGGAAAGGTGTCAATGATCCCGCTGACGTCGAGAACTGGATTTGGTCTGCCAACGACTATCAGATGGTTTGATCTGACGACCCGGGGTACCCGATACAGATGCACATGACCTACGGCACATTTCAGACAGTGGTCAATGCCCACGACAATGCCACTGACACAATATGGCAGGATGTGTTTGCGTCCCCAGTCAACGTCAATGCATGGGAGCAGGATGCCCTCGATTATGAGCATTCCCATTCTAATAAATGGAGTGCACATAGCGCACACGCACTGTTCATGTTGGCTATTTTTCTTATTGCTTATCCCTCCGGCGTGTTGAGTATGAGACACGGGAGGAAGAAAGTCTTTCGGCTGCACGTGGGAATTCAAGATGCTACGACCGCTATCTTGATCATTGGTGGACTTGTAGGCGTGTATCTTGCCCCTTCATAGGAGCAATCCTTCAAGCTTATCTGCCATGAGGCCGTCGGGGCTTTTGTCTTCGCGATGATCGCCACCCAGATCACGCCGGGTTGGCTTCATCATAAGAAGTTCTTGATAACAGCAAAGAGGACGCAGTATGCGCAATGGTACAGGCCGCTGGGGTACGTAAGTATATTGATTGGCATTCTGAATGGGGCACTGTAATTAAGTCTGACCCTAACTCGTTTGAACAACTGAGGCGAACCAAACTGACGGAACACAGGGGACTCACGATATCAAGCACATCTTGGACTTTTGCACACAGCATAGGGATTGTTGCTGTCACTCTTTTAACCTGGCTAACTCTGAGCTGGGTTTTATACAAATATGAAAGGAGGACCAAAATACGTGGGGACGGAGACAGTGCCGAAAGAGAACTCATGCTGTCACCAACTTCCGTGGGCTCCGATTCGTGATTCCCAAACATAGTCGCCACGTGTAGGAGTAAAGGAACGCGGAGATTCAGTTAGAAAAACTACCTCCTAGCAAAAATTGATCTTTTTGCTCCCTGGTAATTCCCAGCAACATAGTAGGGAATGTAGAACTGCGATGAACGAATTGAAAAACTGGCGGACGGAACGTAGAACCGCCCGCGACATTAGCCCTCTACGCCCTGAACGCCTAGGCAGTTTTCGGCACCTTCTCTACGCTATTACCTTATAGAATGCCAGGGCCAACAAGCTCGAAGTCATTTATAACTTAACCGAGCACAACGTGGACGTTTGAGAGCTTTGGTATAGGGGTCAAAGTGTCTTAGAAATGCCGTTGTTTAGTAGTAGACCGGTGTTATACTAGCACTATGAGTTGGATCCTATGGTAAGCGACGCTCATTCAATAATCCGAACTATTAACAGTTTCTATAGTTACTCTAACACTCTTAAGTTGGATTGGAAACTGCTGCTACCACCACCACCACCACCACCACCACCTCCTCCTCCTCCTCCTCCTCCACTACTGGCAGTACGTTGTATAAGCATGACCAGTAAGACTGCTTGAGTGGCTGTTTGGGTGGTGAGTAGCAGCGAATTATCAGGCGCTACTTTGCGTGGTGAGGCCTCTTGTGAAGTGGCCCTGAGTTCCGTTGTGGGTGGGTGCTGTGCCGGGGCATAGTCCTGCTTTTTTGAAGAGCTGTTCTAGATATTTTGTCATGTAGGCACCTCCACTGTCTAAATCTGGGACAGGACGAAATAGGCGATTATTTAGGGGGCCGCTGCACTATGATGGTTGAGTATGTGAGCATTGCTGTAGTAGGCCTCTTTTGTCCTGGCAGCGAGGCACCTAATGCGCTGAGAAGGGATGACTAGATGATTGAGGATATGACTGGCACTGCAAGGGGTGTTTGCCTCTGCCACTGATGGAGCAAAAGGAGGTGTACTTGACGGCTTTGAGATTTCTTGGGCTTGATCCTCGACTTTCTGCTTCATTTGGCCCAATTCTTCCCTAGACCGAGTAATTCCTGGCCGCGGAGAAACACCTGAGCATTCTCCTCGCCCATCCACTGCGGCAATGTTCTATCAATCCCTTCTTCTGTGTCGAAGCCCCGTCCGCCTGCCACAAAAACAGCGGCACCGTTAATGTTTCCATCGGCCGCGCATTGGACAATCATGCGCGCAACGTCTGCTGGCGTGTTCATGGGCATCTTCTCACGCACCCACATCTCCTTGACTCCGCTCAGAAGCTGGGTGTCCGTCGCCCATGGACAGATAGCATTGGCCCTAACCCCATACTTGACGGGGCCGAACTTCCTGAGCGATCGCATCGCCCCAATCACGCCGTGCTTAGCGCTGCTGTATGCAAACAACCCTGGTGCCTCGGTGATGCCTGCAATGGAAGAAACCAGGACGATCGATTTGGAGAAGTCTTCATTCGTCTTGCTTCCGCCACTGCTGCTGCCGTCGTCGCTTCTAAGATAGGCCAAGGCCATACGGGCGAACAATAACACGCTGGTCAAATTGATCTCGATATTGTCCTTGACCGGGGTTGGCTCCTGGATGGGTGCACGATAAGGTTAGCTGGCCATTGCCAACACAAGGTTAATGGGCTGTTGAAGCGATGTATTCCCTCACATTCCGCACTGTTTCCAAGTTCAGATCTTCCGGCTCGAACCACCCCGATGGTTCGCTGATGCCCGCACATTGGATTGCAACATCGACACGACCGTGTGCTCTCATGGCGTCGTCAAAAAGGGCAAGCTGCATCTCGTGGCTGCGCACGTCGACCCGTCTGAAGGATACCGTTCCGCCATTCTCACTCGCACCAGCTTTAAGATCTTGCTCCAACTTGCGACCACGCTCCTCATTCCAGTCGCCAAAGAAGACGTTGGCTCCTTTGTTGTACAAAATCTCAACTGTAGCTGCACCGATTCCTTGGGCGCCCCCTGAATCAGAATGCGATTAGCTTTCTATCCAAATTACAACGACATTAACATGACGAAGGGGCCTGGTAAAGAGGGCAAGGTACCTACCATTCAGCACCACGGCTTTCCCTCTCAGATTATCGGTCAGTGTCTCCGAGTACTTGATCTCTGCCATGGTGACCCAGCCTTGACCCACTCAACTCAACCCAAGTGTATTTATGCACGTACGTTCTCCGTCGCGTCACACAAGATAAGCGAGGGCCTCCTCTTAAGAGCTAACCAAGCGGGACCCAAGCAATCTGCAGGTGCGGGAGCACCAGGGAGGGGGGCCCAGGTGGGGGGGGGGGGGCGAGATTTGGAGATCCCCCGCACATGGTACTCCGCAATCGGTGGTTCACTCTGCTAATGTTTCAGCGTCTCCTATGGGGTTGTTGGAGATCCGGCTTTCTTGATTTGAATGCCGAAGTATACACAATAACGTATACTTGGTAGCATCTTGAATCTACGGTGGCTTCCCCACCTTTCCCTGCGGATGAGCCGAACCGGTATAGTCATGCCACTCCAGTACGGGGCGGATACCTTTTTAAGGGCAAGTGTAGGTCGCCGTCTTCTATGGCTTTGCCTCTTGAGGGTACCCTGCACGAGCTGAATGAGAGAGATCTCTCTTGTAACCAGTCGAACTTGCAAACACGGTACATGCATGCACCACACGCACTCAAACCGTGAAAGATGAATGCCAAACAGAGGAAGTCGGTCATCGTCACTGGAGGCGCGAGTGGCATCGGACTGGCCATGGTCCGCTACTTTGCATCCCAAGGACACCGAGTCGCCATTCTCGACCTGAACGAGGAGGTCGGCGTGAAAACGGCAGGCCAGCTGTCCAATGACTATCCGCAGGCAGAAATAAGCTTCCGCAAATGCGACGTATCCTCGTGGCAGGATCAGGCGTCTGCATTCGAGGATGTCTTTCAGAAGCACGGGGCTTTGGACGTCGTTCTCGCAAACGCCGGGGTATCTGAGCAAGGGGTAACCACCGCGATCGATTTGCGAGAGGAGACACCGACCGAGCCACGCCTCAAAGTCCTCAACATCAACCTCCTAGGCGTCGTCTACTGTACGTTTCCAAATCCCAGGGGCTAGAAAGCCCCTCAGTCCCATCAGTACAGCACCCTCTGACCCCCAGACCAAAGCCGTGAAACTCGCTTCGCATTACATGAACAAGAAGCCGTCATTCGAACCCCACGGCGCCTCCCGGGGCCTGATAATTTGTACAGCTTCGAATGCCGGTTTGTACCCGTTCCCGACCGCTCCTCTATACGCGACGAGCAAGGCCGGAGTCATTGGTCTCGTCCGGTCTCTTGCCCGGCCGCTTTCTCAGCACGGGATCCAGATCAACGGCCTAGCGCCCGCCGTTCTTGGTGAGTTTTCTTTTTTTATTCTTTATTTTCTTTTTCTTTCGACCGAGGATGGAGCTCCAATCCTTGACTATCCACTTGTGCGGTATCTTCTCGGTGCTAACAAATTATGGCCACCTCCAAGAAACCAATATCGCCCCCGACAAGGCGCTGTTCAAGGACATGGTCCTGACCCCGATGGATACGCTTATCCGTGGGGTCGCCAAGTTCGTGGAAGACCCGTCACTAAGTGGGGAGGTTGCCGAGATCCACGGACCCATCGTCACGCTGCGTCCGCCGCACGAGTGCGTCGACGACGACAGCGCGAGGAATCTTGAGGTGTTCTGGAACCTAGGCTATGCTTGATCGGTGACCACACGTGTTGGGACAAGGATTGAACCGCGGCACCCTCAATGAAGTCGGGTTCTTCGGAGATAGAAAAAAGAATCCAATATGCCGGGCTGCCCGACGGCATCGCTTGACAGAAATCAACCAATCTCCGTCCTCCTGTTAAACTGCCGTGGGCGATCGAGCCCCCAAGCGATATCATGGCGCACCATATGCCAGTGACTATTGGGTGCATCGCTCGATGCATCCCTTCCCCGCAGACACCCAGTAACTCGGACTCGGTTCCCGGATGCCCATCCCCGCATACTTCTTTGGGCAGTGCCGGGTTTCTCAACGCCTCCAATATCTGGGGAAGTGGAGAAGGGTTAGGTGCTGTACCTTGCAGGTAGCGCCCAGTTATAAGGCCTTTGTAACCTGGTCCGAATTCTCGGGTATCCCGAGTGGTGTTATTCCCCCATAGCGATCTCTGCATTGTCAAGCTTCGCTGCATTGCTTTCCTTTCTGTCGCTCCCGGGTTTTCCCTCCCTTGTACTTTCATTCCTCACTGCCTCAATATTCAACCGTCAACCAGGGAAGACTCGGAAGTTCGCGACAATGCCGCTCGGCATCCTCGAAGATGGCAAGCTCGAGCACGTCCCTGGCACCTCGCCCCTCAACGAGCTGGGGCGTAGCGACCAGGACACCGAGCTTGCCGCTGCTGGCGGCGGCGCCGTCGTCGACTCGCGCGCGCTCAAGCATGACGAAACGGGCCGGGTCGTCCTCGTGCCGCAGCCGTCCGACTCTCCCAACGATCCCTATAACTGGCCGCGCTGGAAGAAGGAGATGTTCACTGTCGCTATCGCCTATGGGTGCGGATGTGTGGGCGGTATGTTGTTATCCTTACGCTTTGCCCTTGATGTATACGTTGCCTTGCGTTTAACGCAGCTTTGTTTGTGCCTAATCCCCGCTGATGTATTCCCGCGTGTGCCTGTCGGCGTCCAGCTGTCGGTCCGTTACCAACACCCGCCATCGTACCCCTTGCTGAGCAATGGGGCATCCCGCTGCAGACGTTCACCCTTGGATGTCAGGGGAGCTGCATAGCAGCCATCTCTGTAGGGTCGCTGCTCTGCAACACCCTCGCCGTCAAGATTGGGAAGCGCCCCATATATGTTCTCACGTCTATAGGCCTGATGGTGTCGTGCTTCTGGGCTGCTGAGGCCAAGAGCTTTGGCAGTCTGGCCGCCGCGCGTGCTTTGCAGGGCTTTTGCATGGCGCCCATGGAGGCACTGGTACCGGCCAGTATCAGCGACATCTGGTTCTTGCACGAGAGAGGTCTCCGTAATGCTGTTTTTAACCTTGGCGTGTTGGGTGGCATCAACCTCGCCAGTCCAATCGGTGAGTTCGACAAGAGCCTTCTCTTCGCTACCTGTAGCGAATTTCTGGTGCTGCAATATCCGTGGCTGACGCGAAGACATGTTGGTTTCTAGCCGGTGCCGTGATTCAGTACGGCTCCTTCCGGATAGCCTTTCATGTCATGGGTGCCGCATTTGCTCTCCAGCTTCTCTTGACAATCCTCTTCATGCCCGAATCCGCGTATCACAGGTCCGGTGCCGTCAACATTGACACAGGCGCCGCCGCGTTGGAGGTGTCGGACGACAACTACGAGAAGGACAAGGCTGGGTTGGATCACAGAGAAGTCTCGTCGACGCCTAAAGCAAGCGACCGCTCGCCCGAGCCCAAGAAGCCGTGGGCCCGGGAGCTGCTGCCGTACGACGGTTACTGGGACCGCACGTCCTTCTGGCGCACTTTATTCCGCCCATTCTCGCTACTGGCGTCACCGATGGTGTGCTGGGCGACGCTACTCTTCACAACCTGCATCTCTTGGTTGGTCCTAATCTCCATCACGCTGTCGCAGATCTTCTCGGCACCGCCGTACAACTTCTCCGTCGCCGCCGTCGGCGCATCCAACGTGTCGAGCTTCGTGGCTACTTTGATTGCAACTGCCGTTGCTGGGCCGCTGATTGACGGAATCGCAAAAGCAATGTCGAAGTTGAACGGGGGTATCTTTGGTACGTTAACCCAATGCCTAGAGCTTCGACGACAGTTAGGAGAAGATGCTAATCCATGCTACTCATGACATTCAAATAGAGCCTGAATTTCGCCTGCCAATCATGGTTACGTACCTCATTTTCACGGCTGCCGGCTTCTTCGCCTGGGGCGACAGCCTCTACAAACAAGAGCCCTGGCCTGTGCCCGTCATCGTCTGCATGGGCTTGATCAATTTGGGTGTGCAGCTCGGCACCTCGGCCGTCGTCACCTACGTAACCGACTGCCACCGGCAGCAGGCGGCTGAGGCGTTCGCGCTCATGAACTTTGTCAAGAATATGTTTGCGTTTGGCCTGACCTTTTACTGCAACGATTGGATCGCAGTTCAAGGCGTGAGGAACTGCTTCTTCGTCATCGGCGGTATTACCGTGGCGGTAACTTGCACGACGGTACCCATGTATGTCTGGGGCAAGAAGGCGAGGTCGTGGACGTACCGTGTGTCGCATGCGAAGGGCTGGAAGTTGGGTTAGTTAGTTGGAAGTTATGATCCGAGCCAACCACTCAGGTGTTGTACTTTTGGGGGCCAGTAAGCGATTTTGATCAAATATGTTGCAGACTAATTCAGGTAAAATTCATGTTGGCTGACTAAGGTTCCTTCTTGCATTGTAACTAAAAGCCACTACGCTCACTCGCCCAGCAGGCCAACCGATTGCCCTTGGCTCATATTCCTTGTCCTCGGACTTGGCTGCGTGCCTGTGTAGGCTGTGCTCTACCTGGAACCGTCTAAGTGAGATATTTCCCGTGTCCCGAGCCCCCCTATTATCAAAGTGAGGTTTTTTTTTTTTTTTTTTGTGCCCAATGCACGAAAAAAAAAAAAAACAATGGCCAGGCATCGTATGGCCCACTGCAGGCGGGCTCGGCGCAAGTAGATCCTGAGATATGCAGGCGCCAGTCCCTGGAGCTCAATCGCGTGGGCAGTGCACAAGGTTTTACGGCTGCCTAACGGGCCGCTTTGCGGCTGTAGCCCCAGCCCACGTTGAGCTCGCACACACTTGGCCCAACCAGAAGACTCGTTGTAGCAAGACACGCCGCATCAAATCCAAGGCGCAGTCTTAGCCGCAGCCGAAGGATCCAACAGCATCCATCATGCAGTGAACCTCATAGCTTGATCACCCAGAGTGTAGTCGATTTTAGAACCTCATAAGAGGATATAAACTCAGGTATAGGTTGATAAAGCCTGGTTGCCCACTGCATCAAGTAACTCGTGAAGAACGTGCTTGAAATTGAAAGCCATCAAGGTCAGAGCCTCGCATCTTTACAACAATGACACCTCAAAACCGTTTAATCCATTTCATCGCCATTCTCGGCTCCATACTTGTCTTGAATGGACAAGTCTCTACTGCGATGCCTCTCGGGTTGAATTCAGCTATTTCGTCTTCTGCTCCCATCGCAGCAACGACATCAAACGCCATCAACCATGTCACAAGACCCTGGTTCCCCACGAAAATCCTCCAGTCAACAAAAATCATCAAAACGCTCCAAGACAGCCGGAAGCCGGCAGCAAATAGCAGAAAAACAGCTCGCCTGCTTTCTCTTGTTGCGCGCTCGAGCCTGGAGAACAATGACTCAGACCTAGCCCAAACCGCCGGCCATTTTACGTGGCGGTCGCTGCACCGCCGGCTCCCTGACAAGCTCGGCAACAATGGCTTCGTCACGGCTATGTTTGTCCTCCTGATCGTTCTGGCGGTTCTCCTCGGAATTGCCACCGCTTCGATCGCTGTGTGTGGCATCGACTGGAAGCGGTACCTGACTAGATCTCGGAGGCGGGAAGATACTAACATCGCGGAAAAGGAGGCGGCGAATGCAAGCTAGTTTGAAGCAAGGGTGTCTTTCCTCTCTCTATTTCAGCTGCGGCGGTGGCGTCTGGGCGTTTGTGGGAGTCTTTAAAACTGGGCATGGTGTATAGAGGAGTTTTAGGCCTGATCTCCGGTCGGTTGTGGGATGTGTAAAGATACCCCTTTTCTTTTGAGTTTGAGCACACTACGAGCCGAAAACATTTCACAGTTGAAAGATCAATCTGGAATTTCAATTCAGGCGTCCACGATTGCTAACGCAAGGTACCCGTGGCAACGAGACGCATGTTCGATATAATTGTGATCGGTCACTCATTGTCACAACGTTGGTTCAAGAGCTTGCGATGAGTGTGCATGAAGGGCACGTGAGATACTACTAATACTCTGACGGGACGGAGTATATAATCTAACCAGAATCGTTACATGTTACCACACGGCCATACACGTACTGCAACAGACGATCAGACCGACAGCTCGGAGCTGTCGGCCGGTTATACCTTGACACTTTTGAGCCATGGCCGCAGTTCCAAAGGCTATTAGCCAACCATAACTACAAGATAGTCAAGGTACCATTGGTGATGTTAGTTATAACGAGGGGAAAAAAAAAGCACAAGGCACCTTACCTTACCAACAGACCTGAATGTATAGTCTAGTAGGGTATCCCACCAAAACGGCTCGAAGGCCCTGCGGTTGATAGGCGCGGAGACTCAGGCGATAGCAAGTCCACAATAACGCGTATGTAGATGGCAGGGGTTCTATACCGGTGTCAATGACTCATTTGAATACCGAACGGCGAAGTCAACCAGCGAAGGTGGCACAAAAGTTTTCAAAGTCAGATGTTCGATATTTACGTGTGTTGATTTTTGTGTTATTGTTATACACTTTCCCCCGTTGAAGTAAGATCGCTCATTGTGTAGAAGTCATCATCGAATGTTTCCATACCGAAAGGGTTGATTTATGGAAAAGTAGTTAACTAGTTAGTTAATCTAAACTGGCTAAACAAGTAAACTAAGAAAACTCGTATACGGGTATCGCCAGAGCAGGCATCATCACGTCATAAACTCCTCGTAGAGACCTATATTTCTTCGCCTCAATTCCCGACATGCACATTCAGTCGGAATCACAGTAGTCCACCTCCGGACAGCAGCACCAGCAGCTATCGGCACAGTCGCAGCAGACCCAGAAACAGCAAAAGGAAGCGCAGAGCCAAGGCAAGAATCCCTGAGGCTCTTCCCGCTGCTGCCGCTTTTCGATCACGAGAACGCGGGTGGGCGAGGGCGAAACGGGCCGCGGCCCCTCGACCTGTACTATGGCCCCGCGAGTCTCCCGCGGAGCATAATAGGCCCTAGGAGGTGGCCTTGTGCTAGAAGTGCACTTGATGTCAGCGAACCTCCTCCGCGACCCTCAATTGAGGACGTCCCAAGCTCCAGCGACTTCTAGATGGCTAGGGAGGGGTAGGAAAAGACAACACGGTGATTCATCTCCAGCGCAAAAGGCACTAACACGTACTAGTACTGGGGCTCCGGCTCCGGCTCGTAGTAGTAGACCATTGTATGTGTACACACTGCACATACAGCCTTCCGAATGGAGCAATTGACTCGAGACAGGGACTGGCTAGTTGTCCACCTTGCCGTTCCCTGCCAAGCAGGCTCCTTGCGAGTTTGGCCTAAATAGGAGGCAGGTTTGCCCTGTGGCGCCGGCTGGTTTCGGTCGAAACGTTCTGAAAACGAAGGCCGGCCGTGGTTATATATCAATAATTTTTTAGTAGGATCCGAGATAGCGAAAGGTCGAAAGAATGTAAGCGCCGGTTTCCGCCTTTCATGGTCAAGATTTGGGTTCCTGCGGCGGGGGCGGCGCAGCATTCAGACCGGCCTTGTTGGCGCGGCCGTCCAACCAACACTCGGCTCATGTCAGCACTTGGCGCTGTGCTGATCTGCCAATCTCACTGCTTTGAGACACCATCCACCACGCAAGTCTCGAAGTATTCATTGGTATGTACGGGGCACCTTATGTATTAGACGCATTCGAGGGGCACAGTGGATGTGCGGCGAGATAAGACTAGATATTCTTGCAAGTTCGAAATGGCCTCAAGGCTTGGGGCTGAACGAGGTAAACTCCCATCTGAGCTTGGTAGTTATCAAACTCTGGTAACCCAGAAACTGCTGTGATGAATGCTGCTTATGCATGTAACGAAGATCGGGGCACTCGGAAGGAGGGAAACAGCTCCAACAATTCTACCGTCGATGCAGTTAATCCCTAAGAAGCTTCTGAAAAGTAAGTCAGCGTTGTTATTCCAAGAATCCACTGCCATTGCAAAATGTCCCTAACATGATAAGCTCAGTATAGTGACAAATTTGGTATCCCAGGGACTCCGCGTGCCGAATGCCAAGCCGGCCCCGGCGAAGTGGACTGACCGCGGGGCCGAGGACCGGGCGGGGCCGGTTTCAAAGCGGAAATCCCAAACGTCCCCGGCCAGTCGGCCGGCTAAAGAGTGGTCGGGTCGTCGGAACTCCATAGAATCAAGAAAGGTCGCGAAACGTGACGGATCTGCCTATTTGTGGGCCTCATGTCTGGCCGCGATCACTCGGCGATTGCCAGTACTTCTTTTCTACTGCGCCTCCCGCCTTGACTTCCGACGTACATGGGATCGTCATCGGTCGTATTAATCATTAAGACTCTCAGAGAACAATCCTGTACACACCAGACAACTTTCGCGCGGAGCGGGACAGCAAGAATCCCAGGATGGGCGTTCCTGTGGCTTTGGCGACGATGGCCGCCTGCGGTAGCATCGTCACCTCGATCAAATCCAGCTGGGAGCTCCGTCGTATGGTTAAGAGGAAGCAAGAAGCGCGAGAATGCGACGAAGAGGCGCCCTACGTTTTTCGAAGACTGAGAAGGGCCTATTACGACGGGTTGATGAGCACGGCCGAGTACGAAGTATGGTACGAAAAGTTTTTAGTGGCTAAGGTGGAAAAGGACTGTGAGTCTCTCATCCCAGATCGAACACTTACGTGGTCTAACATGGAGCCGCAGTGTCTGGCATGCGCAGAATTCGGGCACATTTGAAAATCCTCGAAACGGGGGCTCCGGTAGCGCCCAACCAACGATCCAAGGGGATCGAGCAGAGCAGGCGGCGGCATTCAGTCTCGTATGATGCCGGCTACCCGTACGTTAACTTTCCGCAGAGCCGAGCGAGTCTCGAGTACACCCCTCATAGATTGGCAAACGTTGGCGCGCGCCCGGATCAGTTCATTCGCCTTGACCGGCAGGCTACGTACAGCCGAGCCTCGTCATCGGACGCCTCATTCCGGGGGCGAAGCCGGAGCACGGCCCGGCACGAATCTAGGGGTCGAACAGAGAGGAGATATGACGACTATGATAGCGGCGATAACAGCGAGTACTACTCAGAGAAGCGTCACTACCGTGGCAGAAGCCTGCACCGGTAGATAGTGTCTAGTTGATGCTGGCTCCAAATTCGCGGAGAAGCCGGGAGTTGAGGTTAACAGCAGGCGAGTTGTTCTTCAAAGCTGCGGATTAAGTGTTTGAATAAGGGAATGATGGGATATGAAGATCGTTGGTTGTCGCTACAGATAGAAATTAGAAGCCTTCAAAGTGAAGTTTTTACATGTCATTGAAATCATCTTAGTGTAACTAGTGCTTAGTTCGAGTCAAGTGTAAGGGTAAAAAGAGCAGGGAGAAGTTGCCCCACTCAACTACCGGTGGGGTGCGGATTCTGCAGCGGTTGACCGCCAAAATTTTCCACTGTCCCGCGCGAGAACCCTCCGGACCCCATGCCCGTAGCTCTCGTCGGGTAGATTTGACATAGTAACAGAACAACAGCAAACATGGCCACGGTCGCACCACCGCCGCCAAAACGGCAAAGGAGGGAGGAAATTGAGCGCACTCAAACACAACAGGATGTCGCGCCTCTCTTGGCGACCGACCTTGGGTCTTTCAAGGCCAATTTCGTCGACAGCGATGGCAACCAGATGGCCGACGTGATTGAGATCAATTTTGCCGATGCCACCGAGAAGAACGTATCAACACTTCTCAACACACTCTTGGGAAGGGTACGTTGGTTGATCCTTTGATTGCATTTCAAGTCCCTGACAAGATACTAGGACCGCGAAGATTTTACCCCATACCGCTTCCGCATCCATATCCCAGGCAAAGACGTTATCATAGACCAGTACCCAACCGACCTACTCGGGCTCCTTCAGAAACATGGCGTTACGAACCCTTTCGAGTAGGTTCGAATCCAGCTCTTTGGTGTGCTTCTCCAGCGCTGACTCTTCGCCAGGACCACGATCACTCTCAGCGCCGAGCCCCAAGCTGTCTTCAAGGTCCACGCCGTATCCCGTCTTGCACATCGTATCCCTGGCCATGGTCAGCCGATTCTTTCTTGCCAATTCTCCCCAATCAACTCGAGTCGCCTCGCGTCTGGGAGTGGTGACAACACGGCGCGTATCTGGGACACAGATTCTGGCACGCCGAAGCACACATTAAAGGGCCACACCGGTTGGGTCCTGGGTGTCAGTTGGAGCCCCGACGGCAAGCAACTGGCAACATGCTCCATGGATAAGACCGTCCGGATATGGGACCCTGAAACGGGCAAATCGTTCGGGCAGGAGCTCAAGGGCCACGCCAAGTGGGTGTTGGGGCTGGCATGGGAGCCGTATCACTGTGAGTCCGTCGCCTATGGCTTGGCAGATCTTGAGCTGATACCAGAACCAGTATGGCGAGACGGCACTCCACGCCTCGCGAGCGCTAGCAAAGATGGCACATGCCGTATATGGGTGGTTAACACGGGCCGTACGGAGCATGTCCTTAGCGGACACAAGGGATCAGTGAGCTGCGTACGGTGGGGTGGAACAGGCATGATCTACACGGGTTCTCACGACAAGTCCGTCCGGGTCTGGGATGCGGAAAAGGGCACCCTTGTGCACAATCTAACCGCCCACGGCCACTGGGTCAACCACATTGCCTTGTCTAGTGACCACGCTCTGCGGACGGCTTACTTTGATCACATGAACGAGGTCCCAGAGACAGAGGAAGGGAAACGTGCGAAGGCGAAGGAGAGATTTGAGAAGGCGACCAAGATTCAAGGCAAAGTCGCCGAGCGAGTTGTCTCAGCGAGTACGTATCAATACCCTGCCTGCCTGGCCGTCGCGCAAACTAACGAGCGCGTTTAGGCGACGACTTCACCATGTACCTCTGGGACCCTGTCAATAACGGCAACAAACCAGTTGCCAGGTTACTGGGACACCAAAACAAGGTGAACCAGGTGCAGTTCTCCCCTGACGGGACGCTCATCGCCAGCGCAGGGTGGGACAACAGCACGGTCAGTGCCCTAGGAATCAGTTGTGTAATGGATAGGATCTGACAACCAAGGCAGAAACTCTGGAACGCCAGGGACGGCAAGTTTCTCAAAAGTCTCAGGGGCCACGTCGCGCCGGTAAGCCAACCATTCGAAACAATTTGACTCTCCACTCTCCCTCTTCCTAAAATGCACATCCGCTAACGCGAGAGCCCCCAGGTCTACCAATGCGCCTGGTCCGCCGACAGCAGGCTGCTGGTTACGGGGAGCAAGGACTGCACGCTCAAGGTGTGGAACGCGCGCAACGGCAACCTCGCAATGGACTTGCCCGGCCACGAAGACGAGGTACGTCTACCGGGCAAATCCCGGGATCGCCGGAGAAAGGGATTAACATATTCTCTCACTAGGTATATGCTGTCGACTGGGCGGCCGACGGGAAGATGGTCGGCTCAGGCGGGAAGGACAAGGCGGTGAGGACATGGAGGAATTGAGCAACCGAGCCCAAGGGGAGAGGAGGGGCGCAACAGGGTCGCCGAGGGGCGGAGAAAGAGCGGGAGCCGATGATACCCTGCCATGCAGTTTTCAGATACAAGAGGCCTGTTGACGTGCCGGACTGCTCTCGCCCACTCATCATAAAGGTTACAACAACGGAGGCGAGGTACCTGCCGCAGGGCGGAGTACACATAAGTTTCCAGCGCATATCGCGTCAGGTCGGTGGTACAGCGTCTGGACTTTCGACTTCCCGCTTGCGGGCCCTCGTTTATCAGAAAACGGCGAGGTGGACGCGAAGGCTCGTTGCATGGACGGAGGGGCTTGTTCAGCTGGCTTTATTTTACGGGCCAACTCGCAAGATTGTATCATCCCTTGGTGGGTACGACGCAACTACGCGCGCGCGAGAACATTGTCGTGATGGTGGTTAGAGTCCTGCGTCTGCTGCAGCATGTGGAGAGCGCAGGGTAGGCAGCTCTGAAGGTACCTACATACACTGGTAGCCTCGGCACATTCCAGATGGCCGACCACGATCAATTGGCCCTGTCCGGGGACAATGCAAGTTTAGTTATTGCCGTCGAGCCGTGAGACCAAGAGCTGGCAAGGCAGCAGTCGCCGTGTAACACCATCGATGCATGCGCCATTCTCTGCCTTCACGATTTGGGGGTCATACGGGCAGGGTTAGCTGGGCCTAAAATTTCCCCCCGCCGGGACCGGTCAAGCGGTTGGGCGGCCTCCGGTGCTCTCGTGTCTTCCAGCATGATGGCCAGACAGGAAAGAGATGGGTGAGGGGAAAAAGAGGGTACACAAGGGCGAAGCTAAGAGATGCTTGGAACCAAAAGGGGTATTTCGTGACTACCGCAACGGCGACGGGCTGTCATTCGGGACGCACAAAACCACTTTTGTGTTTCCCACGATCTACTCCTCAAGGATTTGTGGCGCAAGTTGTGTCGCCGAAGCGATAACTCTCGGCACGTTGAAACCTCTTCCTCACGTTACTCACGCCAAAGGATCGAGATGAAGCCCGCGAGAAGCCGGCGTAGGAGGGCTTCACGACAGACGTGGTGTTCCAACTCTGAGCTGCAGAAAAATGCACCGTGGCTGGACATCGCAGGCGCGACAGAGCCGCTGGGGGGATTTTGCATGTGTCCTGCATTGGCCCACCTGCCTTACTGAGACATTTCGAGACGTGCGGTGGACTGTGATACGCTCCAGCCGGCGACGTCCCAAGACTATCAGATGCGGGCCGTCCCATGGGTTTTTTGGCATAGTCGTTACATCCTTGCAAGAAGCAAAACCCGGCTGCCCCAGAACAGGGCTAAGGAGAATTGCGCTCCTTGCAGCGAGATCTGTACATGTGGTGATCTGTGTACGAATCAGTTGCATCCACCTCGAGAGGAGCACTCGGGACGTGAGCCAGAAAATGAGGGACACGACTCGGGGCTATGTTCGGTGATTTCCCCTCCGCTTCGATAGATCCTTTGTGCGTGTGTAAGATATACCTATCCCGTATGTAAACGCATTGGGCATCCATCACGGCAACCGTTTGTTTCAGTATGAGCTATTTTTTTCCCCCCCCGGAGCTCGCGATGGTCTGGCCGAGACGTGGTGTTTGGGGGTGCCGGGTTTGTTGGGTGACTTCCAGGTTGGGCAAATGCGTTGTCGACTCTGATGGGGCTCGGAAAACGATGGAAATCGCCATTTTAGCCTATCGAATCCCCATACCATCATCTCGTCTCGGAACATGTCGGGTTTGGCACTTTCGGTTCCCACACTCTCAAACCGATGTAGTACTGTAGTAAGGCCAGCCGGGTCAGAAAATTTTCCTCAGAAATGACATTCCTACCTATGCCAAGGCTTTTGGTGAGACATGCCGCCCGTGCCTCGCAGCGGGCAGGAGTTTGCAGCGACCGCACCACCGGCTCGAACTTGGGTCCGTCCATTTCTCGGCACCCCCTCCAACACGTTCCGCAGGCTGACCTTCTGACTGGGCCCGGTGGAATGGCATGCATTGCAGTACTTGGTACCTACACCATCTTGTTTCCGCGACCTAAACTATTGCACAAGCAACTGCCTCTATTCCGTACACAGCCGCCCGAGCCAACGACAACGTGCCTACCAGACAAGTAGACCTCTTTCGGCAGTACTAAATACACGGCAAGTTCAGCGGATGAGAGGGAAATGTGGAGATGTGGGGTCGCGTGGTTTCTGCGGTTCCATCTGCACGCGCCGAGATACAACCGCCTCGATTTCTGTGCCTTGTCATGCCTGGGCAAGAGCTGGGGCCAGGCCTTTCACACCAAGAAACGGCCGCCCGAGCCGCAGCCGGATTGACAGAGTCAGAGCCGAAGCATTGCGACGGCGAACTGCTACGGGGGGCAGAGCGTGTTGTCTCTTGGGCTTGGCACGAACTGAACCAGAGTCTCGAACCGTTGATCGACGCAAGTCGAAACGCACACTCGGCTCTGCCCGATCCTGGAATCAACCCGCTTGGAATCCGGTATTGTATACAGACATCGTACATGCAAGTCCACTACGCTACCGTCATGTGGTATGGTGAACATACTTTCGTACCTCGGCGCCTCTGCTTTCTTAGTCTAAATCAGGTAAATGGGCATTTACCAAGTATTTGCTCAATTCGTCTCGATGCAGCTCTTAGGACCTCAATTTGGCGTACTTGGCGATTTGTCACAGGCTGCGATGCTCTGCTGCCGCAATTGGAGGCCGCACATGTGTTCCGTGCTTGGAACGCGGAAGAAACGAAGAAACGTTTCTTCTGCCGGGTTTCCCATGGTGTGATTGGGATGCGTCATCCAGAGCGTCTCGTTGGTTCTGATAAGCCCTTGCCATCCAACCAATCCGTCTGGCAGTCCGCTCAAGTCATCAACGTCAACACGGCATGTATGAGGTACGTCGACAAGCACACCTCCCGGGCCTGGGCCTGCTATTCCCCACGTACGGACAACTACTTACAGAACTTAACGCTACACGACGGATAACCCAGATCCGTACACTAAGTAGGTACCTTTGATAAACTGCAAAGAGGTATTTCTTTCTCCCTACTTGGTAAATGACTATTACCGTTCTTCTCTCTCTAGGCAGGTCAAGGCCCTTTCGAAGCATGCAGCCCCACCAACCGGTTCCCCAATGTGGTAGCTCTAGTTTTTCCAAGCGATTTTACGTGGGACTTAAAGATGACCGAACTGCTCAGTTGACAGATTACTTGCAAGACCAAGCAGACCAGAGTAAGCGAGGGCTTGAGATGTCGCCAATCAAGTCAAAATTTGAGTCTTGAATTAGAATACCGCCGAAAAACGCAAACGGCATGTCGACGTTTCTCGGGGCGGGGCGCAGGGGAGGGTTCCATATCCATGCATCCTTGTCAGACCTCGCCCTGGCCCTGGCTCCTTTCGCCCTTGGCGGAAGCTCTTCGATCCATGCCCGTGTCGGGGGGCTGGAATGACGAGCAGGAAATGCGGGACAACCGCTGCCCAGCCAGGCTGCAGCCCCACTGGGCAGTGTTCTCTCGAGAAACTTCTGACCATGCGCGTGAAGAGTATCCTGGCGCCGGGTAAAAAAACGATTGAAATTCCTCCCTGTTTCCATGTGTTTCGTGATCCCCATCTTTGAAGCCTCAAGAAATAGCTTGAGCGGCTTCCAAACACCACAGACATCCCCAATTACCCCCGTCTTTTCTACTTCCCCCAAGCTCCCCCCTCATTGTCCCTCTGGCCTCGCCCGGCAAACGATTGCTTTTCTTCCGTTCTTGACGCCATATCAAACCGGGTTGCCCATTCATAGCCGTCCCGACGCTCGTGCTTAACCAGGCTACTGGGTAAGTCTAACACGTCTCCCACTGTTTTTCTCTAGACCTACATGCAATGCTGTGGTCACTACCAATCCATTTTGGTTCGGTGTTGTCAGCTGTTCGTAGCTCCAAATTTTGGGGGTGGAAAAACGGGACTCCGCATTGCTTCAGAAAAGTCCTTACGTCAGTGGTGACGGTTGCGACTTGCTACAGTGGGCCCCGGCGCTAAAGCCCACCTTTGCCTTCACCCGTTTTCATGGATATATCATCTAGCGATATTCACATGGCTGAAGCCTGTGGTTGGCCTTCTTGCTAACTCAACCACGAAGACACAGTTGACAATCGAGTTCCCAACTTACATCAAGTCCCCCCGACAGCGACTGTATCTCCACTGGCAGCGTTCATTAGCAGCCTCGCATACCAAGACCTTCTTCCAGGACCCGCTGCCTCCCACGAACACTCCCCGGAGTCTCCAGACTGGGCCTCTAAGACGCGATCGAGTCTCTGCTTGTTCGACTTCGCTATTGTTCATGTATCAACGTGCTGTGTGTTCTTCCGGCTGTGGAAAAGAAAACAATTCTCTCCGACAAGACCAACCGGATCGCGGACCGGTCCTTTGCCAGTTTTCTCCCTCAATGGGTTCGACATTGGTAGATCGATAGTCTTCGTCTTCCCCGCCGACTCCCTACCGACTCCCCGGTACCTGATACGCCAGAACCCCCTTCGAATCCTCGGTACTCGTTTCCAACCAGTTTACTCCACCGTTTTTACCTCCGTTCGCCCACCATGACGGTCTTCATTGCTTCTCTGTGAGTTCATACCTTCGCGGCCCTTGGTGGCCATGCCCTTACCGAGCTTCACAATGCGATTGTGGCGTGGTCGAGTTGAACAAAACTGATTAAGCTCTCCTGGTACTTAGTTTCCTTCCCAAAACCATCCACTTCACCCTTCCTGGCACGCCGCCTCGCGGCTCGGCTTCCGAGAAAAAGCAACCACGGCCGGTGCCACTCGAGAGACAGCCAAGCTTGTTCCAACCAAGCAACATCACTCCCCCGATCACTCCGACCGAAGAGAAGAAGCAAGATATCGGGCCGTTCGCAAACGAGAATGGCCTGCGCGTGCACATACCGGACGCCCAGCCTGATACCGACACCCTCCGCGCTCCCGCCGACCGCAGCTCTCCAACCTGGGGAGGTCGTCCAGACCAGCCCATGTCGCGCGCCAATTCCCCGCCTCCACCCTCGCTGATTGATCAGGGCCGGTCCCTCCAGCAAAAGGCAAAGGAAATGGGCCGCCAGGGCGTGTCGCAGCCGCGGTCGTTGGTTAGGAGTGATAGCCACGACCGCGTCTTTGCCCATGCCAATTGGAAGGTTGGCAATGCCGACCAGGGCAACGGCGGCCTGCGCAACGCCGCCGAGGCCGCCGCCAGGGAAGGCAAGCTTGACAACTATATTTGGGTCGGAACCCTTGGCATGCCGACCGACGCACTCCAAGGAACCCAGCAGCTCCAGGACATCGAGGATACGCTCGCTACTGAGCACGACATGCTCGCGGTCACCTGCTCTGACAAGGACTTTGACGGCCACTACTCGCACTTCTGCAAGCAAATCCTGTGGCCCGTATTCCACTACCAGATCCCCGACAATCCCAAGAGCAAGGCGTACGAGGATCACTCGTGGAAGTACTATGTCAACGTAAACCAGGCGTTTGCAGACAAAATTGTGAAGAACTGGAAGCGCGGCGATGTCGTCTGGGTCCACGATTATCACCTCCTCCTCGTGCCCGCCATGGTTCGCAAGAAGATCCCCGAGGCCAAGATCGGCTTCTTCCTACACGTCGCATTCCCCTCTTCCGAGGTGTTCCGCTGCCTAGCCGTCCGGAAGCAGCTGCTCGAGGGCATGGTGGGCGCTAACCTGATCGGCTTCCAAATCCACGAGTACACACGGCACTTTCTCCAAACCTGCAGCCGCATTCTTTACGCCGAAGCGACGCCCGAAGGCGTCCAGCTCGAGGACCGGTTCGTCGACGTCGTTAATATGCCCATCGGCATTGACCCTGTCAGTCTGAGCCAACATCGCGAGGAGTCGGAGGTTAAGAGGTGGCTGGACATTATGCGCGAACGCTACGCCGGCAAGAAGCTCATCGTCGCCCGCGACAAGCTCGACCATGTCCGCGGCGTTCGGCAGAAGCTGCTTTCGTATGAGCTCTTCCTTAACGCCAATCCGGAATGGCGCGACAAGGTCGTTTTGATCCAGGTTGCGCTCTCCACCAGCGAGAAGAGCGAATTGGATGCCGCTGTTAGTGATATCGTCACCCGCGTCAACTCGTCCTGGGCGAACCTGGCCTACCAACCGGTCGTGTATCTGAAGCAAGATATTGACTACGCGCAATACCTGGCGCTACTGAGCATCGCCGATGCTCTCATGATCACCAGCCAGCGCGAGGGCATGAACCTGACGTCCCACGAGTACCTCTACTGCCAGGACGGCAAGTTCAGCGAGAAGAAGCACGGCTCGCTCATCCTGTCCGAATTTACCGGCACCTCATCCCTCTTTGGCGGTAACGAGCTGTCGGTGAACCCGTGGGACTACCGTGCTTGTGCCAACGCCATTAAAAAGGCGCTCGAGATGGGCGACGAGGAGAAGGAGCAGCGCTGGTCCAAATTGGTCGAGTGCGTCAACCACCACACCGGCGCCCACTGGTTCACGGAATTTATGTCACGCTTGGACCTCGTCTACGAGGAGCAACACCGCCGCGACCAAACCTCGGTGCCGCGACTATCAATTCCCCATCTCGTGCAGCAATATAGCCGCAGCGAGCGGCGTCTCTTCATCCTCGACTTTGAGGGGACATTGGTCAGCTGGGGCCCAGTCAACAAAATCATTCCCGTCAGCCCGCAGGTATGTGCCTAATCCCAATCTAGCTCCCCCCCCCCCCCCCCCCC
>MU857623.1:112781-270917 GCA_033296725.1 Corynascus novoguineensis
AACAAACCCCTGTTTGAATCCAACTCCCCGGCTCAACCAAACCAACGGCCCCTTGGCACTTTCTATGAACTGATCCTGACTGACACACCACCTTTTCTTCTATATAGCGTACTCTAGATGTCCTGAACGACTTGCTGCTTGACGAGCGCAACACCATCTACGTCATGTCGGGCCGCCGCCCCGAGGAGCTTGACCGAATCTTCCGCCGTGTCCCGAATTTGGGTCTCATCGCTGAGAATGGCTGTTTCCTTCGAGACTGCGGCAGCGCCGATTGGACCGAGATGGCCGACTCGGAGCAGATCCGCTCGTGGAAGGACGCGGTCCGACCCATCCTGACGTACTACCTAGAGCGCACGCCGGGTGCTGAGATTGAGGACCGACGCTGCTCCCTCTTCTTCCACTACAAGTCGGCCGAGGACTACGAGGCGGCCCTGCGCCAGGCGAGCGATTGCGCTAGTCACATCAACGACGCCTGCGAGGAGCAGCGCGTCCACGCCATCCCCCTCGACGGCAGCGTCCTCGTGGAGCCTATAGATTGGACCAAGACCACCGCGGCCCAAAAGATCTTCGCCGACTTGCGGGCCCACATGGCCCCCGACGCGACGCACAAATCCCCTGTCGACTTTCTCATGGTCGTTGGTGACGGCCGCGAGGACGAGAAGGTCTTCAAGTGGGCCAATACTCTCGGCGAGGAGGGCATCGTGAAAGAGGTGGTCACTGTCAGCCTGGGCACTGGCAGGAACACTGAGGCAGCCTCAACGCTGACTCAGGGCGTTAGCGGTACGTTTTTGCCTCTCGCTACATGCTACCTTTTTACCGGGTCGAGCATCTAAATATCGTGGTATTGACATCTTCTACCAGGCGTCCTGATTACACTGCAGAAACTGGCTTCCATCGCGTAAGCAGATGCGTTGCTTGCATTGCTTTGCATTGGCTTTGCATTGGCTTTGCTTTGCTTTGCCTTGCTTTTGCATTGCGTTGCGTTGCGTTGCGTTGCGTGGTGTTGCATTGCTTTGCTTTGCGTTGCTGCTCTTCAACCAAAAGTGCACTGCATGATGCCAACCTGACATCTGATTGCACAGGTCTGGCGTTCCGTTACGCCACCGGCGGAAGAGCTCGGCACGATTTCCGGTCCGCTATCCGTGGGCTTGATGATGGATGAATTCTCACCGGAGGAAGAAATAGAGAATACGGGTTGGTCATACCCAGCGGCTGCTATTTCTGTTGCCCCATATATTTTTTCCTTTTTCGCCTTCTTTTGCGACATATGTGTGGTTGGGTTTGCAAGGGGCCTATACAACATGCGCATGCGTGGCAAGCACAGGAACGTGTACTTGGTTTCACGTTTGCGCGTTGGTGGTTATCTCCTCTCTTCTCTGTTTGCATGTAACGCTCTGGATGGTACTTATGAGTCTCTCCCCTTTGAGCGGGACACCGCCGTTCCCAGATTACACCCTTTGGCTTGCGCGTCTACTACGTCCGCTTGCTGAACAGTTCCAACAATTCAACAGATCAAACCGTGGCGTGCCTCGCGTCCAAATTTGACTGAAGAGGTTGGATTTGGGTGCTGGTTCATAGGACGATATTCAATGGGCTTTAGGCGAGTGGACGTGGTGGGATGGGTTATCAAGATGGTAGACTGGCAATAGCTACCCGAACTGGTCGATATGGGAAGCTTTGTTATGATGCACTCCAGCAATGGAGGCCTAAGATTTCGGGAACATGGGAGGAAAGGTCTAGACAGGGAAGGAAACGGTGGAACCAATGGCGTCGGATTCTGGTTGCTGGGCGGTCTCGCGGTTCAATGGTCTATCATGGCATTGGCGTTTGGGCCTTATATACTGGCTATTTCCCAAACCGAATCCCTTACACTACCTTAAGTCTCAATTCGCTGCAATTCGCTATGTAGTAGCTCGCAGAAGACGTTGAGAAGCTCAGAGTTGCCATGTGCCTCTGCCGCTGACATCACTCCGTAATCGGACTGCGGGGCATGGCATTTTCCATCGAACCCTTCAACCCCGCCATTCCAAGCCAATGAGAGCCCCACCAAATGAGCCAAAGAAGAACTCGAGATCGCCAAGCGAAGCTAAACCAGCTCCCGCCAGCGCGCCGGGGGATCCGACCATCTTCCGATCGGAGCAAGCGATCGCGGTTCTGGGGTAAATTTCCGGACGTGGGTCTGGTACACTCAGCTACGTTATCTCGTGCTGCCCTGGAGTCGTTTGGACCGTGATCAGTCTGAGAGTACCGATCTAAGCAAGATATCCAAACGGACCTGCAGTCGGCCTTTCTTGCAGCATATTAACCCATCTTTTCGACGGCGTTGGCTACACCTAAGCCTACATCACTTCCGACAACGTCGAGTTTGCAGTTGGCAGCCCTAACCGGCACCATGGCGCCCTTCCCTCCCCCTCCAGTCAACACCATTGACTGGTCCAATGTCGGCTTCCGCGTGCGCGAGGGTGATTACCCCGAACCACTTTCTGCGTCTCTCATCCATCTGCCCAGCTAACCCTCCCACCCAGTGAACGGCCACATCGAATCCCATTACTCGGTGAAGACCGGGAAATGGTCCCCTCTCAAGTTCGTCGCAGACCCTTACATGCGCATCCACGGCATGGCGCCCGCGCTTAACTACGGCCAGCAAGCCTACGAGGGGCTCAAGGCGTTCCGTCTGCCGGGCGACACAGCCATTGCCGTCTTCCGCCCCGACCGCAATGCCGTGCGTATGCAGCACAGCGCCGAGTTCATTTCGATCCCACCCGTCCCAACAGACCTCTTCCTTGACGCCGTCAAGGCCGCCGTCGCCCTCAACGCCGAGTATGTCCCGCCGCACGAGACGGGCGCCGCCATGTATGTGCGACCCCAGGTCTACGGCTCGTCAGCCCAGCTGGGACTCAACCCGCCAGAGGAGTACACCTTCTGCGTCTTTGTACTGCCGACGGGCGTTTACCACGGCACGCACCCGGTCAAGGCGCTCATCCTGGACGACTTTGACCGGGCCGCGCCCAACGGGACGGGCAACGCTAAGGTCGGGGGCAACTACGCGCCCGTGCTGCGGTGGAGCGAGCGGGCGCGCGCCCAGGGGTACGGTATCACGCTGCACCTCGACAGCAAGCGCCACGAGGAGGTGGACGAGTTCAGCACCAGCGGCTTCATCGGCGCTCTGGTCGACGGCGAGAACGTCACGCTCGTCGTGCCCGACAGCAAGGCCGTCATCGACAGCGTCACGAGTGACAGCGTGCAGCAAATTGCGAAGAGCTTTGGATGGAAGGTGGAGAAGCGACCGGTAAGTTGAGATTTCTTCAGGTCTCCTTTTTCTTGGGTCTCTTCTTTCATCCCAATCTGGGATCCTATTTGTTCCTGATGCTAATAACCTACTCGTCAATCTAGATCAAGTACTCGGAACTGCCCAATTTCCAAGAAGTCATGGCGGCGGGGACCGCGGCCTCACTCGTCCCCATCCGCTCCATTACGCGCCGCGCCACGTCCGGCCTCCCGCAAGGCCCCCGTGTCTCGGCCCAGGACGGCCAGGAGACGGTCACATACACCCCTGATGGCAGTGACGAGTCTGGCCCGCTCTGCCTCAAGCTGCTCGCAGAGCTCAAAGGGATCCAGCTCGGTAAAATCGAGGACCGGTTTGGCTGGCGCTTCGTGGTCACCGAGGAGGACGCTAAGCGCGTCGTTGACGACGCCAAGGCAGCTGGTGGCGGTACGCAGACTGTGGATCAGCTCGACTGAGGCTAAGTTGATGGGGGTATGGTTCGGGATGCCGTCGAGAACAAACATTGGTGGGAGGATCTAAGATGTCTGGCATGGCAGGCGAAAGAAAATGCAATGTATACCGAATCACTTTGAGAGAGAAAAAAAAAAGGACTGGTAAAAAAGCTGAGGTGCTAAATTGTGGCCTTTGTAGCGGTTTATTGGAGTACTAAATGGGAGCTGCTTGTAGGTTATTGACACGCCCTGATGAACGCCCTCCATGCTTACGCAGCCTCTGGTTTGAATCCAGGGACAGGTTTACACTCCGAGCCGTGATTTTGGAGGTCAAGGGGGTCCATGTACCCAGCGGTAAGAGCAAGCGAGTGCGCTTTCCATTTTCTATTCGAATGACTGTCAAGTGACCTTCAAGAAATTTCAGCTGTGAAAAAGTCGAAGCTCGTACATCAGGCACTCACTGTGTCACGGCGATGTTTCTCTGATCCTGTCAACCTGGGTAGCCCAGATGAATCCAAGCTTTGATACAAGTTATTGAAACGCTGCCTGTGAATTCTATCAACATCATACATTATCGTCACGTCTTTGTAGTAAGAGAAGTCACATGGAGAGAGGAAACAGTGACCGAGTTCCCGCTGTCGACCCAGCACCAGACATAATTATCAGACGAGCCAGAGTCTCTCGCATCCGAAGAGGAGATGCTCAGATTCAATTTTCCAAGACCACATCCATTGCAAACACGCAACAATAGCCGTGATGCTGGTAGGTTCATTGGTCACACAACGGGTTGGCTGAGGAGAAGAGCGATGTCTGGAGCGATGAAGAATAACATGACGGCTGCGACTTTCTCGGCCGCCAGATACGCCGAGTCTTCAAAGGACTCCATTTGTCCGACAGAATTCTCCGAGTTTTCCCACAAGACAAATACAACGATGGTACATTCCTCTCCAAAATCTTCTCAGAACCTGACGATCAACAAAGCAGATCTCGAGAAGACGATGATGTCCTCACCCAGACCCCATCAATTCACCCATCAACCACAACTGACATCTTCCATAACCCGCCTCACCCATCGCCTCGAAGAGAACGACGGAGCCGCACACCGCCTGTACGGCGATACGATCTAGTCAACAATTCTCCTTCACTCGTGATTGGAGACGCAGCAGGTTGGCTGCTCAGTCCGGTTTTGAAATTCCCATCTGCGACTGGATTTTCACTCGCCTGTCGACCGAGGACAAGCCGGAGAGCAATCTGGGCATCTTCGCCGTGGGAATGACCGAGATGAACATGATCCTCAGGTATGGACGCAACTGCGTACTCCTCATTTCTACTTGCCTGGCCGTATTTTGACGCCTCAAATTAGACAGGCAAACAGGGACAGCATGGTTATTGTTGATGAACTCGGCCGGGGCAGCTCAACCAAGGAAGGACTAAGCATTGCTCTCGTGATGTCTGAGGAGCTGATCGAAGGGTGTTGTCGGGTATTCTTCGCAACCCACTTTACTAAGCTTGGTAAGATAGGGCAATGTATCCAAGTGCCTCACTTTGCTAATTCATACCTCAGCAAGAGTCTGAAATATCACTAGACAAAACAGTGTTCTCAATATTTATGTTGTCGGCGAAAGCACCAAGACCGGCGATATCACACAACTTTCGCTGCCGCACACCATTGCCCCTGGTCCGGTCAAGAACGAAGATTACGGCCTGGAGCTACCGCGTCGCTTTCTTCCGGGTCAGGTCGTTAACAACGCAGAGCATATCGGTAATTTTCTTCGCTCAAAGAACTTGAGGCGGTCCACAGGTCCGGCTACGCGAGTTGTAAAACAAAATAGGCTGATTCTCCTGTTGCCTGTCCTGCTCAAACAAGAAAACGACTCGACCATGGATGAATCGGCACTTGCGTCATATCTGGAAAAGCTACAAACAGAATCTATCATTAGTATGAACCTTGCTACCGATGAGGATGCACAAAAAGGCCAGACAAGGAAAGGGCTCGATCAAGGCCACGAACACCTGGCCCTTGAGAAACCAAGCGAGCAAGAACTCAAGGAATGGAAGAACAAATGTGATGCTGCAGAGCGGAGAGTGATGCAAGCCAACATGACTGAGTCCAGAGAAAGGAAGAGATCCGGCTGAGTGCACGGGGGTAACGGGAACCTTTTCAAAAGAGCCAGAGCAATCAATGAGGACGGCAAGATCTGCCCCACGACCAACACCGATCAATCGCAACTTATTGATTGAGGAGTTCGAGAAAGTGCGAGCACCCCCATAACGAGAGTGGCCACTCCCAACAGCCTTTCGTCGGGGTTCCCAAAGCCACAGACTGGTTTCAAGACGGCAGAGGCGGCGGTATTTGAAGACGGCATTGGACGTACTTGATCTACGTGGATCAGCCATCTTTAACTCTCTCCATGGCCAGGAATCTCTCATCATCAACGTCAATGACAACATTGTATCCAAAAACTGCGAGACAAAATGCAGGTGCATGGTTATTCCAGCCAGTCTATCAATATAGCTAACGGAGCAGTGATACATTTCAATCGGAGAACCCGAGGAATCTAACATATGAGTCTTGCCCATTATTACCTTGAAGCACAGTTCTTTTCCGAAATACTCGAAAGGGGGAATTTCAGAAAAGCGTTGGGATGATGAAGAGGACTTGATGTGACATACATGGCTACCACGCTCTGTTCGCCTTTGCTATGGACCGATGACGGACTTTGTATGATGAAATAAAACATTAGTAAACATGCCCATTTCAGTTTTCGATCGGAAGAGGAACATGGCGACGCCAAAATCCTAGCTTTCATTCACTCTCTATGTTCAGTTAGGTATCCCAGCTTCGATCGAGTTTTTCCTTTTTTTTCTGTCCTGCTATGCACGGTCTTCGTGTAATCACACTCAGCCCATTTGCTCGCGGAGGAGATTCAGGGTACAGCCTCATGCTGGCTCTTCGTCGTTAACAAATGTTCATCAATTTCATACAGTGCTACTATTAACGTTAATTAACTCATGCTAATGCCGCTTGGTATCTCCCCAACGCCATCTGAAACAGAATCATCCAGACTTCATACTCATTCAAAACGTTGTAGAAGAGGAAAAAAGAGAAAAGAGCCTCCCAATAAACGACCTTTGCCATGCAATATGCACACAGGCACATGTCAAAGCATACAGCACAGTCCATCATGTCCTCCATACATGTGTGTCACCCAGACTGAAAGAGCTCGACGATTGGCTACTCGCGATACCTCCGCCAAGCGGGGTCTGAGAGCCAGACTGAGAAGCTTGGCCGTCAGCTCTAGGCACACGAACGTCCTCAGAGTCAGAGTCGGCCAACGGAGGTGGCGGTTCGTCGTAAATCCAAGGTTGTTCGAGCCTATATTTGTCAGCAAATGCAGTCCCTTGAACTGTAGGACAGAATGAGAGTAATACTCACGGAGCTACTAGACTCGGATTCACAAACCGCAGTCCTTTCTCCCGATCCTCGTCCACCGTGCTGGCCCTCCTCAACACCTCCCTCTGCGTCCCCCCGCGCTCCGAAGCTAGATCGCCATCAATAATCGCGCTCCCCCCTTCTTCGCCAGGCCGCTCGATACTCCTTAGGGCAATGAACCTCGTTAGTGGCTCCGCCCTCCGCTTAAAATCCCAGCCATACCACAGTGTCGCTACAAAGAGCGGGCTGACAAGCAGTGAGACGGTAAACGCTTTTTTGAGCGCCAGGTATCCTGACATGGTCAGCTGGAGCACCACGAGGCCGAGCATGATGCGGTAGCAGATCATGCGCCAGGCGCCACCCGTGGCATGCTGCGGCTGGTCCATGGCGTACAGCAGCTGGTACTTGTAGGTGAAGTAGCCGAGCGAAAAGTAGGCGACGCCCAAAGCCAGGACGAGATAACCGCCGCGAAGGGGGCTATATACCAGGCAGAGAATGAAGATGAGGAGGGCGGTAGGCAGATAAAAGCCGTAATAGAACTTAGGCGGTTGGGCCATCTGGGCAAAGTCGCGGGGTGTCTTGGCTCCCATGCGCAGGATGGAATACTGAGCCACGTCGCCGAACTGGAGGAGGCGAAGAGGGAGAAGGCCCAGGCCTTGGAGCATGATGAAGTTTGTGTAGAAGACAGAGAACTCTTCGATCTTGCGGGCGAGAGTAAAGGCGATGTAAGTAGTGTCTTTAAGGGAGTTCCGAAGGACGTCAAAGATGGAGGTGACGGCGCCAAAGACGGTGAAGATGAGGAAGAGGTTGAAAAAGGTGAAGAAGAAATTCTTGCTGATGACCGAGAGGGCAATATCGCCCTGTGAGAGCATGCCTTGGTGCCACGAGAGATAGTCGTAGAGGTAGGGAACCGCGACGTTGAGCAGCGAAACGACGAGGGTAGGGAGGCCCGTCTGGACCTGAGTCCGGGCGAGCTCGTGGGTTTTGAGCCAATCGCTAAAGGAGGGGAAAAACTTTTCGATAGTGCAGATGCTGAGGACCGAGGCGAGGAAAAAGACGGGGACCAACCACACCACGGTCAGGATCGCAACGAAAGTGGTCACGGTCCAAGACCGGATTCGGCGGTTGAAAAGAGGCGCATATGTGTTCTTCCACACAACATCTGACGGGGCAGGGGCAGGCTTTGTCAACAAACGGCCCGGGTGTGGGTCGATAAGTGCTTGGATTGCCATCTGACAGGCCGCAATAGAATCCATCGTGACGAACGCAAGATCGGCGGGCTCATACGTCTTCTTTCGGGCGGCGATGATCTTCTCGTCGAGTCGGCGAAGCTTTTCCGTGTAATAATCGATAGCATCGGTCTTACGGCTTTGAAGGTGCAGGAAGCCGTACCAAAACCGTGTCTGGGGGCGCCGCCTCTCAACTAAGCGGGTTCCGCTGCCGCCCAAAAGGCGATCGCTTTCTCCTGCTTCTTCATCTCCTCCATCGAAGGCTTCTCCGGCGCCAGTGCGGAAGGCACCGTTTCCAGGCCCATCGTTACTCCTTCTGTTTGGCCGGCCTGGCGTCGCCCGCAATGTTGACTGAGACAGATAAACACTCCAGGTCTCCTCGAGTTTCGCCAAAACGGCCTTCCGATCTTCCACCAATTTGTCGATTTCCTTCCAATTGCGGCAAAGAGTGACGCTCTCATCCTTGCCGATCTCGAGCTTCTGCACCAGGTCTTTGATGGCCTCCTCGGTCCTGAGTTCCCGGGGTATGCCGGATAAGCGGAAAGTTCGGTCGGTAATGGTTGACTGAGTTCCCAAATAATCTTGGCGCACCCGTATCACCTTTAACGTCTCTCTGTCCATGAAGTAAAGCGTGAGGCCGGTGAAGAAGTACGTGAACAACAGGTAGGACCATAAGTATCCCATGTTGCGATTGAAGCTGTTGTCGGAATCTTTGTCTGTTGTATCCAACGCAGACTCGTGGTTTCGGTGCGTGGCATAGGGGTGGAACAAGGACGCCTTGGTCGAGTCGGTATCATTGGCAAAGTGGCGGTTGATAGGCTCGAGCACGACAGCGGCGAAGAAGAACATGACGCCAAAGAGGCGCATCGACATTTTAAAGAAGGCTAGAAAGACATAGGCGTCAAGTCCGGCCGAGGAGAGAACCTGCTGCTCGGTAATTTTGTACAGCGCGGGAATCCATCCGAAAAAGGAATCGGGGAGGGATGGCAAGCCGAGAATGGGGTTCAAGTGTCGCTTGCGCGCGGCATAGAGAGTCTTCCATCGTGGTCGCAGGGCCTGCCACCGTGAGATCAGCAGTGAGCTACTACAACAGAGTGTCTATTATGAGAAGGAGAAAGAGAAGGATCACCTACGCAAAATGCTAGAAATGCCGACAGACCAAGTGCCAAAGAGATGATGAACTGGACTTGAGTGTCTCTCGCGCCGGGCCCGACCGCATCCTTGGGATTGCACTTGTCCTTATTTGGATTATTGGGGTCGTCAAAAGGATTCATGGCTGCCGCTCGCGACGCTTCACCGGGAAGCGTGTGTGCGTGGAACAAGACACGGTATGGACTGGCGGTGTTGACATTGACGGTGAGCTTCAGCAGCAGCAAGGGCAGCGCGGCACGAGCGTCACACAACCTTGGCGACCAACAGGTGCAGCAGCCGTGGAGTTCGCAGCCCTTGGCGGTGACGTGAGGCATGTGCTAACCCAAGGCGGCAGGCAATCTGTGCTCATCGATTTATATTGCACTGCCACATGTGGCGCAGCGCCGCCACCAGCTCCACTTTGGCTGGGTGATTGCCCGGCCATTCAGCACTCCTGCACATCCATGAAGGGCAACTGCCTCCACACCGGGACTATGGTCTGTAACCACGGCGGGCAACATCGACCCATCGTGCCCGGTTTTATGTTTAAGCGTGGTAAGGAAGGCACTCAGACGACGGAAATGACAAGACACCAATTGCAGACGATAATTTTACGCCAAAAATTTTCTTTATACATAACTACGCCTGAGAGTAATTGCCACCTTTCAACCTGGGGAGGACTCGGGGCGATCCACTGACGCGCGTTGCACTCGTTTGCCGTCGTCACCGGGCGTCGTTCGTGATCCACACAAGCACCGTCTAGGCCACTCACATACACAAACACCTTGGGACAGGCAAGGCTGCCCTCCCTCCTCCACACCCAATAGCTGAGCCCAGTCGCAGAAGGTAACATGTGCATCTTTTCTCCAGGCCACGCGGCTACCGTCCTCGGCTGTGGCAACACAAATGTCGGGCTAAGATGCGCCGACTCGTCCATAAAACTGACCATTGTCCGCCGCTGAAACTCTGTCTTTTGTCGAGTGCTGTCTCCTCACATTCCCCTCGTCCCTCCCCCCCTTTGTGAGGTTCATCTGCATCAACACATCATGGTCACACGACTCGAGCTCGCGGTGGATGCCCAAGAGCTGGCTGGCGAGCAGCGAGTCCTCCTCGACTTGATCGATAAGCTGCAGTTCGCCCAACTGGACAATGTCAAGCTACCGCAGATCGTTGTGGTTGGCGACCAAAGTGCCGGGAAGAGCTCTGTGTTAGAGGCCATCACCGGCACCCCGTTTCCACGAGATGCCGGCGCCTGTACGAGGTTCGCAACCGAGATCCGCCTTCGCAGAGCGCCCCAGCCGAGCATCACCGTCTCCGTGATTCCAGACAAAAACCGGGGCTTTCCCGAGCAGGAGAGGCTGAGGCAATTTGGCGGGACCGTCAACACCGGCATGCCGTTCGAGCAGTTGATGAGGAGCGCTGTCGATCTCATTGCCCCAAGGGACATCCCGGGCCGTTTTGCTGCCCGCGATATTTTGGTCGTCGAGAAACGGGGTCCGGATATGCCACTCTTGACCCTTGTTGACTTGCCCGGCCTGGTCCGCAACGCAAATAACGATCAGTCCTCTGAAGACATCAGAACCATCGAGTCCCTCTCAGACCGCTACATGAAGAGTCCTCGGACCATCATCCTCGCTGTAGTGGGTGGAAATTCAGATTATGTCCAGGCACCGATCCTCACTAAAGCCCGCCACTTCGACCCCAACGGACACCGAACGATCGGTGTCTTGACTAAGCCGGATTTGACCGAATCTATCGGCCTAGAAGACAAATTCATCGACCTGGTGAGCAACAAGGACAAGCGCAACGACTTCAAGCTCGGCTGGTACGTTCTGCTAAACCCGGGTCCCCGCGAACCTGGCCAGCCATGGCCAACGGCCGAGGAGCGCCGACGAGCCGAGGCTGTCTTCTTTGACAGCGGAAAATGGAACTCGATCCCACCTTCCAACCGCGGCGCGGGCGCACTCATGCAGAAGCTCAGTCTCCAGTTGCAACAACATATTGGGAAGCATGTCCACGTTCTTCGCAAGCAGATCCAAAAGGCCCTCGATGATTGTGAAGCTGAGCTAAAGTCTCTTGGCGATGCCAAAGATACCCCCGAGGAAATGCGAACAGAGCTCGTCGAACTTTTTTCGTCATCAAAAGAACTGGTGATTCCTGCCGTGTACGGCTTCTACAAGAATCCCCCAAAGAAGAACTTCTTTCGCGTGACCGCGGATCCAAGGGGTACCCCAGCCCAGAACCTGCGCGCTCGCGCCGCCGAGGAGAATGACCGCTTCTCCATGAGGATACGCGCCCACGGGCGCAAACTCACCTTTTCTCCCCCGGCTCCGCAGGCCGCAGGGGAAACATCCCCCGAGAACATAGCCAAGCGAGAGTTTGTGAAGCAAGAAGTCGAGCTGCTGTTGCGCCAAATTCGCGGCTCCGAGTTCCCCATGGACCCCAAGCCAAGGGCCGTCTACATGCTCTTTCAAAATTACTCCGAGAACTGGCCTAAACTCGCCCAAGAGCACAAGGACAACCTTGGCGTTGTGTGTAACGAGTTTCTGGGCGAGTTGGTTGACTACGCCTGGCCGAAGCGCATGCGAGAACCGCTGCGCCGGCACTTCTTGGAGCCTCGCATGAAGAAGCTCATGGCCGAGGCACAACACGAGCTGGACCTTCTGACCCAGGACATGAGCCTTGAGGTTCAACCGTACGACCCCGAGTATGAAGAACGGTTGAGCAACTGGCACCTGAAAGTTTCGCAGGATGGCGCCACCTTTTCCGAGGCCGAGGAAGTGCTAGAGAAGATGCTGATCTACTATGACCTGGCCGCCAAGACCTTCATCCGGAACACTATAACGCAGGTCATCGAGCGCCATCTCCTTCAGGGCATGTACAGCATTTTCAACTCGGTTGAGGTGCTGGGTCTGAGTGCCGAGGTCGTCGAGGCTATCGCAGCCGAGAACAAAGAGACCAGGGACAGAAGGCAGACACTCCGAGTCCAGAAGAAGGCCATCCAAGAAGCCAAGGAAATATGCGCAAGCCTTGCCATGCGAAAAGAACTCAGAGCAGTAAGTGTTATGTTCTCTCAATTATACAGTGCCCAGCTAACCTTTCCTACAGTATGCTGAGGATGGTGCGAGCGACGCCGAGGGCACATCTGACGAGGATGGACCCATGACAGACGATATGATATCTACGGCAATACATCGCCCAACCTCTTCGACGCGCCGCTCATCACGGCGACCCAAGCACTCCGTGGGAGAGATTCAGAGTCCTCGAAGCTCGAACCGCGGATTTGACATGACTCCGAGCGACCACCGATACTCCCAGCAGCAGCAGCAGCAGCAGCCACCCATGCACCTCCCCGCTCCAACCAACACCTACCCCTTGCCCACCCCGGACCATCACCATCACATCGACGACACTCACACCACCTCACCGCGGCCCCCACAGCAAGCCCCACCACCGCCACCCCGTCCAGGTAAGGTACGGCCGGAAGACGAGCTGCAGAGTGGCCAGGCATACTCGCCCGCCCCGCCCAGGGCCGCGACAAACCATGCTACGAGGACGAGCCAGCACTCTTCTTCCTCTACCTCCTCCGCTACCGGGGCGGCCACACCAGAGCAATACTACGCGAATCCAAGTTCCTATCCGAGCAATAAGCAGTACGCCGCCGCCGAGACGGCCGAATTTGAGGCCATGCGGAGGCAGGCGAGGAAGCCCGTGTCTGGGAGGGCCTAGAGAGTGTTTGGCTTGATGTTCATATGAGGGTGGCATGGTTTCTGTTTCTGAAAGTTTTCATATTGTCAAACAGTGGGTTTTTGTGGCTGCCGCTATTGTTCTTGCGTTGAGTTGATGCCGGGGTGTTTGGTTCAGATTACCAACAGGTGTATGCGGGGCAATACTTCCCACATAGTATGAAACTATATCAGCATTTATGGCTAAGTTATAGTCTGAATTTATCGCTAATTGATGCCACGGATTGAATTGTTTTCGGATTGCAAGGGCCTCGCATGCTTTGAGTGAGCCTAGGCAGTCAAGTTGACTACAAAATTGATGTAGTTATTGGTGCTCGCTTGAACACTTTCCGACAAGAGTAACAATGTCACTAAGAGCTGTCCGTGACGCACTGGGTAGGACAAATGAGCTAAATGATCACGTTAACGAGGATCTGTATGAAGTATCGTCTTGCTTACATTCGAACCAAATCTTGGTCAATTTTGAACATTTGCTGGTCTCGCTAAACCTATATTGTTAGTTACGTTGATTAATTAGCTAATTATTTTCGATTTTACACTGCGCGGGCAGTTGCTCCGCGTACAAGAGCAAGCGATTCCTTCGCGCTCTACATGTAGAGTATTCGCTCACGTACTGCGCCATAGCAGCTCTTAGACTGCCTAAGGCGCTCTTAGTAATCTTAACTCATCCAGAAGCCTGAAGTTCATCTTTTTGGCTTTCGGCTTGGCGGTGACGGTACTGTGGGTTCATTCGTTTTTCTCTTAATTAATTCCTGACTTATTTGACTCGTCAATGCTCGTACTTAACCTGCTTTTACTTCGTTTATCATGTCCGACTTACGGTTCAAGCAAAGTACCACCATCACTCGTAGGTATGATTAAGCAGCAACATGACATTATTGGAGAGGAACATGGATGCCCACCGTGCACGCCCAGCTAAAGCAGCTTCTGGCGAGCAATCTACTTCGTCGCTGAAAGACGCCGAAAAAACGAATTCGATGGAGCAGCAACTCGGGCCTTGGCAAACATCTCCGACGAAACCACATCTCGCCCGCATCATAGATCCATAGTCAGTCCTCCAGATTCTTCGCACTTCTATGCAGTCAATCAGCAAAGGTGTCTAGATTATAACACTCACTCTCCCGTTCACTAACCAGTCCACCGTCTCTCAAATTCTCCACAAGCTTGAGACGCCTAACGAGGATACCATCGACCGCCAATGGGGAAGGGGTAGTCATATCTCCTGTGCGGCAGAATACATCTGAGGGTGAAGCTACTCGTTGTGCGCTGGCGGCGTGGGTTGAAGAACAGCCAAGTCGATTTTCTAGAGGTATTCTTGTAGTTAACTCGCTAGAAAAGGAAGTAAAAATGGTTTGCGTGAGCGGCGTCTTTCAAGGTTGCACCCAAGGCGGGAACTAGAGGCTTGGCATCCGTCATATCCGTTTACACGACGGACAACCGACCTGATATGATGTACGTCGTCGGAATGATCAGAGGGCGGACTACCTATTAGCTGCTATAGCCGGATGTTCATTCATGCTTCTTAGCATGCTTTAGCAGCGTATTGGACTATCAGTGAAGTTATATCTGCTACAACCGTCAAGGTCTGAAGACACAAAATAAAACCTGACAGGGGTCGCTAGTTTGGCTTCACGCTAAAACTTGGCTTGGGTTCTTATTTGCACTTTCCGCCAACAAAAAGGACAACAAAGGCACTCTCACTATGCGGAGAGATCATGAAGCATTGTTCTCTTGACAAGCTTTCAGGCCGTGTTAGCCCTTACCTAGGTCCTGATACCGCTTTTTTCAACACAAACACACACACTATGTCACCTTGGCATTTTTACCTTCTTTTATTTCTTTTCTTCTCGTGTAGAGAGATAACCAGCTATAACTACACCCATATCTAAACTATGCTTGGGTTGGGCCTGAACCGTGGAATATGCCTCTAGTGGAATTTGTTGCAGCTGTAACAAACGTCGCCTGGATACTCGACTGGCGCGCCACAAATGCTGGGCGAAGAAAACGTCAGTTACGATGGCTATAAGTGATGGTCAAGACGACCAAAAAAACAGCTTGCACACACCAGAGGCGACACTCGCAAAAGTATGAACCCTCGCACTGCTGGCGCATAGTGCGTGCAGCCCTGGGGAAGCCCTTGGGAGCCACTGGTGCCACCTTGACTGCCGTGGCCATGATAGTGACGCCGGGCTTCTCGTTTTTTTCGGCCGGTTTGCTGATGTTAATACCAGGCTTGGTCATCTTGATGTATGGTTTGTTTGAAGTTGCTTTGAGTAAAAAACCACTTTGAAGGTGTTGACAAGGATTGAGTTACGTTATTCAGTCCTCAGAGAATTGCCGACAGGATTTGGTGTAAAGCGCGGAGAAGAAAGACGTGAAGGAGTGCAATATTCAAGAAGAGATGGCCGGGCAAGGACTCTCAGATCTTTTGAGTCTTTATGCACTCCTGAACCTCGACAACGGTCCAATCCAGTCGGGAAGGCACAACGCCAGGAGAAGAACCCTTGACAGCTGGTAGCATACAGATTTGAAATTTACAAACGATAACAAACCTGAGCCTGGGCTGATGGACAGGGATAAGATTGCAGCATGGAGCGGTGAACTGCCCAGACGCCCCAGCCGTGGTTGCCTTCTTTTCCATTATTGATCGCCACTGGTCGCCTCCGAGAGGCAACCCAATCCCACTGCAGCCAGTCTCGAAACGACTTAGCGACCTGACTCATGGAGCATAAGTTGAAGACAGCGTAAAATTAGGCCTGGCACCTCAGTCTACCGGGTATATGGCCTAGTTTTCTCGACAGACAAAGCAAAGATGTGGATCGGAAAGGGAATAATGTCACCACAGCCTGGCGCAAAAAACGGTTGCACATGCTTGGTGATGGCGTGGGTATCGGGTGGGCATTTATCATCCGTGCTCTCCTGCGCACAGCATTGCAGATCACCCGTGCTTACATGCAGGAAAGGAAAAGTCCAAAATGCACCTCACCTGTGTACATAATCAACCAGGTTTTGTTCGCTGAAGAGTTTGATGCCATAGGTGAAGGTTGAGGCTTTGAAGATGCCTGTCGCTGGTCAACGGCCAAAGAGAACTATGGAATACTGAGCCATTGTCACGAACAGCACGGTTCTGTTCAGATGTCGATTCGAGATTCGAGGACCCCAAAAATCATGATCGAGGGGAAGATAATTTCATTTTCTACAACGCTGTGTTCTCGGTGCACGCGGTTTTTCTGCGCCAGCCACCATCCCTGCATGTCGACAATCTAGCCAGTGGGCACCATATACTAGGCTGCTCGCCTCATCTCGCTGCTGCTGTGCTGCAGTCGTCTCCCATGGCGCTTGCAGTGCCAAGCGGCCGAACATTTCTTCTTCCGGGACAGCCAAGGTCAGGCTCGAGATGAATGCAGCACAGCTTTGTGTTTCAGACCTCTTCCTCAACCACTATGGTTGAGCCAGACAGCCTTACTTGCAGTCAATCATTGAGCGTCAGTGTAGTCAGGCTCCCAGGCTGCACGCCGACTCTGCCAGGAAGTGGCTGCCCAAAGAGCGACTTCGGAGCCCCCCCCCGCCGACCGGCTGCGACCTCTAGGCCTTTCCCATTTCATTATCTTCGCCACGCTGACTAGATACCGGCATCATCAATTGGGATCTGGCGTTTACACGTGTTCCTGGGGAATTGAAGCAGTGGCTAGCGGACACGGAACCCGAAGCAGAACCCAGTCAAACAAACCATAACGGCAGACGCGGCATGAGCTCAGATGCTTTGCCGGGAATCCAACTCCACAACCAGTTGCGTTGGCGGCAGCGACGGTGAAACCGTTCGAGGCCGCGGTAACACAGCGCAGAACGAGGCGCATCGCCGTTGTGGTGCAGCATGCGATAGGTTGCACCACACCCTCAGCACAATCTGAAGGAGGGGAAAAGCGAGAGCAGCCAAGCCAGCGCACAACACATGGCATCTGTCAATATGTTGCGTTACCCTGCCGTCGTCCTATGGCAGCCGCCGAAATCCTCACGAAGTCCTACCGGAACATGACCCTGTCCCGACAGTAGCACCGCATTCGTTAACACCCTACCGATGCATCTTACCGTACCGGGTATACCCGACGATCCACACATCTCCTGACAGGCCTTTTTTTTTTTGCGTCTCGTCGTACGAGAAAGAAACAAGTAAGGTATATACGAAACGGGTTAGATTCGCTGGCTCTCCGGGACTCTGACGTACTGTAATTGTGATATTGCTGTGCGAGGCGCCGTACGAGCATAATATGGGCAACCTTGACGACCACATCTGGTATTTCCCATCCCACCCCTCGGTTAAGATGGATAGTCAAGGATCGTATCTGTTACGCACGCCATATGCCCACCTCTCATCTCATCTTCATGCAAAGGCATCTACAATAACTATGAGAAGGGCGACGACAAGATTTCGGTCCCCCATCTGCGGTAGCTCTTAGTCCCTGATGAGTTCCGGGGAGGCATCGCTAGATTGCCGGGTCGCCAGCCACGTTCGCCGTCCCCGCCATCCATCTGACTGTTCGGCTGACCCTGCCCGTTTCTGAGACATGCCCCGACCCCCAATTAAAATGTAGGAGGCGGCACCCAACTACGCAACCCGTTCCAATCTCGAAGGCCGTATCGCCCCATTAGGTCGGTTCTAGACACGGCTTAACCCGTTGGCATCTTGACGACTTGTGGTCCGGCGATGCCGTGATTATGATCCCAAATATGGTCTTATATAGTTCGTAAGCTGCTTGACACATGACGCTCCGTTAATCTAAGGAAATCACTCCTCGGATCTTTCATTGTTGCTGCCGTGCCGCAAAGAAAAGGTGTTGATGAGAACTCCCAGCGACAAACAGTAAAGAATAAGAATCAAAGGACGGGAGAACGGGGCTGAAGGGAGGTTAGTAGTAGCTTAGTTTAGGCAATTAGAGGACTGTAGTTAGCACGTAGTAACCTCTGAAATAGGTGTACCATGAACAATGGTGCCAACCAATACCCATTGTCCGTAAGGTTTTCATTATGAAGATTGTCGCATTCCGAGATAAGATTGACTTTGCTAAAAAATACCAAGTATATAGTACCTAGCTATGGGGATTGAGGCCTGGCGCTACAATCTCTTCCACTAGGAAGTCACCGTCATGTTGAAGAGGGCTTTTCAAAATCATCGCTTTATATATCTGTTCCTCTTTTAGCTATCTTTGGCAGTCCAAGATGATTACGGCATGTCAGGACCAGTTACTCAACCAGTCGCCGCCGAGCCTGGCAGATTTCGCCTTCCCCCAATCTCCCACCAAACCCCAACCAGTGCCCCGGTATAATAAGCCCAAAATACCATACATGCGAAGGCAACGAACTCAACTTTTATCCCCGCTTCTCAAACGGTATACACGAAATCCGGGCGCATGTCGCCGCGGTCCTCAATCTCCTTGTCCGACAGGCCCTGGACCCAGTGGTCGCGCTCGCCGCGGCGCCGCTTGGCGTTCTCGCGGCGCAGCAGCAGCGACATGGCGACGGAGCCGCCAAAGAGGCAGACAGCTAGGTAGCCAATCATGACGGCATGGCCCTCGGGGTAACGAGGACCGTTAAAGTAGACGTTGCTGCTGACGATGCCATTGAGATTGCCCCAGCCGATGACGAAACCCAGGACGACACCGCGCTTGTAGACGCCCTCGACGTTATTGGCCACCCAGCTGATGGTGTTAGAAATGCATGGGTAGATACCCAGCGCCGCCAGGAAGGTGCCCGCGTACTGCACCGCTGCGTTGTCTGTACCCAGCAGCATGGCAAACCCGGCGACGCCCATAACTGACACGAAGATGTTGCATAGCCCGCGTGCGCGCGTGCGGTCGGCCAGGAAACCAATAGCTACCGTCAGCACAGCGGCCACCGCATAGGGCGGGACCGACATAAGCTGGGCCCGCACGACGCTTGTGTTCCAGCCGAGGTTGGTGATGATGGTGGGGAGGAAAAGCGAGAAGGCGTAGAGGGGCATGTCGCAACCCATGTAGATGACCATGCCGAGCCACATCTTCCAGTCGCGCATGGCCTGCCAGAACCACCTCATCTCGAATTTTTCGTGGTTGGCCGACGCCTGCTGGTCGAGCTTGAGCCTGCGGATGACGCGGGCTCGATCATCGTCCGACAGGAAGCGGGCCTCGTCGGGGAAGTCGTGCACCATCCAGAAGGACGCGATGCCCACGACGATGGTCAAGAGACCCTCGAGGATGAAGATCCAGGCCCACCCGGGGATGCCGCGGATGCCGTCCATGTTCTCAATGGCCGCCGCCAACAGGCCACCAAACGAGCCGGAAACTGCGGCTGCCGAGAAGAAGATGGCTGCGCGGACGCCAAACTCTGATCGCTTGTACCAGCACGAAAGATAGTAGTTGACGCCCGGGAAGAGGCCGGCTTCGGCCAGTCCCAAGAACCAGCGCGCCGCCATGAGCCCGGACCAGTTGTATACGAAACCCATTCCGAGCATGCTGGCGCCCCAGAAGATCCTATCGACAAGGGAAGGGAGTTTCATTTTAGTAGGGTATAACATCGTTTCAGTGATGTGAGATGAGGGTACATCATCGGGGCGCCAATCTTGCTTACATGATAATGGGGATGTAGATGGACGGACGTAATCTCTTGAGCAGGATGTTGCTGAGGGGTTCGAAGACGGCATACGACACGAAAAAGATTGTCAAAGTCGCATTGTACGAGCTCGTCGTGAGACCCAGGTCTTCATTTAAGCCAGCGATCCTTGCGTTGCCAATGTTCGTCCGGTCCAGGAAGGCCAGGAGGTAGAGGAGGCAGAGCTGCGACCCGTGTCAGTCCCACTGCTTGAATCTCCTTAGATTTGTTAGAGTCAGGGCGTTCATTACCCAAGGCATGAGAATCCAGTCCAACCTCCAGAGCAGCCGGCGCTCCTGTTATATCCGCGTTCCCGTTAGCCATCCCGTTACCAACATGACATGCGCGTCCCGAGGGCGGAGCAACTTACCACCTCGGCCTTTTCCGCCTCAGAGAGGTGGGCATCTGGGTCCCTGGGCATGTCTCTCCCCTCGTCATGGCTGCGATTGGCGTCGCTCGAGGCCTTCTCCTTGTCCGCGTCCGAGCTGGCCATGTCAAAGTCGGATCGCAGGGATCCCGAATTCAAGGGATGGAATGCTGGGAGAAGCGCGTGAGTTGGGTCAGCAGCCGAAAGGATGGAAAGATGACTGTTCACGCGTGCATCTGCGATCTCGCCGCCTCGCTTCTTGAGGTTATTGGGAAGGCGTGGGGGAAAGGGAGAAGATTTAAGGTTAAGCAGGGATTAGGCGTGATAAAAGCCGGAATATGAGGATGTGAAAGCAGGAGGGTGGCTTGAGATATATCATGTGCAGATGAGGAGAGGGCGGGAAGATGGATGATCCGGGAAGCGGGTTGCTCTAGTTCCTTCCTGGTTCGGTCAGCAACTCACCCATTGCTCATGTGTAGCATTCCATGCAACCTCGACCAAAAGCAGCCAAGTTTAGAATTGCCCGAATGTACCCGAACACTGCTCGAGTGCGTGGTTCCGCAGCGAGCCCTGGGGTGAGGGACAGAGACGTTGTTCTTCCCCTGTCGATTGCAGGGAATTTCCACGCAGCAAGGCAGGCGACGAGGGTTCCTGTTGCGGGGGGTTCGGGGAATATCACCGAGGTTGCCGTGGTTGTTTGCGGGGGACCATTCGGCCAGAACCCAATCCTGGGGAATACTGCAAGTCTAGCGTTGCAGCGACGTCTGGGGAAGCGCCGATCCAACCCCAATCGCGACCGCGGGGTTTGCTGAACTAGCGAGAAGGAACGGGGCTTGTGGGTGGTGTTGAGCGGACGATCGCCCCCACGCAATTGAAGAGAGGGTCAGAAGATGAAGTTGGATCGTTCGGTGAACCTTCTTCAGGGCGCGATGCCGCGGCTTTGAGGAACAGGTGGTGGTTGCCCAGAGGAGACGAAATGCGGAGATTGCTACTTGTATCTTGTCGTTGTGGCAGGGAGGCTATGAGCAAGCATGTTGCAGCCCGCATGCCCATGGGCTGCATCACCCTCCCCACCACAGCTGTCTGTGTTCCCTTGTGTCTCTTGTGGGAGTGCCACGACAGGGATTTCCACAAACATTGGCCACAGCCGTCCGGAATCACTCAGGGAGCAATAGTTATTGGATGTACACGATAAAAATCGGGACCAGGCGCCAACAGCTTTTCAGGGCCATCATATTTAGTTCAAGTAACTTTCAAAAAGCTAGCAGCAAAGCCACATCGGCCACCGGCATACATCCCGCTTTCGAGAATATCAAGTCACCGCAGCTGAACACGAAGCCCAGGGTCGGGAACCAACTAAGCACGTCTGTGCTGCTTAAATTTCGGGACCGCATCGTGGTGGAAGAGACAGGGAACTAAGATTCGAATTTTGAGCGGAGACTTAACTGAGGACCCCTGAACGCCGCCAAGTTAGCTTGGACGCGATGACATCTTTGAGCGCCTGTGGAACACATACCGAGGTGTACGGAATGCAGGATGGCGTCGCGAAAGAACGTGTGCAGCATGGGTGTCAAGCATAGGAGACACCGATGGGCATCCGAGGACGGTTTGCTACGATTCATGAGAGGCCATCCTTCTCATTACCCCGCTTGCGCCACTGTCTCAGCTCCTCACTTAGGCATCAGACGGTGCCATCAGATCATAAAAATTCTCTAAACGCCTTCGGTCTCAAGAGCGAGCCGTTCGGTGGACGAAAATTGGACGCCACCGCCGGATAGAAGGCCTGCATGCGGATGCAGGGGCGTATCATGGCATCGATATCAAGCTCTGGGAGTATGTCCTTGTTGCACAAGTAGTACAATAGGAGGGTGCATGCCACTCACGGCAATCCCGAAACAACCTCAGCCTCATCGAGACACTGCCACAGAAGGAAACAGCAGGGGGTCCAAGCTTCAGGTGGTCGTACCCCATAAGGATAGATTCTCTTGCTGCGACAAAAGTGGTCGCTTTTCCAGACATCGTTCCGTGTCCGTGGACACCCAAGTATTGCTTGACACACGACAGGGGGATTCGAAAAATCAACGCGAAAGTACTGTTGAGAGAGCCGGCGTAAGAGTCCACGGGAAAAAAAAAAAAAGCATCGTGGCCCGTGCCATTGGAAACTATTGCAGCATGTCGGTAGCCTGCTGCTCAATCAGATCAGCACCGAAGTATTGTCAGCTTGAAAGTCAGCTCTCAAGGTTGCCGGCATTGAAAATGCTGGACTGCAGAGCGCATATTACCATGCGAGCAACCGTTCAAATCTCTCCCAAGGAGCTATTCGCTTTCTCCACGGAGTCGTTCGTTTTCTCGTAATGGGTACACCGTCCTTCTCACGAGCCGTTCGATGAAACCTTGGTGTAAAGATCAAGTCTGGGCAACTCTCTGATTCTTCGGCTTCTACGATCTGCCTGGTCTAGAGTCAACTGTGTTTGAATGGCTTGGGTGAATTTTCCTCTCGCTACATTATGGGGATGATCAAGTTCGTGGGGTTCGGTACCTTCCTGCCGAACGTTAATCCAGCACGACCTAATCCCCCCGCGTTCTAAGATCTCATCCTGACCCGCTAGCCTGATGTCTAATAAGTGGCCAACCCAAATTCTGAGGTTGTTTTGCCAAGGCGGGAAGGGCTTCGGCAGAGCCTCTGCGGATGCTTTGCCCAGATCGCCCAGCAAAGCTACACTTCAAGTAGGGTAGTGTTGTCGACCGTCCCAAGCCAGGCCGTGCTTGGCACAGATGATCGCGCTAGGGCTGAGGACGCACCGAAACGGGAGCAACCATGTAGTGCGTCGAAGTGAACGGGTGCAGGTTCCGAGTCCGTGCGGAGAAACTGCCCTGCAGAAGGTGACTATCCTGTGTATGTACACATTATACATAATAGAGGTTCGGGATTATTCAGGGGTTGCAGCTGAAAAGGCTGCAAGAAGCTGGGGCTTGGTACTGCAGTGCAAAGACGCGGGAGGTTTTCTTGACAGGCGACATTCCGATGAGCGTAAGTATCGGATTACCATAGGTTGCCGGAAATCCTCGCCCTTGGGGTGGGGACCAAGGACTCGACGACGGGTTCACCGAACTCCAATGCATTATATATATTTATGTACTCGGTAACTTTCCGCTGCAACGCCCCGCTGTCTCCCATCGGCGCGACGTATCCAGTAGTAGTCCCAATATATTCCCTCGAGGCTTTGCAAGCTGACGGATTGGCAGGGAAACCTCGGAACCGGTGCATGAAATACAGACGCTGCCGGGCCGGAAAGATGGTTTGTTTTCGTCGAACTGGGGAGCTCGGATTGACTCTTACCTAGGTGCTTAGTGCCCTGGTATCAGTTAGTTTTTAAATATATAGTGAAGCAGCGAAGCAGCTCTCTCGATAGGGAGCGCAAGGCATGTCCACGTCACAAACGAAATTCGGCCGAGGTTGGCTCACTCTAATGGAGAGAAGCCGACAAATAAATGAAGATTAATAAGATTAAACATGCAGTTGTATCTTCAGAGAAGTGTAATTGCACTCTAATCTCTCTATGTGAAGTGTCTGGTTTCGACCTCCATGAAACTTTCTCTGGCGTGGCAGTCTCGAATGGTTGACGTGCAAGTGCGGAACCTTTGGATGCGGGAGCCTGCCGTGCCCGCCTTCAGTAAGCGCGCTTAGGTAACAAGGCCCACTGATGCAAGGGCTACCAAATCGGAATTTTCCCACCTGCAATTTACGCCCAGCAGGAGGTGCAGCGTCATCCGTTCTGCCCTAACCCCTCTCGACGATTCTGTCTGTCAGGGTTTCCATCGAGGCTCAGTCGACATGCGCTGAGGAAATTGCGCATCCTTGTCAACCGTGACTGAGACAGCAACTGCTTTCTGGACCGTTTTCCGGGTGGGGCTCGAGTGGGCGAGTCTCCATCACCTCACACCTCCCAAGATTCCAGTCCCGTTCTTGCTGCCCGCCGTCCGCCGGCCCCGCTTTACCGTCCAAACCCGGCTCCGGTCTCCAAAAGGTGATTTTCGATTACCCCTTGTGCCGATCCAGACACTCCACACCTTCGGTGCCATGCCGAAGAGGGTGTGTATTGTCGGTAGGTGGACAGCATCCTGAGGCTCTTCTCCTCAGCCTCGCGCTTACAATGGCTCAGGTGCCGGGCCTTCCGGTCTCGCGGCCGCTAAGTCATTGCTTCATGATGCGCCACCAGGGACCTTCGATGTCACCCTGTTCGACTCCAAAACTCGGATCGGTGGTCTTTGGCCCTCGCACAAGGACGACAGCACCGGTCTCGTCCATCCCTGCATGGTTGCGAATCAGAGCATACACACTGTCCAGTTTAGTGACCTTGCCTGGCCTGAGGACGCTCTCCAGCTGCCCCGAGCATGGAAAGTTGGCCAATACCTTGCTGCGTACCTAGAAAGGTACTGCTCAGGGGCGAAGCTGAGACTCGGAACTCGCGTGGATAGAGCCGAACCCTTGGGCGCTTCAACCACCACCAGTAGTGGCTCACCGTCGGGCTGGCGAGTGCGAACTTGTTCCACCCAAGAGGGAGAACGGGAAGAAGTTTTTGACCACCTCATAGTCGCTTCCGGTTTCTTTGGCAAGCCAACACTTCCACCGGTGAGCAGCCATGCTCATCACGGGATCCCGGTTATACACAGCAGTCAGTATCGCAGCCTACCTGACCTGTTTGGAAAGGCGGGCCGATCTGGAGGCAAGATCCTCGTTGTTGGTGGTCAGATGTCTGGCGTCGAGATTGCCGGCACGATCGCAGCACACCTGTCGTCCGCCACGCATTCCCCAGAGCCCAGCCCGATACCCAACCCAGACAAGTACACTGTTCACCACATCGTCCAGCAGCCCATCTGGGTGTTTCCATTATACACCTCGCCGAATGTGAGGATCTGGTTAAACTACGCAATCTAAACGTTTTCCATGCTAACAATGACACCCAGCCCACTGCATCTGCCCCGCCGTTTCTACCACTCGATCTGGGATCATACAACCTCTCTAACAGGGTCCAGCCACTTACGAATTCTCAAGGACATATCTCTACTGAAGCAGCCAAGGTAGTTCATTCCATCTACCAGACCACCCTAGGGACCGATCAGTCAATCTTTTCGCCGAAGCTTGCCATTACAACCACTCATACTGGTAACCCGCCATATCTTGCCGTTAGCGACAATTACCTGGAATTTGTCCGTTCCGGTCTCATCACTGTGTCTCAGGGAAAGCTTGAGGCTCTTTCGACCGAAGGGGCGACGATATCGCCATCGAACGAACATATTGGAGACATTGCTGCCGTGGTATTCGCAACAGGATTTGAGGCGTCTGCCTCCATCTCGTATCTTCCGGCATCTGTGAAGGAGGCGATCTCGCTGAGCCCGTCAGACCTTAACAACACGGTCGCTCTGGCGTTTCATGGCACTTACCATTCTGATGCTCCGAATCTCGGCTTCGTCGGCTTCTACCGCTCCGCGTACTGGGGCGTTATCGAAATGCAGGCCCGTTTCCTCACGGCTCTATGGGCAGCCGGCGGACCATCCTCGCCTTCTCTACCCTCATCACTAAAAGAGGCGCTGAACAGTGACACTTCGATTGAACGAACGCTCAGTCTCCGTGCCGATCCCCGGGCGTCGCAGTTCCCAATGGGCGACTACGCCTGGCTCATGCAAGACTTCGCTGCTGCTCTTGGGCTCGAGCGCTCGCCGCCACTGGGGAGCATGCCTCGGCTGCCGCCAGCAGACAAGGAGATGGACATCCTGACACCCGCACGATATCCATCCGCATCTTTGACCGAGTCCCAACGGGCCGAAGTTGTTAAGTCCCTCAAGCAGACGGAAGCAACCGCCTGGGGTGGTCTGAGCTCGGCCAAATTCGTCGCCAAGGCAGTCTTCCGGTCACTCCTGGGCGAGTGGAAACTCGAACGGGACCTGGTTAGCAAGCTGCCCAGCCACCCTAGCGGGCGCTTCAGCGGAACCGCCAAGTTCCTCATCAGGGATGGAACAAGAGATGGGCGAGAGGCCCAGTTCGACGCCCTTGTGGCGGAAGGCGGCGAGTTGGGGCAGGAATATCTCTACATCGAGGAGGGCGACTTCACGGCATCAAACGGCCTCACGTTCCGCGCCACGCGGCGATACGTGTGGCGTTACGACGAAAGGAAGGACAAGCTAAGCGTGTGGTTTGTCAAGACGGATGACCAAAAGCGAGCGGACTACTTATTTCATGAGGTCGACTTCGTCCTACCCAAAGAGGACGGAGAGGACGGGGAGAACGGGGAGAATGGAAAGGGATGGGAGGCAAAAGCCGGTCACTTGTGCATCGACGATTTTTACGACGTCAAGTACAAGTTTAACTTCAAGGCCGTCAACTTGTGGGATTGGCAATTGGCGTACTCGGTGAAGGGTCCGAAGAAGGATTACACAATTGATGGGATATACAGCCGGTAGATTACGGTGTTGGGCATGAGCCGGAAATAGACTTCTTGATCTTGAGTCCAGGATGTCTTCCGCTTGTAATCAATGTTGACCAAGTGTGGTATTCCATGGACGAACCCAACACATGAATCTGAGGCAACAATGCGATTCAGACGTTTCTAATTTCATTGTCTATGTCGTGCAATTGGATCCGTTCATCGAGTCAAGGGGAGACTGTCACAGAGAATTCGTTGGAATATCCTATCAGTACCTTTCAGCCAATGTCAATTCCATGCCAACAGCAAGCCTTCGGATTGTCCAGGACATTCCACTGAGGGCATCTTGTTTGCTGTTGAGTGTGAACACCGAAAATGTCTGATGGATAAGGTACAACCATGTTCTACGTGCGGCGTGTCACGGTAGCTCCAGTTTGCTGCAGCAAGCTTCTACTCCAACCTGAGGTTTTAACCACGTTCGGTTCGGTGACCGCAATCTTGCAAACTTCCTTTACTGCACCAGCTTCCAACGTAATTTAAAATTTTTCATGACTGAGTTATGTACCAGTCTGCGGCCCTGGTGGAGAGACATCCCTGAGGTCAGCTCAGGGCGCTGTTTGCCTGTCGACACTGCCCATGACAAACTAGCTACGTGTTGACTCGAGTGTGGCAGGTATCTTGGCATTCAAGGGGCCTTGCCATCATATCCGGAAGTCGTTGTACACCAATGCGTACTGCGTACATATCCGTTGGCCCAACTTACCTTGTGGATAGGTACACGATTTCTTGACCAGATTGGGAGTCATCGTGCAGAGCATTCGTGAATGATTTACTAGAGACCAGTAGGTCAGGGTCCCGATGGGCGGCGGTTAATGCAGGTACATATACGAGACCAGCAATATTCTGGCGCCGATCCGTCGTACAAAAGGCGCATTCTTCATTCCAATGGCAAAACCTAACCGACTTATCGGTCATGGGGACCGCCTCGACAACTCAGGGGCTCCGATGGTCAGTCAAGCGAGTTACAACGACGACAGACGGGGACCGCCAGCAGTAACCAGCGAGAGTGGAACAATGTCGCACCATATCGCGTGGCTGCGTCGACGGGGTGAGTTTTCCGGACAATGCCAGCAGTAAGCCGACTCGGACCCTTCGTGTCTAGGACCCGAAACCTTCGCGTCTAGGACCCAAGACTCGACATGGCTCAGATACCCGGACTTGCAGTTTTGCGCTGGTGACTAAGAACCATACACTAGACGCCTAGAGCGGCTGGCCGCGTTAAGATTTGACAATGGGCTGCAAGTTTGGGCAGTGCTGGACACCTTTTTGCTGAAAAAAAGAAAAAGCCATCCGATGCATTGTGGCATTCAGCTGCGCGGCGAGCCGTGTCACACTGTGCCTCCTCTTTGAATCCCATCCAATGATGGAGGGTCTCGGCTGCTACCTGTGCATACACCACGAACGCAAGTAGCCGCTAACAAAGCGGAGAAGGCAAACTGGGCGAAATCGTTTGTTTCCGAGATGGCGTAGGGAAGAAATCTGTCTGAATGGTACGGAATTCGTGGCTGATGTCGGGTGGGTGATCGGATTAGGTGAGTTTGACCATCATTCGCAGGGCTTCCTTCCACCTGAGTGCTGCACTACAGCTTAGGCATCCTTTTGCCTACCGTTGATATCGAGAGAGGCGAGGTAGGTGCTGTGCCTCCTCATAAGCTGCTCGGCGGGAACATTCATGGATTCAAAGTTCTTGTTGCTCCTGCGTATATCTAACCCCCAGGCAAATCAATGCAGTAGTGTCTATGGTAGGCATCTCTCAACTGACTTACTGACCGGGGAACGAGAGAAAGGTACCCTGTAGGGATGGCTGCGGCATCTAACGGTATAATGCAACTGCTTGCCAAATGTTTTCAATGATAACATCAGGGAAACTGAGGTGGCATGCTTCGTTTGGAATGAAGGGAAGCTACAGCATGTTAGGCGGCAGAGTCAGGCGGGTGCCTCCTTACCTTGGGGAAGGAGGCGCTGCCGTTTTTTTCAAAATTTCAGCCTCAGAAATCAGCCATCCCCGCAGTCCTGTGGTTCCGATTGACCTCTTGGCCCGGCTCCTCCAATCGAAGGTTAATGAGTTGATGGGTCATCCGTTGAGAGGCTTTCACGGCTAAGACTTCACCGCGGCCACGTGCCAATCCAACCTATCGCAACACGTATAATCGGGGTTTTCATGCTGCCGGAAGGCTTAGTTGTCGATGTTTGCACTTGACCACTAACGCCCGCATGTCCTATTTCAGGTTGCAGAAAGCTCGGCCAAGAAGGCTGCAAACGCCCGTTTAGTTGTGCCCCAGTGATGAACCAAGATGCGCATATTTCTCAACCCTGAAGTCAGTGAGATGCTGCGGACTACACAGTATGACTGCCTTTCCAAATCCTCGTCTGCTGCTAGTTCCAGCAATTTGGCATATCAGTTTGCCCCAGCTTTTTGCTGGGCCACCCGAAATCAAGCTGCAGTTGAAAGTTTGAATGGATGGATGGACAACCGCGCCGTGATTCTGCAGCTATCCAATCATTCAAGTTTCACCGCTATCTTCGAGTCACACAAGCAATGTCAAGCCTTGTCCATTTCACTATGGGGAGCATAACAGGGAGACAAGAGCAGGGGCTCACAGGCTGCATTGAACGTGGCGTCACGGCACAATACGCATGAAAAGACATAGGTAGACAGTAACAAGAACCTCCCTCCTTTGCAATGACAAAGGTATTTTCACTGGGACTGGGGTTCACACACTGACAGCTGTGCAACCTACACAGGTAAGGTACCTTACCTTAGCAACAACTGCAACTGCGGTCCCTGCTTCGGCTCTCTGCCGATCTGGGAATGGCAAGATCCTCTTGATCCCATCGATGTCTGGAGGGGAGCACATGCCCGCGCCGACCCGGTTTGCTTCAGGCAGGGGTCGTGCAGCTGCAGCACACCCCGTGCGAGGACTTGAAGCTTCTATCATCCCATCTTTGCCCTTGAGATCATCATTTACCACGAGCCGCAGTATCTACTCTACTTTTACTCCTCGAGACGTTCAAAGAATATCGCGCCCATCCACTTGGTTGCTGTATCAACCTGCTCAGGAAGCATCCGAGGCAAACACTGAGACCGTATCTTTTCGCCTTCCCTCGGATCCCACCATTCTTCATAAACAAGACCCACGACGTCGAGAGAAAACACAAATCCGTCACGATTGACCCCAGAGCGGCGGTGACTGTCCTTACGGCCAGCCATCTCCACGCGGCTGAGTTATAAGTTGCACCAGGTGGAAGGATCGGTCATCAGTGACCATCGGCCGGCCAGCAGTCATATTGTCAAACCTTGCTGTCACCAGACGACGGTGAGCGCTCCAGTTTGATGGGATATGACCTTGCGCGTCCGTTGTGCCTTCAGCCGCCGCAAGCCCAGAGCGTCAGTTGTCAACGTTATCGTTCGCTTTTGATACGTCTTCCCAAAAGACGACTCGGTAAACGTTGCAACACGGGGTTTGTAACCCTTCTTTTCTCGTCTCCTTTAACGTGCCATGGACAGTCTGGGCACCGCACCGGGAGAACTCGAGAAGATGAACCTCACCGATGACGAGCGCAACACTCTCCAGCACATCGAGAGACTGGGTGCCTCCATCAGCTTGGTCGGCGTGTCCGCGATCTTCATTGTTTACGGCTTATTTCCCCGCGTCCGCACCGTTCCCAATACGTTCATATTCTTCGCCTCAATCGCCAACGTCGGGGCTAGCATCGCATGCCTCATCGGTTTTAGCGGTATCCTAGCCGGTGAAGAGTCAGCGTTATGCCAAGCCCAAGCGTTTCTTTTCGAGATGTAAGTGTTATCCAATTCCAGATTCACGTTCATCTTCTGAACTGGCGCTATAGGTTCATGCAATCTGACCCCTGGTGGTCGTTCGCCATGGCAGTCAACGTCTATATGGTCTTCTTCATGGCATACCCTCCAAGCAACTTGCACAATAACCTGTGGATTTATTGTCTACTTTGCTTTGGCATACCCGCTACTCCGGCCTTTATCTGCCTGGTGTACAGGCCTCACGGAAAACCCATCTACGGCGACGCTACGGTACGTTGACGAAGAGGCCGCGTCTACCCCAGGATGAGCTCAGAATGCTAATAACTACCTCAGATGTGGTGTTGGATCAACGACGAGTACAACCAATTGCGCATTTTTACCTACTATATGCCCATCTGGACATGCATTGTGCTGTCTACCCTCATCTACATCGCAGTCGGTTACCATGTGTTCCACCAGCGAAACCAGCTACGCAACTTGACCCTCAGCAATCAGGCGAGGGACCCTTCTGGTGCGGAACCGAGGAATACGGAAAAGGTGCGCCCAAGATAATTCCAGCGGCTGTGCAACTTCTACCCTTGCCTGACCAAAACTCCTCAATACTGACTGCATTTTCTTAAATGGTCTTAGGAGCAGCAAAGCTACGGCACAGTAACGACCGAGGTGCAAATCACGGCGGAGTCATCCGGTAGCCGGACGCCGCCCTCCACCCCGACTGGCTCCATCGCGCCAGTCCTTCACAAACCCGCGCAAGCTGCGACGCATGACCCTTGGGGATCACCCAGCGACGATATCGAGTTAGGTCTACCCACGACCCGCTGTCACGTCAGCAGCAGCCATGGCAGCGATCAGAAGAACAATAGCAGCAACAACAACAACAACAACAACAACAACAACAACAACAACGATAACAACCCCTTTACCACAACCTCAATAACAATCTCCTCCTCCCCTCACTACCCCCGCGAACCCGAGACCGACAAAAGCGCCGGCGCCGGCCGCGGCAGAGGTAGCGGCTGGTTTCGTCCCCCCGCCGTGCTGGCTGGGACCTGGCGCAAGTTCCAGCGCAAGCTGGCCAACCTGGACCCAATTAAGCTGGCCTACCTGCGGACATCGTTCGTTTTCGCGCTCTCGGTCCTCGTCACGTGGACACCCAGCAGTATCAATCGTGTCTATGCGCTTGCGCATCCGGACCGCAACAGCTACGCGCTCAACTTAGCGGGCGCCGTCGTCCTGCCGCTTCAGGGCCTCTGGAACGCCGTCATTTTCGCTGCCACCAGCTGGGGGACGTTAAGGGACGAGCTCCGCGAGCTGCGGTACGGTGTGTGCGATGATGTGGGCGGAGGCAGCTTGACGAGGCGTATCTGGTGGTGGTATGGCCGCGGGCGCGGACAAGGGCACGGGTGGCTCTGGGGTGGCAAGCGCGGGATTGTTATGCTGCCCCCTAGGCATCAACAGCAGCTGAACTGTGCGGAGAGGTTCAGATGGCAACAACAGCAGGGGAGTAAGCCTCATCATCATCATCACTATCAGCAGCAGCAGCAACATGGCTTGTGTTGTGCATTTCGGAGTCGCGATGAAAGTCTACCGGGAGATCGTGAGCTGCAAACCCTCTCACGGACACGGACGACGGCAAACGTGAGGGTCATTCGGGGAGGTTCGCTGTGAGAGGCAATGGGATTGAATTCGAAATGATTGGAGGGGAAGAGGGTCAACACTTCTGGTCGCGTTGGCATTGGCATTTGTGTGTTTTCCGACTCGCTACCTTGGCCCTGGCAGATATTTCGCACTGGCCCGTATTGGTTGATAATGGGGAAGTAAAATTTGCGCCATCAGACGATATATACCCGGAGAAGTCCTGCTATATCAATTGAGCTGGTTGGATTGGGCATTATTGGACTCGTTACGTTAGTTGAGGTTGAATTCCAGGTTAGCTGGCCGTTAATCAGACGCAGAATGATCGTGTTTGGCTGCCGGACTTGGACTTGATATATAATATTGGACTGGTCGGTGCACACGCTACGCATACCCTATCTTACAGCTTTCTTTATGGAATTGCAATGAATATCGGCGTCCTCTGCAAAGAGGAAGCGACGTGCTAGTCATGATCCGCTTGCTTGGGAACCTTTACATCCCACGCACTTCGACCAATGAAACTCTATTGTTTGAATATGCTTAAACACTATGATCAACTCCTGTTCAAATCACCGTTAACAGAGTCACTCAGGGTTGGTCCCATGTTGTTGAGGTTGTGTGGCTTGACACCATTCTGCGTTCAACCTCACCAAGGCACACCAATTCCGGTCCTCACCTTGGTTCCTCTTCGTTTTACCGACTTAGTAATTAACCAACCACTCTTCGACCCCAGTATCAGTACCGTCAAGAAACGTCATTTTCTTCTCAGCTAAATATCCAACCGCAGCAGAATGCCCAGCATTCGCCCGCAAATCTGAATTCCCCGGGATAATCATCCAGGCAAGGAAAAAGCGACAAAGAGTTTTGCCAGCTACACATTTAGATAGCAGATGAGTCAACAAACGGAGGATCTGTACAGCTCGCGTCATACCGTGACGTGAGGGTGAGTGTAAAGACGAAAATACGATAGAACAGCTGAGATTTTACCAAGTGTAACTTCCAGTGGTGTTAAGGTCAACAGCGGTCGAGGTACTTTGTAAACCGACCTTGGGCTTGAGAGGCGTGCGTTTTGCTATTTCCCTGTTTTTATGAAGAATATATCATAAATTTTATGTGGGTCCTTTCATTCAGCCAATGCCCGCATGGCTCAGTGGTAGAGCGTGTCACTAGTAATGACAAGGTCACTAGTTCGATTCTGGTTGTGGGCAGTTACACTTTTTGTTTTTGTTTCTGTTTTCCAACGCAACATGGTTATAGCTAACCACCGAGTCGCTTCTCGTTTGGTTTATCTCATCATCATAGTGCTCCTTAACATCTCGTTAGTATACGACAACTTTCGCGAAATAGTTCTAATCATGTCTGATATTGAATATATAGACTATCTGGGTAGTAGGGTATTAATTTATTTTATGATTACTTGTAGTTGCCTTCAAGGGAACAAGTCACTCAGGGTCAAAATAGGCGCAACAAAGCCGTGAGGACGGAACATATTGTGACGTCGCAACTTTGCCTCAGCTGGGATGGGGTTGATAGATCGAAGCTGCCAGCATGGGATTCGTGGTCCAAAGTTGCAGCTAAAAGTTCTGAAAATGCTTTACAGCGGAAAATGTGGGCAATCCCCTTTCAGGCCACAGATATTGGGTATAGCCGACGGAGCATTCGGCAAGTGGTCCTTATTTCAACGTTAAGCATTACCATCTCAAGGCTAGCCGTTGAACGTCGGAACAATCCAGCTGTTTTCGAATACAGATGCTCCCTATTAACATGGCCGCGTGAACTTCGGTGAGTAAAACCTTAGCAGATAGCTACATCAACTTGCGTCCTTGTTCCTCTCCCAAGGGAAGAGTCACATGGCTCTCCGGTTTATCGGTTTCTGGTATGAATTTCTTGTAGAGAAATTGTGCCAAATCAAGATTGAATATGGTAACAAGCCTAAATTTGTTTGTCGCATGCTAATTCATGATAGTGTTATTTTTCTGCCTTCTCGCTTTTCCCTATTTGAGGAGCCCGGTTGGTGTGAGTTTTGATGTGGTGCTACCTCTGTCTTGCATAACAAAGGAGTCTGAGGCGGTGATGATTGTTCCCGACACCTTTTGACTGCCTGGCAGTCCATAATTGGTCTAATTATAGCCCGGAAAGAGTACTCAGAACCTCTAGAGAGGGACATACTCGAGAGGGACATACCATGATCAATCTCAACTCATCTGTCAGATGATCCTAGCGAAACCTGATGCTTAGCACCCGGTCACAAGCCCAAGCAACTGAACGACTACCGACATCCGGAACCGAGGCAGTGGAAATAGGAGCGGTATGAATTATAGGAACGTCTTGCATCACCTTCTGGTAGGCCAGACACCAACCGCAATGAGAAGAAAAACAGCGACAGGCCAGTTTCGCACCACACTGTGCCTGTACAAGCGGTATCCCCGGTGTTTACGGAAGGGGACAGCATCGGGGATACTCCCGTGGTTGGGCCAGGCTGTCTAGCAGCAAGTTTGCTTCCACAAATGGCGCCTCACATGCCATGCGGGTGCTGCAGTCTTCCGTCGTGAAACATGTCGACGATCCTGCGGAATGTATTGTGCCACGGGTGAGCATGAAATGGCAGCACCAAAGCAGGGCATAGAGGTCACCGAAGCTGGAGAGTGATGTTCCCGGAAATAGATATAAAGAGGCATTTTGGCAGAGCAACTATTCTCGCGGGAACATTGTATCATCAGGGAAAGAGAGCTCACTTTGAACAGTGAAAACAACACTTGAATAAACCATTCGCAACATACACAGAACGGCAACCTCAGGAGCAGCGATGGCACCGGCCCGTGACTTCAATATTCAGCACCCACAGCTGGGTGTCCCTTCAGCCGCATTCGCCCAAAGTCCCGGTGAGATGACCATCGACAACCAGGAGTACACCGTCCCCCGCAGAAGAAGCAACCACCGCGCCCTTCGCGGAGTCGACTACCCAGATAAAACTGAGCCTTCCCGGTGGGTGGACGACACCGTCGCTCCCCACGGCAGCGACTCATATCAACGGCTGCACGGCAGCCCAGAGCTTGTCCTCGTCAACGCCAGAAGCAGCAGAAATAGCAGCAGGGCGCGGAAGATCGCCTCCGACGGTGGACCCTTGCCTCGCCACACGACCAGCCAATCCGAGATCCCATTCGCACGGTGCAGACACAAATTTATCCCACCGAGATTCAGTAATGCGCCTACCATGGGGTCGACACGCTCGGGTGGGAAGGAGGAGAAGAGAGGCTCAACCGGGGCTGACGGTTCAGGCTCAGGTTCGAAGGCGGGTTCGAATTCAGCCGGATCGTCCTCGGAGCGCGGTCTCAGCTCAGGTGGGCTGAGCTTAACTGAGAGCCACTTGAGACAGACATCGGATTATTATGAGTACCTGAGAGGGGAGATGGATATGGCTGAGGGGATGGCAGAGTTGGCGGGTAGAAGGGCTTCCTTGCTCATCACACTGGCGGAGGTGTGCAGCAAGTTTAGCAGTGAGCGGAAGTGAAGTCATGACAGCAACGGAGGGAACGTCTAAAGGAGATTCGATGGTTGAGGCATGTAATTGATAGGTAGCTTCGCAGCTGTTGCGCATTGCTTCTATTGCACGGTCTTTGTCAGTGGCACTGCTGGGAACAGGGGAATGGACAGCGTACTTACCTAGCACTAGCAATCCGCCCAACGACGGCATACAAAAAAAAAAACGCCCGCCCGCCAATGATGGCGAAGAAGTCCTTTCAAAGCCGATCCTCTGGCTTCTTCCCTCCAAAGAGCGCACTTGCTTCCGCAATGCCTCCGCGAATGTTGTCTACCAGTGCCTTTGCCATTCCCTGCCCACGCCTTTTGGCCGCGCCAGTGTCAACCATACCCCCAGAACCGACAGATGACGACGGTTCGCTGCCCATTGTGGGGAGGACGTTGTCGCTAGCCGAGAGGCTGACAAACAGCGCAAAGGGCACCAGCCAGACGCACAGGCCAAAGTACGAGGCAATCTCTGTGAAGGAGGGGATGTCGTCGGGGATATCGTAGTACGACGTCATGTTCTGGTAGGCGCGCTCCTGGTGGTGAGAGAAATGTTTAAACCAAACGTAGTGGTTCAAAAGAACAAGGACTGTCATGGTTCCATCAGCTGCTGCTGCCCTTTCCAAAACGCGCAATGGTACCCACCACACGAGGCCAAAAACAGCGGATCTGTGAGCTTGACAAAGGGAAATCGCCGCATGTTGCCGAGGTAGACAAAGTGGGAGAAGATGCCTAGCACGGTCGGGAGAAACGGAAAGCGATCGACGACACAAAGGACGAGCTGCAGGATCATGATGGAGTAGATGAGCTTGGTCAGAAATCGCTTCGCGATCACGGTGTGTTCTTCGACGAGCTCGGAGAGGTAGTATAACCCAGACGCTGCGATCGTGTACACATATTGGGGTCAGCGCTCTGCATCACAGTCGCATCCTGCACATCCACCCCATGCAGGGCCCCTGTTGGAAACTCACCTATGGCCAGCGTCATGAAGCAAAAGCCCACGACAGAACCGAGATACCCAACGAGCGGTAAGATCCACATTTTCACAGTGCTTTAAGTGTGAAACAATCTTGAGAGGATCATGCCGCAACTGTCGTCGTCAAGAAAAGAATAGAGTTTCCGAGAAAGCTGTTTGCGTGGCCAATTGATGCCGCATCCAGGGGTTCGGGAGCTGCCTTGGCGGCAGCCGGAAGCTACAAGCAAACGTGTTGCGCCCGGCCAAGGCGAATGACGTCCATCCGAAAGCGTGTCCACAGCGGGACGGGAGCTAACAAGCCCGGACTCGGCAAATTGTTGATCCAAGCACGAAGCCCAGGCAGCGAGAGGGACGCCTTGGTCCTTTTTAAATAACTTTAGTTAACGTTAGTTAGTTACAGCGATAAGATTAGATAAGAGGGCTTATCGCCCGCCCACAACACAATTTCTCGGAGGGACGGGTTTAGCTCAGGAGGACTGCAGTTTGGCAATACCTCTGACAGCTACGCAAGAATCTAAGGATAACTTGTTCGATCACCTGTGGCTTTCCATTCGTCTTTCGTACTCAGCTTAGTCAAGTGGTTTTCAGAGGGAATTGTTTCTCGCCTAGCACGCCCAAGCAGAGGTGCCCCACCACGCCCCAAAATTCCTCGACTTAGGCTTGCGATCGCGAAACTGCGAAGGTCGATAAGCCCATTGGAGGTCAAATTCAGCGAACAGCGATTCCGAAGAGCCCGCCATACGTGTACGCATTGGAGCTCCAGATTAATTCACAGTAGCCAACATGTCGCGCCCTGAGGACACTCTGTGAGCTCAATCTACTCGTCCGACCGTCACCGCAACTGACAAGTGCGATAGCCAGGCCGATGTCCACTACGACGATGTCGAGGCACGGAAATACACAACCAGCTCCCGTATCCAAAATATTCAAGCCTCCATGACCAGGCGGGCGCTCGAACTCCTCAACCTCAAATCTCCCAGCCTGATTCTCGACATCGGCTGCGGTAGCGGTCTGTCGGGCGAGATACTCTCGTCGGTTCCCGAAGATGAAGGCGGGCCACATGTCTGGGTGGGTATGGATATCAGCGCTTCGATGCTAGACGTGGCGTTGCAACGGGATGTTGAAGGCGACCTGCTGCTGGCCGACATCGGGCAGGGAGTGCCATTCCGGGCGGGCGCTTTCGACGCCGCCATCAGCATTAGCGCCATCCAGTGGCTCTGCAACGCTGAGAACAGTGAAACGTCGCCAGCTGGTCGGCTAACGCGCTTCTTCAACGGGCTCTATGCGTCGCTGAAACGGGGCGGCATGGCCGTGTGCCAATTCTACCCTAAGAACGACGTGCAGAAGCAGATGATCACCTCCGCCGCCGTCAAGGCGGGCTTTGGCGCAGGTTTGCTCGAAGACGATCCGGATACGAAGAACGTCAAGGTCTACCTGGTGTTGACCGTTGGTAGCACCGCGGTTGCCAACAAAGGTGGTGACATCACTGGTGTCGTGGAGGGCATGGACAACGTAGACGTCTTGGACCACCGGAAGAAGGCCAAGAACGGGAAGGGCGAAATCAAGAAGGGCAGCAAGGCTTGGATCATCAAGAAGAAGGAACAGATGGAGCGGAAGGGCAAGATCGTCAAGGCCACCTCCAAATACACAGGGCGGAAACGGCGCATCCAGTTCTAATTTCTTAGCTCTCTCCGTTTTTGTTTTCGCATCTTTTCTCAGGGGCTGCATTTGGGAGGGCGTTTTTCCGGGTTGGCGGCAAAAGCACATATATACTGCTATAGTTTCTTCCCTTTGGCACAATCTGATACCCCTTTTCTCCGAGGTCTGATTCCCACCATACTCCTTGATCAAATCAAGCTCTGAATCCGCACGTTGAAATACGGTTACAATATCCCTGCTTATTATGCATGCTCGCTCGCCGACATTTAGACTAGACAGATGACTATCTAATGTCCCTCTCCGCCAGACCGCTGGCACTTTGTTAGACGTAGGCTGGCTTCAAAGGGCGATTCTTCCGCCTAAGCTCATCTTGCTAGTCAAAAAACGCTCTCAAACCATCTGGCTTGCAAATGCAGCACCACTATTCCAGTTTACAGCTCACCATTCTGCCTATCTTCATACCTGGAACGACTGGAGCTTCCACCACTTTCCCTCTCATTACGCGTTTAGAGAGACGTATTCTATGACAGTCATCACACCTTTAGTTCACGGCTTTTCGAGACATAGGATGAGCCATGCGACCATTTCTAGTCATTTTAGTGCCTCCAACCCTGTAGAACGCCCTCAGCTACCTCATTCAAGTTACAAAACTTAATCAACAACTAGTCTTGATCAGCTACAACGGCAACCGGGATGTTCTCTCCATGCTGAATATGTTCCTGCGCCGTGGGCTTTTGGGTCTGGTGTTTCCTCAACCAAAGACGTGCTGTTGCGGGGGAGACTACAAGTACCTCCACAGTCGGCAATAGGTTTCAACAGATACAGGTTCGTTCCTGCCATCCACTTTCAGTCCTGTGCACCTTCGGCGGGTGGTTGGAAATTCTCTATCAAAACGATGTGCATGGTTTAAGCTCGTCGCTTTACAAGTCAATAAGCCCTTTTTGGGTCAACTTAGCGCCCCACACATGCACAAGCGACTTCTCAGCTTCAACTCAAGTGGATGGCGTTCCCAGTGCGGTCAATAGATCATGACAGAATGTAAATCTCTCATCAAAGCCGTGAAATAACAGGATACCTCTGCGAGATGGCGGGATGTGAGAGTTCCCTCTGCCCTTTCACCCTTCTAACTCGTGCTTTGCCACGGTTCACCGTGCATCAGACATCGGCTGAGCAAACGAATTCACGGACGGTTTCCAGGGCAATGTCATTTCGTAGACCAAGTTAGTGACTCTCTTTGATGCTAAGCATTAGCCGCGTCTTGGCACGCGTGGGACCCTTGTGTGTGTAACGTCGACACGGGTCCATCTCGGTCATGACCCCACAAGAGCCGATAGCTCCGGCGGTTCGCCGTGGCAGGCTCGGAGTCAACAATAAAAGCTGCCCGGAAAGGAGAATCCACTGGCTCCGCTCCAGGATGCACAAAACTTTCCCGCGGGAGGCCCGGAAAATGTCCATAGTCAGTGGGGGTCAACTCTGGGAACATGGTTTTGACAGAAAGAGTTCAAGAGGCTACTGGTGATTGCACAAACCAAGATATCATTCACATCGTTAACTGCGGCAACAAATAGAAAAGATAACTGCCTGCCCATCTGGCCGTCACTCTCATATACACATAGAGTACATGGTCCCCTGGCTTGCCTTCCTCTGCCCTCCCTCCACTCTTGCGCCTCGCTCCGTTTCTCGTGTAGAAATCTAATGGTGCCCGTTTGTCTTGTTACCCATCCTCCCCCTGAGCTATAGTCCAAAACGCTGGCATGCATAGTATGTTGATATGGTACGTGGGAATACGTTCGGTGTCGGTAGGGCACATCGTGACCGGGTGTATCCACTCGCTATATGTGAATTCAAATGTGTTCAGCAGAGTGAGCGTGTTCAGAGAGCCTTCTCCATCGACTCGAGGATCGCGCGAGTAAACTCCTGGTTGGTGGCCTGGCCACCCATATCGGGGGTGCGGACATTGCTATAAATTTTGTTAGTATACGTAAACACACAAGATCAGGAAGGGGAGCGCTTCAACTTACCCTTGAGCAATGACATCGTAGACAGCGTTGGAGATGCGGTTGGCGTGGTCGTCGAGGCCGAGGTGGCGCAGCAGCATGGTGCCGCTAAGAAGAAGGGCGGTAGGGTTGGCCTGGTCCTTGCCTTTGATGTCGAGACCGACGTGACGGCAGCCGGGCTCGAAGACGGCAACGTCACGACCCATGTTGCAACCGGGAACGACACCCGGACCGCCAACAAGTGCGGCGGCAATGTTGGACAGGATACCGCCGTACAGGTTGGGCATGACCATGACGTCGAACTGCTGGGGGCGGCCAACGCACTGCATCGAGGCATTGTCGACAATCATGTCGTTGCACTCAAGCTGGGGGTAGTCCTTGGCCAGCCTCTGGAAAGTGCCGCGGAAGAGGCCGTCGGCCAACTTCATGATGTTGGCCTTGTGGATGCAGGTAACCTTCTTGCGGTTGTTGGCAAGGGCAAAGCTGAATGCGAACTTGGCAATGCGTTCCGACTTGGCGCGGGTAATGATCTTGAGCGACTCAACGACGCCGGGCACACTCTGGTGCTCGAGACCACTGTACTCGCCCTCGGTGTTCTCACGAATGATGCAAAGGTCGATGTTGTCGTGACGCGTCTTGAGGCCGGGGATATTCTTGACCAGCGAGACGGAGGCGTAGATGTCGAGCTCCTGGCGCAGGGCCACGTTGAAGCTCTGGTGACCGGAACGGGCGATAGGAGTGTGCAAAATGCCCTTCAGGCCAAGCTTGTTCCGCCTGAGGGAGGCCACAGCCTCCTGGAACTTCTCCTCGGTGCGGCCCGCGGGTGTTTCCTGCAGGCCCGACACTTCAATCTGCTCCCATGTGATGGGCACGTTGTCGGCCTTGAAAACGGTCTTAACGCTCTCGGCAACCTCGGCGCCAATACCGTCACCAGGGATAAGGGTGACGGTGTACTTGCCACCGTACTTGGTGGGCTTGAAGATGTCGGACTGGACCGTCTGGGAGGGGGCATCGCTGACGCTGGCGAAGGTGCGCGCAGCATTGAGGCGTTGCTGGGGTTGGGAGGCGGCCCGGAGCAGGCGCTGGCGAACAGTCGGGTTAGCAGGTGTTGCTCGCTCAAGACATGTGCAACTTGGCCATGGCGGGGATCCTTGGTGATTGGGCTGCAGCAGGGGCTGCGCAAGGGAAGCAAACCTACCTGGGCAGCGCGCGTAGAGTTACGCGATAGCATCTTGAGCAATTGAGCGGAGAGGACGTGAATTAGGGGTGCTCCACGAGGCTGTCGAGAGATGTGAAGGCGCGAAAAGGGTTGGGTGAAAAAGGTTGTTCAGAGGCAAATGCCGCAAAACGCAAAACAATGCAATCGACGGCCAGCGCCTGCCTTCTTGGTCGCTGGAGCTCTTTTTGGTCTCCATCTTCCCGGGCAAGTGGATCTTCTAGTGAGAGAAGCCTGCTTACGCTAGACCGCAGACGGCTTAGCGTCCCTGCTTGCAGCCTGTGACGTCTGCAACGCTGTGGGCGGCGCGGCAAGCTGCGGGATTCGCGAGCTGTTGCCAAGGCCGGCGTTCCTTCCGCTTTTGCACTTCAAACTGCGTACGAAAAGAACCACACACCTCAAACATAAGGGGGAGGGACCCTTCATCCTATCAACATGTTTCTGGAAAAATAAAACAAAAGCAGAGGATTATATCTCCGTGTTCGGTGAATACTTGATTTGCAGAATCAACTGCTTTTGCCCGCATTCTGTTTTCTCAATACGATTCTGAAACCTGAAGGCAGCATTGACTTGCACTGAACTCCAGCTTCTTATCGCAACCTAGCCAATGAAGTCGAGCCGAGAACAGCATGACGGCGCCTGCATTGGCAGCGGCTGCATCTTTGTCTGTGCTGAAAGACAATGTGTCTCGGCCAGAATGGAGGCGACGACGAGCGAACTCCCGATCCGTCTCCTCCTAAGACATAACTCATGCGCGAGGCGTGTTCTGGTGCCAAATAAAGCGCCGACCGGCCTTCGCGCTGAAATTGACGGAAGAAAGATCCATCATCTTCCAACTGGAATATCAAAGAGTGTGTGATCAGGCCAATAATAACAAAAACGCTAACATGTATCCTGTCGACATCCTTAACCAACGACACGAGAAGTTCGTTCTATGGGTGCCATCATCGGATGGCTCAACAGCCCTACCACCTGTTTTTGTGATTGGAACTGCAGAGAAGGACTCTGGTATATTCGATGAAATTGGCCGGTTCCCTCTCACTCGGACAACAAGGTTGGACTGTGGGTGCTTCATCCGACGTCCGTCTCACCGCCCCTCGCAGATGGCGTATACCGCTACTGGTACGAAATTCAGGACACCTCTCCCGCAAAGAGAGGCAGGCTTTTGGTGACCGATCCACTGGCATTTGCTGTGGACTACGATGTGGTTCACTCGGCCGGGGACAACGCTCGCGACCACCCGGCATCGGTCGTCAAAATTCGTGATGGCAAGCTGTGGGCGTGCGATATTGATGGAACTGAGCCTCGGCGTCCCTTGGTGGCAGACCAAACTCTGGTGGCTGAAAACAACCATTTGGTAATCTATGAGCTTCCCACATCCTGGACCAAAGCTGGAACCGACTCGCGTGGCAGCGATGTCGACGTGGGAACGTTCTCAGACGTCCTTGCCCTGTTCGATACCTCTACGGAGGGACGCCGTTTTCTCTTCCTTTCCCGCTATCCGTAACGAAGCCATTCTCGCCGAACTCGGTATCAATGCTCTTGAGTTGCTGCCACCTGCAGACGCAAAGGTCAAGAATGAATGGGGTTATGCGACAGCCCACTATTTCACCCCGGATTATGACTTGGGTTCGTTACATGACCTCGGTCGTCTCGTCGACAAGATCCATTCCAAAGGGATTCGATTTTTCGCCGACGTGGTGATGGCGTTTGGTCACAATCCCTACAGCTACATAGACTTTGACAATTTCCACTTGCAGCCGAGCCTCGAAACAGATAACCCGGACAGCTGCCAATCAGAGAGAAGCGGGCAATTGCGAGACGGTTTTGGCGGTTACTCGTGGCGGTACATTCGATCTCTCCAATCCTACGATCCAGAGTCGGGAGACGGAAAACTCAATGGTGCACCCGTCATGGGCCTTCCATCGCTGCCACCTCGCTCGGTGGATGATGGCTTTTGGCCTCGGTGGACTCCGGCTTGACAGCGTCAACAACATTGGAAACTACAACTTTCTGCAGTCTTACAGAAAGCGGGCGTGGGAACTTTACAAGGGAAGATCCGACAGTGCTCCTGATGCAAGCAAATTCCTCGTTATCGGCGAAGAACTTTCGACGCCTATCTTGATGGTTCATCGGGGTGTCGTCGACGCCCTTTGGAACGAGCCTTGGCAGGGCCGTCTGCGGGCGTCCATTTTGGGTGAGTCGACAGGCGGCGACAGCTTCGAGTGGACTGTCCGCAAGTTGGTGGACTGTAGGCTGGACGACATCAACGGCGCCCACTTCACCAGCGGCGTCCAAGCAGTCAATTATATCACGTCGCATGACATTGAAGGCTACCACAAGGGTCGACTGTACAACTTTCTCGTCGACAACGGGATCAGCAACATGGAGAAGCGAGTCAAGTTGGCTTTTGCGCTACTGCTGACCAGCGTCGGCATCCCCATGATCTTTGCGGGAGAGGAGTTTGCCGACCAGATGGACCGCAGCGTCGATATGGGCAAAAAGCAGAGTGACCCGGTCAACTACAGGCGTAAGAACGATGGCGGGTGGCGGCAGGCCTTGTTTGGGTATGTCGCCCATCTGGTCAGATGTCGGACCAAGTGCCCGGCTTTAGGGGAAAACGACACAGAGTTCTTGCACGTCGACGCGAGCCGCGGCGGGAAAATCATGGCGTGGCGTAGAGGATTGTCGGGGGACGGCAAGCTGCTGGTCGTTGTCGTTGCCAATTTTAGCGACGAAAATACGCCAGGGCCAGAGCATGTTATTCCCAACTGGCCCGACAGAGATCAAGGTAGTTAGCGGGAGGTCTCTCAGAATAGAGACGTTCCACAGGTGGGTTGGGCGCGAGCCGCTGCTGGCTTGGGAAGCCCTGAACTAGCAACAATGTTACCTTAAGTGCGAGGAATTGACGGCCCCTCGAAGTGGTGTTTCCCAGGGATCGGCAGCAGTGCTTCGCCAATATTACTGTTTCAAAAAATCTGATAACTAACGTTAAATAGTTAGTTAACTATAAGACCTTTCAGATGTTTTTATAAACGAGGAAGGAAAAATGAGAAAAAAGACAGATAATCGCTGTCGGGAATTGAGCCCGACGTGGGGGTCGAACCCACAACCTTGAGATGAACTAGGACTTAAGAGTCTCACGCTCTACCGATTGAGCTAGCCGGGCAGGCTAGTTAATTTGTTGACTGGTGAGGCCGCCGGATTCCCTTATGAGTTTGTTTCCCAGCTCTTCCCCCTACATCTGAAGTTCTACGGTCCAAAAGTGAACCAAACTTCAGTTTGACAGCAGACCTGCCGGGGTATAACAAGCAGATTAGGGCTATGTTGAAGGCGAGTTGCTCATGTCCTCCAACATGGGTTGGCTCCTCCGCCAACCTGCCCTGATCCGCCCCCAATGGGCTCAGCCATACCCAAGACTGCGCCGGCGCATTTACCTGGAACACGCTCTCGTGGTAGGGTCTCAAATGCGGCATCTCGCCGGGGTTTTATTTGCCGCGCGCTGGACTAATTTCGTCTTTTAAGAGCTCAAAGAACAATCACATAGCGGTCATGGCGAACTGGTTGGTGTACTCCGTCCGCTCGGTGCTCAGCGGTCTAACATCACTCCAGGCCGAAGGCCGATTGATGAGGCGTCATTAAACGGCGGAAGGCTTAAGAATACCTATTCGTCAACTTCTGCGATGAAGCGCTTACGGCGGTATGGCCACGGGGCCCTCTAGAGACGGCGTGGTTCACCTGGCACTAGCACCGAGACACGCCACCATGAATTCCATGTCAAGCCGTGGCTGCGAAGACGTCAATTTTGATACATTCGCAGCGATAACCAGGCCCTGTCACGGTCCCGTTTGCATCCGCTGTATCAGTTCTGATGCCGGCCTGGCCAAAGTTGTACACAATACTAGAATCTGTTGCGCCTGGAGGTAATAGGCAGACGAGACCCGACCATGTGCCCAGTATGCTTCATCAAAACTGACCACCTTGGGTCAGCATTGCCGTGGAAGAAGCATGGTCGAGCTCAACTACACGTCCCACTGAAAATTTGAGGTCGTGGACGGGGTGCTGTACCTCCAGGGCAGGCCGGGGTCCTTCATGTCAATATTGTGAATGTGGCTGACCATCCCATGAATAGACTTTGGATTTGATTGCCAATGTTGATGTCCGTAGCTTGACCGTATCAAGTGAGACCAAGATTTTGCTTCTCCTTTCTAGCGCACAACCCCAACGCCCAAATCGAGGAAGCGCCATCGCTCCTTTCGGTTCCTCGGCGCTGTACAGACACTTGGTGGGACAAAAGAAACTAAGGCCTGAAGTGCTCCAAACATAAGTGCTTGTCTTCTTTACTCCCATGGTATTCCCTAACGCCTTCCGCATTCCATCCCATCCCTTTCCTCTGTCATTCAACCCCAACCCCTTCGCACAGAATCAACCTTCGAGGTAAACCCATGATTTCAATTATTCATACATCGTTCCCCCCGCCGTAAACAGTACAATCCCACGATGTCTTCCTAACCTGTCCTTTACAGGCATTCCCACCTCCCCTCCCCTACTCAGATCAGACACCCCCATCTTCCTCATCAAGCGGTTCGACCCTCACCAATATCTCCTCGAGCAGTCCCTCAAGGAAGGTTCCCACGTCCTTGCCCATTCGGACCGGCTCCGCCTTGTCGAAGTGGTCAATCTCTTTGCATACGTGCGCCAGCTTGTACACCAGTTTACGTATCTTTTCGTGGGCCGCCTCGACACGCTGTTGCTTGGGTGTCACGGGTGGCGGTGGCATACCCGGCGCCTGCTCCGGGCGGTACGTCTGTTGCAGGTTGATTTGGCGCCGCTTGAGGGCCTCCTCCAACGCCGGGAAGATAACATCATTAAGGGCATCGAGCTCTCCGTTAGGGTTGGAAGGGGCCGGAGTGGGAAAGGAGACGGGATTGGAGGACGAGGCAGTGATGCTTTCGCCTGTGCCTCCTGGTTGTGGAAGTGGCCGAGGAAGCTCCTTGGAGACGAGTGGTTGGATGTGCTGGCTGGAATAGGAGGGTTTGTGCTGCTGCTGCTGCTGTTGTTGTTGTTGTTGTTGTGCGTGAAATTGGAAGCCTGGTGGTTGTTGGGCGGCGTTTCTGATTTGGAGAGGCTGAGGGTAAGCTGGGTCCCGATAGGACGGTGGCTGGTATTGCTGCGATGCTCCCCGGAAAGGCGGTATCTCCGGGATCTTCATTGGACCTGGTCTTGCTGATGAGGCCGTAGAATGTAATGATGGGCTTTGTTGCTGTATGGCGGAGCCGAGATTCATAACACCCATTTCTCGTTGTAACTGTTCTTGCAACACGCGGTCATAGTCCTCCGGGGAGCTAGGGGACGGGATCGGTGGCATAGGTTTCGATATGAGTGACGCACGAGGGGTTTCGGGTCCTGAAAAAGGTTTTTGAGGTGAGGGCGGGAGCGGAACTTTACTCGGTGACAAAGGTGCCGCAGCTGGTGTGGGCACTGGTTTCCTTTGGGGAGACGACTGCCTGGAAGTGCCCGTCCCGCTCGCTCCCTTGAGCGTATCTCTTGTTTCAGCGGCAGCGTACTTAGTTGGGCTACCTTCTCGCCTTCTTTCGTCATGATCATCACTCGCACTGAAGGCCCTTGACGACCTCGCATTGGTTGCCGATTCTCCCATGGGGTTGAGCAGGCCGGGCCTATGTACCAGGTTGCCTCGCTCGCTGACAAGACGCACGGTTCCAAAATCCCACATATCTTCGTTGATGGGGCTTCGGTTCTCAACCTGATCCATGTCGTCTCCATCGAGGTCATCATCGTCCTGCTTGTGGGTGACAGCCCATCGGCTGTACCGCTCAATCAGCTCTGTAAGGTAGCTTGTCTTCTTAGCTTTCCTAATGAATGGGTGTTTGAGCATTTCCTTGGCTGAGGGCCGGTCCTTGGGGTCTCGCTGGAGGCAGAGCTCGACGAAGTCCTTGAATGCCCTCGTAAAATTGCCCTCTAACCGCGGCGGTGGGTTCTTGGGAATGAGAAATAGCACCTTCATGGGGTGAATATCGGCGTATGGTGGCTCCCCATTGGCGAGCTCGAGGGCTGTGATTCCCAGGGACCAGATGTCGGCCTTGTGGTCGTAGCCACTCTGCTTGATCACCTCGGGGGCCATCCAAAACGGAGTTCCCACAAAAGTGTTCTTTTTGGTCATGGTCGCCGAGAGCTGTCCAGACACACCAAAGTCGGCCAGCTTGACTTGGCCATTGGCAGCAAGGAGGATATTCGCGGCTTTTCATGTTAGCAAATCGCTCGTTGGGAACAAGAACAGCCAGGAGTTTACCTTTGATATCCCGATGTAACTTTTTGTCAGAGTGCAGGTAGTCCAGGCCAAGAAGAAGCTCGCGCACAATGATAGCAATGTAGTCCTCACCAATCAGACCCGGTTTCATTAGATCGGCGCAGCTGCCACCAGAGCAGAACTCCATCACGATCCACAGTTCAGCACCCTTCGCATAGGAGCCGTAGTATTTGGTGACATAAGGTGACTGCAGCTCGGACAATATGGCAATCTCCTGAATAATGTCCTCCACCTCATCCTCGGCACTTTCAATGTCGATAATCTTGATTGCCACTGACTGGCCGGTGCGCTTGTCCACACTAGCATCGTTGTTAGTATCAGGAAGTGTCACCCACTGCAAGGGGTTCGACGAGACTACCCTTTGTAGACCTTGCCGAAGCTACCTCCGCCTGTTGAGCATGTCAGCTACAGTGATCTAATCGTGGCGCACAAAAGCGGCCTAACCGATGCAGTACTCCTTTGTGTAAAGCACCTCCGGGTCCAGAGACCCTTCGGCACTGTCGTAGTCTCGGTTACCGCGTTCTGCCATCGCCGTCTATCGCCGAACAGGAGTGATGTACTGTAGTTTGGAGTGGTGCCTGAATTCAGAGACAACGCTGTTGCCTATTGTATCATGCGTCTCGGTTGCACCCGGCTACCGGTCGGTTTGGCTATCGCTGACAGCTGCCGAAGGGAAGGAAGAGCAGGTCGAGCCGCGATCTTCGGCTGGGCAGAGTTGGCGTTCGTAATAGTGATGCTATCTCGAAAGGGACTCGGTCGATGTCAGGGCCACGAGAAGTTAGGTGAATGGGCACAATCCGTTGCCCAGCCGATGCGGTTGGGACAATTGAGGGTTGAAGGCAACTTCTGCTGGTTCGGTGTCAGCTAGTAAGCGGAGATAGCTGGTCAAATGGTCTACGGTGATTCTCACGCAAGGAGTAGCCTGAATTGCGGAGAAAGAGGCTCAAAGCGAGGATGTGTTGTGTGTGTAAGTGCTCAGGGCATGTGGCTGCTATTTTGGATCGTCGGTTGCTGGGGCCCAGCACTCGGGACGACTGAAAGGCCTGAACCCGAGAAAACGAAGGTCTGTATCCCAAGTGGGAGCGATTCGAGCAGGAGGTTTAGACCCCCAGTGTTCCGTATGTACTGAAGATTCAAATGCCAGAGCAAAGGAACAACCTCCCTCGGGCTATATCTGGTTGCCTTGAATCGCAATGTTGACGGAATGTTTGGCTATCATCGAGAACCGGACGATGTGGGATCGAGGAAACACAAAGCCAGAAAGATTGTTTACTGCCTGCCCACGTCGCCAGGGACCCCGCCCGCTTCCCGCAACCCCACCCTGCCAGGGGTAAAGGTACGATGGTACATGTATTTAAGTGCTCGTTGGCCACGTATGGCCGCCGAGGCAATGACAGCAGCAAGAGGTTTCAATGCGTACTACCGTGATAGTGTAATCAGAAAATGGTGTAATTGAAAAGATTTGGGTCTGCCAGTGTAAGATTTAAGAGCAGAACGAGTGCTGGAAATGTCGCAACCGCAGGTACTATACAATCAGGAAGACAAGACGATACCTCATGCCAAGACATCGCAGTGGCATGGGTCGGGTGTTAGTATACTACATAACACCAAGTCTTTGCTTGCCAGCGTCGCAAAAGAAAAACGATCCAATGCTTTCCAGTCGTTATCGCTTCACTTCTGGCCAATGAGACTGACAAAGTAATGATACCTTGAATACATAAACCACAACCACCGGTCCTTCCAGGCCACACACAGCTGAGAAGCTCAACTGGACATTGGCTTCAGCCCCAAATCATCAGCCCGCCCAGCCCTGTCGATCCCCCGCCGGGTTCATCAAGCTAACTCGGAGCGCGCTGATATCAACCAGCAGGGCCATGTTCCTCCTATGGATCTATCTCCCGATTCTACCAGCAAGGGAAATACAATTGCGCCGTGTGCCGAGTCTTCCAATTCGGGAGACCCCGTCGCTGATACCAGGCCGGTCCCACCCAGAGTAGATGACCCCCAAGGAGAACGAAGAGGGAAAAAAAAGGAAAAAAAAAAAAAAGAAAAAACTATGTTGAGCCCATCTCGTCGTGGCCAGTGACCCGTCTATCTTTCAAATTTCGATCTTCAACGTGCTTCTAGTATAGTCCCCCCCCCCCCCCCAAAATGTGTCGGATAACTAACCATCTGAGAATATCTACTTCACCGGAAAAGAAGATGAGCTGAATATATCAGACAGGTGGTTGCCACACTCCGCCTCCCTTAGTCCTCGATAAATTCGAGCATGACCACGGCATTGGCCAAGCCAGCCTCTTCAATGGTTTCGTCAAGGTGGTCGATCAGATTGGTGCCCTGCGGCGGCATCGACTTGAGCTCAAACTCCACACCCTCTTTGCCTGGCAACGGCTCAGCCTTGAGCCACTCATAGATGCGAGATACGGGCTCATCGAGCCGGAACCGGCGGATGATACGCCCGGGTGGGTTTCGGACTTGTAACCTCGTCGTTGTCTTGGGGTCTGCTGGTGGTTCAACGTGAGGCCGATCCGAGGGTATCCTGGCGAACGCGGATTCCTGCGCCGATGAAGCTTCTGACTCCGCTGGTGCCGATTCCGCCGGTTCTGCCGGTTCCTTACCCTTGCCTTCCGCTGACTTAGTAAGTTCGTCGGGATCGTGGATGTTTGGTTGTTTCGGGCCGCCGTTGGCGTCCAGGCTGTTCTGCAATGCCATCTCGAGCATTTCCTCTTCCGTCATCCGGTCCACGTCTACCGTGCGCTCGGGTCGTTTGACCTTGGGAACAGGGTTCTTGCTGTGCGCCGACAGGCTATAGCGGTCGAGAAATTCGGCAAGTTGAGCGTGAAATTCGAGTGCAGTCGGGAAAGGGATCCCGCTGAAAACCTTGACCTGCTCGCCAGTCCGCGGATCGATGATAGAGACATGAGGATAGTTATTGGGGTTCCGGTGGGCTTCGTTGGGAAGATAGAACGTAATGTACTGCTCGGCTGCATAATCGTCCTTGTCGTACTGGAGAAAAATGAAGTTCTCTTTGACTAGAGACCTAATGGCCTCATCCTTCCAGATGTCGCGGTTTAACGCCTGACAGTTGAAGTCCGACATGTCCTGAAGATTTACCAAGATCCATTTCTTGCTGTCCTTGCCCTCATCGCGGGCCTCGTCCCAGCTAAGATGTGACATCAGGTCGTATGGTGGGCGAAAGAGTTCTGCTAGGCGGGATGCTCGGCTGGGCTCGGGTCCACCTAGCGATTCAGGACGTGATGCTCGAGTGTTCTCCTCCCAGACGGACTGGGCAAATGGATTGTTAGGACGGACTACAGGGCTCTGTTAGTGCAAACAAAAACTGCAGAGGGCCGAGCAGATACTCGCCTCGGGCCTGTTGCCGCCTTCGCATCTGCTCCAAAATAGCGGCGTGTCCGTCGTCATCATCGTCACCATAAGCTGGGGCAACCAACGTCTCGGTGATCCGGGCCATGGGAGCCCGCACGCCGCTGTCGTCTGCATTTTGGCCTGAGTACAACTCCTCTTGAAGCCTTTTTGCCATCGCTGCGTCCTCCTCTTCTTGAGCGCGCCGGGCAACACCGGCGACTTCGTCACCATCGTCAACCTCATTCTCGGTCATGGGCACGTCGTCGTCTGAATCTATGTGGATCACACCTTGGGCATCCTCACGACCGATTCTTGAGCGATTCGGTCGGCTGGGCGCCGTGGTTGTCGAAGGGCCGGCATTGCTGAGCGATCGTTGCAACTCTTCGTCGGCAAACCAAAGTTGGACTGCCTGCTCGAGATCTGAGCTGCACAGCTCCAGCATACGCTCGGCAGCTGTGCGGTTGGCACCCGTAATGCCCACGAAAGCCGCGATTTCTTCTTCGGCTGCCATGTCCGCGGTTGGTCACTCCAAAACCGGTACCGCCAAAAGGCGAGATATTGCGGGTGGCGGATGTGAATGCGAGGGCCTATTTCACCTCGCTTTTGTTGAGTGGCAACTTCGTCGGTCAGCAAATGGAACTGTCGTTTCGTCGGTTGGCAGTTGGGCGAGACGATGTGTGATGATCTTTCGGGCACAAAGCGTTGAGCGGGGGACGCTTCTCTATTTGCCCCGCGCTCTTGCCGTGGGGGAAGCGATTAGAGAAGAACCAGGGCGAAGCACGAATTTTTGAGCCGAACACCAAGTTGAGATCGTACGTTGAGCAAGAGATAGGTTTGAAATCCGGTTGATGGGTAATACGAACGTTGTTTCTTTATCGTTGATATGTGGCGCGAAACAGCTGTGGACGGCACGGATTCCTCTAGAATTTAGGAGCTTCAGTCGAAGGCGGCCACCAGTGACGCAAGACCAAGCACCAACGGCCTAAAAGACCCGACGCCGGATCATTCAGCTCCCGGAAACCACCCCGTCTACGAGGGTTAGGGTCCTTTGACATCGCCGGATCGCTGCGAGCGAGAAGCGCAAGACAAGAGATTTGATTAGTCACAGTACTGACCAAGAACGTGCATCGACAAAGTAAAGCTAAATCCAGGAAAATCTGACTAGTTACCTTATTTCCTTATTAGCCCTCTTCAAGAATTTACAGTTCGAGAATTGCGCACGCTAATGGGTGCTTAGTCATGAGTCGGCGAGCTAACTCGTTGGTTCCATTCTCCATTTCTAACGGCTATCGCTTTTCGGTTGCGTGTTACTCTGGCAGCCTGCCAGGGAGTAGTGCTGATGCGGCGCTGAAGCAAGCTCCTGGTTCTGGCATCCACAAAACCAACTCCATACCTACCCCAAACTCAATCTTGACGATCTGACAACCAAACACGCTCCGACGTTTCGCTGCAGTTTTATTTTTGCAACAATAAAAAGGTTTTACTGATGTCGTGATTTGACTAATTCACGAGATTAAATATTTCCCCAAGCTCTCACGGTTTGCTCCGAATTTCGTAAACCAAAGGTGCTGGCCTGACCCCTCACGGAGCTCCTATCGAGCAAACCCCAGATACATCAAGCACTCACCTTCGACCATCACACCACACCATGGCCACACCCGCTGATGCAAAGAGGGAACTTGATCTCATAGATAAAGTGGAATGGCGCATTTTATCCGCGTCCTCGGATGAGGAAAAGCTCCAGGAACTCCTTAAGATCTACCTCGCTCCTCTGCTGTTGAAAGCCGGCAGCGAGCATGTCGCGGTGCGGAACAAGGTCAGGAAATCACACTTGGCCCCCTGAGACGAGCCCACGGTGCTCATCGATTCTCTTTTTGCAGGTGATATCCACATGTCAAACCATAAACAAGCTCGTCAAATCTCCTGGGTGCGTCATTCAACTGGTTTTGGAAGAAGGTCGAAGGCACGATGACTGACTAGCGCTCAGGATCGTTCTCCCTGTTGGTGCTCTGCTTGACCAATACAACGCCACCGAGCAAGCGTTCATCAAGCATTTTGACTTGATCTACATTCAACACAGCGTGGGGAAGCTGCGCGCCGACGAGCATCGAGCACTAGTTCCCAAAGCGCTTCGCGGCATCAGCAAAGGCTCAGCATCCTCCACCAGCCAATTGTTCAACGTTCTTTTACGCATGCTTCCTGCGGTGAAGATACCACTGCGTGGGAGCAAAGAAGATGCCGAGTTTCGGGAAATCATGGGGCTGGGAAACCCCGAGGATGCGCAGTTTGTGGCTGACTGGTTTGGAAAACTGTTGCTCCTCAGAGCGAACACGACGGGACCAACCCAGTCTCCCGGTTTATCAGAGTCAGATATCAGTTTCCTTACGCTTGGCAAGTCGGCCACCTGGGATCCCGCTGCAGGGGGGCTGAACCTTGCCGAGACCCGGATTCAAGTCGTCAGCTTGCTAGCAAGCGGTGCGTTTACCGACGCCGAGCGGTTCATTCCGGCCGTCTACGCGGCGTCAAGCTCGGATTACCGCATTTCAAGCGTCGGCGATGACCTGCTGAAGAGGAGTTCCATCTCTCTCGAGGACAAACCTCTGGTCCAGAGGCTTTATAAGGCACACTCGACCCTCCCAGCACCATATCGCATTCGCATACTCGGCATTCTGAGCAAGTCGGAGATTGCTACAACTTTCACAGATGAGATCCTTGCTGCCTTTCGCCGGGACGTCAGTGGAACGGCAGAATCTGGCGACGCAATGCAGGTCGATGGCCAGCAAACCGTCAAGACCTCTGGACTCGAACGTAACAAGCTCCACCGGGCATTGTTTGAGTTCATCAACTGGGTTGCCCGCATTGGGTCCGGAAAGACCGACTACAACAACGTCGGCCCCCCTTTGGTGGATCTTCTGAGGGATTTCGTGAGAGGTCAGGGCTGGCCGAGACCCGCCCGCCAGTCCCAAGATGAAATTGCTCTGCGCTCCAGGGCGTACGAGACTATCGGCATCCTTGCCAAGGGCACGTCCATGTCGGAGAGCGAACGGCTTTCTCTGGCCGGATGGCTCTTCCGCTCCCTCTCCGAGGATCCGACCCCGGACGCTGTTGTGAACATTGACGGTGCCTTATCGGGACTTACGAGCCTGTTCAAGCCACCGCACGGGTTCTCTCTCAACACTCAGCTGCAATCCATCCTTCTTACCTATATGACACTCGAGGATGACGGCGGAGATGCCGTCCGGAGTGCTCGCCACGCCGTCACGAAGTGGGCAAATAATTGCCTTTTGTTCTCCGATGTTTTGGCACGCTGGATAGACATTCTTGCTATTGCCGGCCGCCCGGATGAACGCAGCGATGTTGTTGAGGAAGGTCAGAAAGGGCTAGACCCTTGGACGTACTACGCGAACGACGACAAGTCGCGGACCCTGCCGGACTGGAAGGAGATGGTACAAATGTTTTTCAGGGAGCCCATCGCACCGCTCAACGCCACTTCCATGTTTGGTCATGGCCCGGGAATGGACGTGGATGACAGGGGGTTGTTTGTCAACTTCCCTGCTCGATCACTCCCGGCGTTTCCCGTCGCAGTCGACTACTGCAAACAGATCCTGTTTTTGACAGCGCTCGGGAACTTTCAGATCGAGCCGGGTTGGGAGCGACAACTGGGAGCTCTTCTTCAATCTGACCTTCGCACCAGGCTGGCCATCAGGGAATACCTGTCCACATTTACCCGCCAGGCGCATCCTCTGTTCCACCTTCTTCGGGCTGCGTTTGAGGGAATGATAAAGGACGATGCAAGAATCGCTGAGCCATGTGCAAGATCGTTTGTGGATATTGCGTCCTTATCGCCCAAGGCCGCGCTAGAGCCGCTGGCTTCCCGATCCATCGAGCTAATACCCCTAATCAAGTCGAACAAAAAGGAGCTTCGGATCCTCGGTTCGCGAGCATTCGGAATCCTCGCCGCTCATCCTTCCAATCCTCCTGAGTCAGTCAGCAGCTTCGAGGACGTTATAATAACCATCACCAAGGGGCTCCCAACAGCTGTCGGGTCGGAACTGAACGCTGTCGAAGGCGCATTTCTCGCTCTCAGTCACCTCGTGTCAAGACGTGTTTACTACGCCACTAGTGCGGTTGGTCCAAGTAAGGCAACTGCTAATCTTGGCCAAATATTTCCGTCGCTCGATTCTATCTCTTCAAAAGCAACGGCAACTCAAGAGGCATTGTTTGAGGCATTCACCCAGCTGTGGACTGCAGTCATTCATACCGTCAATGACAACAATCAAATTAGTGAAGGGTCCCAGAGCTTCCATAGTATTTTTGCGAAAGGGTTCATAGACCCACTAGTCGCCCACGCGAAGAAGGGCAACGAGAAGGCCATTACTGCTTTGGGAAGGCTTGCCATAGCGATCCCGGAAACGGACCAAACGGACAATGGCGCCACGGATGATACGCTTAGCACAATCCTTGAAAGTCTCTACTCCTTATACGAGATTAAGCAGGCCGAGGTACACTTCGCCGTTGGTGACGCCATCGCAGCAGCAGTCGCATGCTGGGATGCCGAAGTCGTTCGGCTTACCCTCGACGTGCAGAGTGAGGAAACGGGATACCAAGCACCCAAGCGTAGCGCTCGCCTCACATCGGTTTTGGAAAAACTCTTGGTGGACTGCAAAACTACCAAGCCGTCGCTTCTGAAGGCGTCGGGTATATGGCTGTTTTGCCTCATTCAACACTGCTCTCACTTGGAGGAGGTTAGGTCGCGACTCAGGGAGTGCCAGGTGGCTTTCATGCGTCTGCTCAGCGCGAGAGATGAGCTCGTACAGGAAACGGCGTCTCGCGGTCTTGCACTGGTGTACGAAAAGGGCGATTCGGGATTGAAGGGCGAACTCGTCCGTGACCTCGTGGGCGCGTTCACCGGCTCAGGGCCGCAGCTCAAAGTCGACCAAGAGACCGAGTTGTTCGATGTAGGCGCCCTTCCAACTAGCGAGGGCAAATCCATCACCTCGTACAAGGACATCGTCAGCCTGGCGAACGAGGTCGGCGATCCGAGCCTGGTCTATAAGTTCATGTCGCTCGCGACCAATGCAGCAACTTGGTCAACTCGATCTGCGTTTGGGCGCTTCGGCCTCAGCAATATCCTTTCCGAGTCGGAAGTTGATCCCAAACTCTACCCCAAACTGTACCGATACCGTTTTGATCCAAATCAGAACGTCCAGCGATCCATGAACGATATCTGGAAGGCACTAGTAAAGGACCAAAAAACAGTACTGGAGACGCACTTTGATGCCATCATGCAGGACCTGCTGAAGAGCATTTTGGGCAAAGAGTGGCGAGTCCGCGAGGCCAGCTGTGCCGCGATCTCGGACCTGGTCTCGGGACGGCCGTTCCCAGAGTACGAAAAATACTACAAGGACATCTGGACAGCAGCACTCAAAGTGCTAGACGATGTCAAGGCGACCGTCAGGAACGCGGCGTTGCACCTCTGTATCGCCCTCTCTACGACTCTAGTCAGGCAACTGGAGGAGTCTGGCTCGACGACCACAGCCACAGCCATGATGAATGAAGCCCTGCCTTTCTTGCTTTCTGAGAAGGGCATAGAAAGCAGCGTCGAAGATGTGAAGCTCTTCTCAACCATCACTGTCATGAAAATTGCCAAGAGCGGCGGTGATGCCCTCAAGCCCTACATCCCAGTCATGGTTTCGCACTTGCTCGGCCTCCTGAGCACGATCGAGCCCGAAGCCATCAACTACCACTACCAACGCGCCGGCGAGGAGAACCGCGAGAAAATTGACAAGCTCCGCAGCGCCGCAGTATCTCGCAGCCCCATCGCCGAGGCCATCGACAACTGCCTGCGCAATGTCGACGCGTCCGTGATGAAAGAGCTCGCCCCGAAGCTCCAGGAGTCCGTCAAGACGGCCCTCGGCATGCCCACCAAGATCGGCTGCGCCCGTGTCCTTTCGACCCTCGCGACCCGGCACGCCCTCTCCTTCGCCCCCTACTCTCCGGTCTTCCTCGGCCTCCTCGAGAAGCAAGCACTTGATCGAAACGACGAGGTTAGCCAGAATTACGCGCGCGCGGCCGCCTACTTGATCCGAATCGTGCCGGCGCCTGACGCCAAGGCGCGCTTCGCCGACAGCCTCGCATCTGTTTACCTCACCTCTGAGGACGAGGTGCGCCGCCAAAAGGCGGCCGACGCGGTGCTCGCGCTGGCCAAGGTCTCACCGGACCACTTCACCGCCCTCGAGACGCGTTTGCTACCCCTGGCCTTCGTCGCCCGTCACGACACCGACGAGTACGTGCGCACGGCCGCCCGCCAGGCCTGGGACACCCACGCCGGCAGCACGGGCCTTACTGTCGTGCGCTACCTGCGCGAGATCACCGCCCTGGCGGAAAGGTGCCTCGACGCCGCGCAGTGGGCGGTTAGGCACGCAGGAGCGCTGGCCGTCGCCGCCGCCGCCGGCGCTGTCGTGGACGCAGGGGAAACGTCCGGGCGGGCCAACGTCGAGGCCCTGCAGGCCGTGTGGCCTGTCTACGACCGCGCGCTTGCCCTCCGAACGTTTGACGGCAAGGAGCAGCTGCTTGAGCCGCTGCCAGGGTTTGTCAAGGCGACCAGGAGACTGTGGGAAGGCAGCACCGGCGCCAAGGAGGCAGCAGCCGCCTTTGGGGCGGATCTGCGCAGGGTTGTGGTCCGTGAGGCCAAGCGGAACAACGACGCCTACCGGCCGCACGCCTTTGCCTGTCTGTGGAAGGTCTCAGCAGTTAGGGAGGATCTCGAAATGGTGGAGGAGATTACGGAGGTGGTGGGAGATCACCTGGCAGTGGTAGTTGGGGAGGAGGAGGGTGAGGGAAATGGGAAGGGTGATGCTATGGACCTTGACGAACCTGAGAGAAGGAAGGGCAGGAGAGGGGAGCTAGATCTAAAGAGTCGTACGGCCTGGGCGGCTGTTGAGGCCATTATGAGGGGGTATAACCGGGTCAGAATGCAGAAGGATCCCATGACGGTCCTTCACGAGGTCATCGTCGCCCTTGAAACCGCTGCTGGTGGCCGAGGCAAGAAACTCAACGTCAAATCACCGTGCCTATCAAGGGCTAAACTTGCGACCATCAGGCGGACATTCTGGTATGACTGCGTCAGGGGGGTTCTGAAGGATGCCGTTGGCGGAGCAACCGCTGGTGGCGGCGATTGTGTCAAGCATGAAGGCCAACAGGACATTATCAAGTGGTTCCTCAACACCTTGGATCTCGACGCGGAAGATGCTGGCACTGAAGACCAGCGCCTCGCCAGGGTCAAAGCGGTCAATGCCACAATACGACTGGGGAATGCACAAGCTGGCTCTGAAGCCGACGAAGGGTGGAAGACCGAGGTGAAGGGCGTTGTAGACAATACTTTGAAAAGAGAGAGGTCACTTGAGGTGCAGAAGGCTTGGAAAGATTGTCTAGAGCTGCTCTCGTAACTTCCTCGTCTTGATGCTGGTTTAGTTATCAACATAGAAGGTGCCAGTATTAGTTAAGTGGATAACCGCTCATATCATTACGAGGCTTGTCTATCAGAGCTGTCATGGACTCACAAACTGATCCCTTTTGCCGCTCTTGCTTTCACATTTTCCAAAGACGTAACGTCTCGATATCAGAAGTCTCGCTCAAAACGGATCCGTCAGATTCCTAGCTCGCCTTCTTCGTTTTCCTCGTACAGTACGGCGAGAGTGAAGAGAAAACCTGGGTCAGGTTTGGTAATAGGCCTTGTCCCAGGCCAGTCTATCCCGTAGCTGATCTCGAATATCGCTGATTAGCTGAACAGCGACCGTGACACTAAAGTCTGAATATGAATTACTTCAGTACCGCAGTTACTCTGCTGTTGAAAAAGCATCAGTCACATGCCCCTCTTCTCCCTAATCTTATTCATGGTGTGTGGCGCGCAGTTTGTGTCAGACACGCACGTCATGCGGCGACTCGGGTGGGCTTACTCCGTACTTGGAATTTAGTGTGGCAATGCTGATATCGATTGACGTGTTTAACCAAAAGTTCAAATCTGGTAACGATAGGCTTTGAGTGAATGTATGTTTAGACAGCATCTATCTCTGTAACGTTAAGCGTTACCAACATTAAGTTTGGTAGACTTTGATGCACTGCCCCATGTCTATCTGTACCTTGCACGCCGATTTGGTGGCTTTAGAGCATGTCAATGGCTCGAACAAGGGACGGTCAGTGTCAACTAATTGTGTCTGTTGAGACTGGAGGCTGTGCCAGCAGTTGGGTGCGCAGTGGCTTCCTTAGTGTTGTGAGGCATACGCGACTCGATGTAACTAGGCCTTCGGTAGCCACCATTCATCATTTTCCGCTCATGTTCTCTCGAGACAGATTTCACACAAATGGAGATACCATATGACTGGTGATCCAGAGATTGAGGGACGTCACGGGTGACTCGGGCATGACACCTTGCGTTCTAGATGCTTTGTACCCAATGACGCGAACTGAAGCCCATGTTCTTGAGCAGAGGCTTGATAGGGTTTGACACGAGGGTGACGACATTGCTGCTAGCGGCAACGTGCTCTATGGGGTTCATTATTTGCCGCATCGACAAGAGATTTTTAGGCTTCTTGAACCGCCTTCGGACTGCTGATAAGGAGTGAAATGTATCATGTAGATTACTGTTTTTTTTTCTCCGACCCTCAGGACCGATGCCCTATGCAGGCAAGCGGTCCTGATCTGAACCTAGATCGGAGTGATCATTAGTTTGAGTCTCAGAAAGGGCAGAGCACTCTAAAGGCATCCAAGAACTGCTCCAAGTACGGAAGGGTTTACATGCAATTCCTTTTCTATCTTGCGCTTCCTTAGCCCTAAGCTCTTTTCCAGAGAAGTTTTTGCTGCATGTTTGCTGCTACGAGGTGCAATGAGCCACAGGTTCTACAGCGTAATCAGAGTAGCGACCGTTGCCGGTGAATGGACGTCGAGGTATTGGAACACAACAATGCTTGGCCGGTTATGTCTGGCGAAGCGGGCGCTTCTAGTGCGATCGCACCCGTGTAACTCAGGCAACAATTTAGGCGGGCCGTTGCAGTTCCCTAAGGTACTTGTAGTGAAGGGTACAAGTGTAACTAGCAAGACATGATCCACACAAACATTCAGGCGCGAGGGGGCAATTTCCTGTCTTGGTGAGGCACCGGCTCGAATGGGGGCGTTAAATCTGTGCAGATCTCCGACTCGAATTGAGAAATGATGTAGCACATGGTATAGTATTGGCACATCGAGATCGTGCTATGGCTCATTGTTTGCATGAGTCCTGGGCATTCCCAAACCCCACGTCGTGGTGTCAACTTTGAGATTCAGGAGCCTCTACGAAATGGATTGCTTTCTTGTACCTTCCTGAGCAATACGGGTCGAACTTCGTGCACGATGTGACTTGTGTATCACACTCCCGGATTTTACCCCTGTTTGACAGGAAGAATGAAGGAGGCGGTAGGAGCAGTGGGAGTTCACAAAAAGCTTGCTGTGGGCATATGCTTGAGACAAAGAACTCGGTGCAGCCATTGATAGGGCCACGCCCCGTTAACACGTTGGAAACACCTGGGCTTGACTGACTCATGACGGCCACTAAGGAAATTCTGTGATGAACCGAGAGGTAAGCCTGAAACAGATCGTGTGCACAAACGGAAGCCCAGTCTCTTTTACACATTTAAGAGCCTTTTTTTTTTTATAAAAAAAGGTAGGTGAGCGGATAATTACTCTATACAAGCGTTCAGTAACAAGCTTCCAAGTCAACGGTAACGGGATCTTGGTGATCTGCACGGCATTTCACGCGGCGGGATGTCCGCCGCCACGTGCCACGGATGCGCAAGAGGCTCGGTCCAAAGGCAACGGAGAGGGAGCCCGCAACAGCTCCGCTTCGCTGCCATTGGGGGATGGGGCGGCTGAACGGCCTCGGTCTGGGCCTCGGGGCCCAAACGCCGTTGCATTAACGGGCTTGCGAATGGTGGCGCTGGCGGTACGATCTCGCGACGCGGCTTGATTCGCTGGTTGGCCCCTGCAGGTCATCGAGAAAGCTGCATTGGACTTGCATGCGGGCTCCGATTGATAGCCAAGGCTCTGTTGGGTACTGTTGTGGCTCCTTCGTAGTAAATCTACTGCAAGTTCAGCATCAATCTCGTCTTTGTCTGGACGGATCGCTTAGAACCACAACAGGTTGTTTTCAGTCGCCTTGCATTATGTGCTACTGCGAAGAGAATGTTGTGTGTCGCGAGCCATAATGCGACTTGTACTCCGTACCCTCGAAGAGGCAAGGAAATGTGCGAATTGCCGACGCGTTTTTAACATATTGTGCTCCACCATGCTTTGACGTCCGCTTCGCCGAGAATCGTGCGAGGCTGGCAATTGCTCGCTAACAAGTGGGAATTGGGAGCTTCGACAGGTTTGTTCGATGGCTTCGAGTCTGTGCGCTGCCAACCTGCCGAGCCCTAAAAGAAAGTGGGGACATGCTCTCCTGGTGCATCCAGGCCTGCTCCTTAAAGAAGCACCGGGGGGAGACAGCAATTCAAAGGGAGCTGGACCGGGAACGACTCGCCTTGCTTGTGGGGATGTAGTCCGAGACATCGGCTGCCCATATCCGTTTCGATCGTTATTGAAGCACCAAACGGAAAAGAAGCACGGCCCGCTGTTGTGACCGTTTTGAGGGCCGAGGTAAAGAGTCCTGCATTCAGATTGTTCACGGCGTCAGAAATGGCCATGTCACACTCCGTCGGGAGCCAGCGTCTGGATCAGAGGGGTACCCATGGCATTGTTTCGCTGCTGGTGCGTGGAGAGTGTAAGGTATCTTTCGCGGTTTTGAAACGAAACGATGTCGCCATTTGAGGGTCAGTCTGCGAACAGAGTTGCTGTCTTTCCAATCAATTCGTTTGTGGCCTCGAGCTTCGGTTTCCAGATCGCCGGTAGTGCTGTCGGAACTTCGGAGCTCATCGGGGGTAGCTGCGCAACTGGCCATGCGAAAGCAGGGGTGTGTCTGTCGAGTGTGTGTAATACTCAGTACGGCCTTGAGCGTTTGCGACACCCCTCTCGCAGAACGGCGGGGCCAGTTCAGAAATTTTAAGTTGCGCTCTATTTTGCTCGCGCATCTCCACTGCGGATCCTGAGCACACCCCATCGGGCGGGAAGCAACGACGGTTATCGTGAGATCTTGTGACTGGTCGGAAGCTAGCCTGAGCAGTACATTACATACAGCTTTCGGAGCTGGGGTGAGCCTTGGGCATTCGAGCGTCGGCATGAGATGCAGCAATGGTCAGGCCTATGCAGAAGTGGAACGCCAGATGTCGTTCCAAAGCACCCGCGCTTCGGCTTCCAATTGAAATCCAGATTAGAGATGAATGACGGAAGAGGGCGTAGCAGTCTGCGGAGAAGCGCTTGCCCTGGGCTGGCCGTGCTGTGCAACTCTGACCGGGTGGGCAATCAACAAAGACCGCAGTTCCTCATTCCGATGCCTTGCTCCAGGTTGCCAACCCTTCAAAGAGGCTGAGGAGGAGCATTATTAAGGCCACAGTTTTGGGTCCAGAACCACACGATGCAATTGAGAGTGGGAGCCTAGGCTACACTGGGGCATAAGATCTGAACCGCTGCCGCGTGTCTGGAATGCCGCGACGGTGGCTCGGAGTCGCCGGGAGACGGGAAGACGAGGACAATTCGGTAGGATGGCCCATGAGGGCTCCGGGGGGGGTGCGCGTCGAGTAGCGACACTAGCTAGCTGAGCCCGGGTGCATGGCAGGCTTGCAGCGCCGGGAGCGCAGGCACGGCCGGGAACTGACGCGATCATTGCGCTTGGGTTGGCCGCTTTGGGCTGGTCTTCCCCACCTTGCCAATCCACCCGCCAGGCAAATTCTCTCCAGACGCTCGGCGCCTTCCCAGTTTCCACCTCTCCCTCTGCTTCGCACTCTCCACACAGCGCCCCTTCGGTCTCTGCTCTGTTTTTTCTTCCCTTTTCTTTTCTACCCCTCCATCACCCGCCACCCCCGCGTGCTCCGTCTGCTTTTTCTCCTTGCGCTCAGTACTGCTGCGATTTCGAAAGCATCCTTTTGCTGTGTCTTTTGCTGTCGTTGTATCGCACTTGGCGTTGTTGCTTTCGGCAGTCTTCTTCGGCAGTCTACCTAGACCACCGTCTCGCGTCTCAGCCTCCCTTCGAGTAATCTGCGGCACTCAACCTGTGGGACGAGGATAGGAGCTTTGCTAGCTGCCTAGCTATCGTAAGAGTAAGTTCAGCCCTGTGACGAAGGTGCTCCCGCCATGCCTGCCTGGAAACTTGCCTTTGATCAAGTGACTTGAATTGGACTCGGGAATTGTTGCGGGGAGATGGGATGAGAATAGTTGGTGAATGGTTGGGGTTGAGCTCCTGGATGCTGGCTGCCGGTGTTGGATATGGATCAAACTGCGACGCCTCCCTAGCGAGTCCCGACTCCCCCCGTCCGCGACTCGGTCTCCTGAGCGTCGACTCTCTCCCGGTCAGCGAAACTTATTTTCGGCCGACAATTCTCAGCGCGCTGCAACCCACGATTTCCGTCCTCCATACGCTTCAGCTCACCGACGAAACCCACTTCAAGCTGTCATCCTCAAATTTAACGGCAGACCATATCGTTTTGGATGGTGGTTCTCTGCTTACTCTAGCCGGCAACCAAAGGATGGTAGTGGTTAAGGAGGCCGCCACAATACTTTCCTGGAACCGTTAAAATTTCCGACATATCCCCCGGAACGTCGGTACAGGCTTGCGGACAAATATGCCGTGGGTTGGCAGCGGCGCCGAATTTTAGGAGGCCAATGCAAATTGAGCCCAAGGCTCATGGAGGAATGGTCGAGAGCTTCTCAAGCCCGATAGCGTCGAACCCGGTGGTACTCCTGAAAATGGCCATGGGTCCACTATTCGATGACCTTGAACCCGCGAGGCTCTGCAGAGTCTGCTCAGGGCGTAGGACATTCGAAAGCTCCACGATGGTTCAAGTGCCAGGTGGATCGTCTTGAGGTTGCCGATAACCTCCGCCAATCGTCGTTCGAATCTGCCAAGCAGGTTGGCACGGTCTTTCTAAAATCGCCCCGTCAGCATCTCGGCATCTGTGTTGTTTTAGGGACGCCAACGCCGATTCTCGCAGCTGCAACATGATCTGCCAGTTGCACTGGTAGCAGTCTTCATCTTGTTGGAGAGCTGGAAAGTATAACCAGCCACAACGGTGAGACAACCGGGGTCGGCACGGACTTGTCGCGTCGTGGATTTCATTCACATTTCGACCCCACGTCACGGAGACCAGGAGATGCCTCTGCTTCAAGCAACCCCGGATGCTTTACAGTCAACCGGCACTCTTCCGCTCTATCACCTCTTTTCTCCGCTACTTCGCGCTCTTCAGGTTCCCAACGTTCTCCATCGCTCTTGCCTCTGCTTCGCCATGGATCGGATTTTGGTTGGGGTGATTTAGCTGGATATCCATTCCCGCTAGGCCGCCATCTTCTCGGTTTATACTCGAGTTTGCTGTGCCGCGGATGGTCCGACCTTTGAGAATTGCTTCCAAAAAATGGTGAAAGGGGGAGGGGGAAAGGAGTTGAACGGTCGCTGAAGCGAGCGGGACAAGCAAGACAAACCTCGTGGTGATTAACCCTTTCATCACGGGTCTGTAACAATGCTGTTTACCTCTCGGTCCTCTGTTTTCGGCTCTCGGCTCTCGGCTCTCGGCTCTCCAGTCACGGAAACGAGCGTTGTTGGCCTTTCGGTACTGGCAGGATCCTAAGCTCTTGGGCATCTCCCTGCTCATGCGCTATCGCATTCTAAGCACACAAATCACTTTGGATATTCCGCGCTGCCGGCTTATCAACGAGCCCGAGCCTCCTGATCTCAATGGTGTTGACCGTTGGAATTTCCAAAAAAAAAAAAAAAAAATTCTGACCTGGAACTTACTTAGCACACAAGCATCATATTCATTTCTTCTTGGCGGCGGTCATCGTTTCTCGGCTGCTAACAATACTTGAACAGGTCGCGATCGACAGGAGTTGGTCCGCCTTCTTTCTCGGTTGAATTTTGAATGCTCTTGAGCCTTCTCCGATTTCCAGCGTTCGATTCGATTCAATTGGAGCCCGGCGGTTCCCTTTGCCTGTCCAGAACTTTTCTCGGTTGCCTCGTCTATTCCAACGGAGGCTCGGCGGAAGCTCGTTACCCTGTATCTTTGAACACTGTTCTCCGGAATCTCTTGAGTTTCACGGCGTCAAGGCGTCACCGCGACAGTTGCTCTTCGGATCCTGGATACCGAGGCCCGACTTGAATCCGATCGTTCTCCGACTTGGCGAGTTTTGCCTGTGGGCATATCGATTTCCTTTCGGCATCCTGCCCTGCGCTTGCACTGGCTTGATCGGTATGTTAATTCACTTCAATTCCTTTTTTTTTTCCTTTTATTTTGCTGGTCAACCTCTTCGAACTTGGCCCTTTGGCGTTCTCTTCCCTCGGCTTGCATATCTACCTGGCCGATCTCCTGGGCATCCTCGGCAGCTTTAATGGTTATGGGGCTAGGAGCGACCTGGGCTTTGCAGCTGGCAATTCTAGCCAGACCAGGAGCCATTTGGGGTGTCTACTTCCCTGCGCTCGTTCAGCAAAGCATGCATCATAGCAGTCCATCCGTTCTCCGGCCACTGCCGATAGATGTTCAACACCCTCACGACTGTGTTAGGCGGACGCGAGGACACATTTATCCGTCGCCTTGGAGTGGACCAAAACCGAACCGATCTATACCAGGCTGAAATGGCAGCTTCAAATGGATGCTCCGCTCCTGAGCTTGGCTGCAAAGCAAGCGGTCATTTCTCGACAGAGTTGGAGTACTACCAATGTTTGTCAGGCCAAGGGTTTGAACGTTACGCCCAGGACTTACCCACATGTTGACCGTACTTGGGTACGGCAGCGCCTTTCACATCGTCCCTTTGCCAAGCTTGTCACACTCGCGCCTTGGTCAAGCATAGGTATTCAACACTGTGATTGAGCCACGCATTATCTGGGTGCAAGAGATGAAGGTTCACCATTAGTCGCCATACTGGACGCCACATGGATTTTATGTTTCGTTGACCACTTGAATTTAAAGGACATATACTAAGAAGCATCTGCCTCCAGATTTTGAACCAAGCGAACCAAGCGAACACCAATAGTCTCCTTTCTCATTTTACCAAGGTTTAAGGCCGCCGAAAACATTACTGGTAAGTTTCCGTTCTTTTCTGGAGTAATCCTCAACGACAGTATCGAAAGTTTAGCGCTGTTGAGGTTCGCACGGTTATATTTCCTCCCTATTCTCCCTTGGACTACTAAGAACCCGTTCACGTTAGCGAGCCAAGTGGACTCCGACGGTAGTTTCCTTTAAGCTCACTAAATGTCCGTTTTCGTCTCTCCTTAGTTACTCAGGGGAGTTTATACCAGCTTGAGGTAGTACAAAGCAAGTGCAAATGGTACGACCCTGTCTGCCTTTGCTTTCCTCGGACATGATCGCAAGGCCGGTTTTGAGGACCGGTTCTACTCGGAGGATGAGGGGCCTAGTCCACTAGCCCATTCGTCTGAGTCGACAGCTCATGGCACCCACGTTAGTTACGTTTGAGCTTTTCTCCTCTACGTTCGAGTCTACAGCTCATTAAGGGCGTTCATATGAAGCCGTCCCAACTTTCCGTCCTATTTTCATTGTTCATGTTGAGGGCTTGTCAATTGCACTCACGTGAGGTCGTCTGAAGTTTTCAACTTCGTCGCTTGGCCTTCTGGTCGAAAGCTCACCAAACACCTACGTGAAGCCGTTTAAATTCCTACCCCACTTTCTATTGGCTACATTCAAGCGAGGCTCCTTGATCGAGTTTAAAAATCCTTATGAAGGACGACTACACGAGACCATTTGATTTCGCAGTTTCCGTTGTTCTTGTGAATCATGGCAGCATATACAGAAGTAGATCACAAAGCAAGCGCATGTGATGGGGCTTTTGTCGAGGAGCATCGAGTTGCCAACATGGGATATATTTAAGTGACATCACGTGGTAGATCACGTGATATCCATCTCAATGATGGCTACACCATTGCTCCCTCTCTTGATCTATTTAACACCCCGTTCCTCTTTCCTTTTCCTGCCTTACCTTCCCATTATCAGCGCATCCGCCTCCTCGTTGGTTCTTCTGTGCCCGACTTTTCGACTCCACGTGTGTTTTGGGTCACCGCTAACTAACCATCACAGGCTTTCGCCTACGACTTGAGACATCATCACCGCGATTTAAGTCTTCTGACGATAAGGGTAAGTCTACCATGTCTTATCGCCATGATACTTTTTTCGATTTGGGTCCTTCGAGACGCGTTTTCACTGTCACGTTAGCCCAGTAATATCTTGTTTTTGTCTCTAGCTGTATCTTTGTCTTCGATTCAACGGTTATCACATCTCTGGGCTTAACTAACCTGATTGCTAGCGACAATGGCTGAATATACGGCTACTGGTCCCCCGGGCACTGCTGCCAACGGCCCTAACATGAACGGCTCGAGCGATAGCTTTGCGCCAGCTCCTCCTATGACAGCTTCCAACGAGGCAGCGAAGACTCTCTGGTACGTTGATACATTTATTACAGTATCCAAGACACGCTCGCTAACAATTCCTCTAGGATGGGTGAGATGGAGGGCTGGATGGACGAGAACTTCATTAAGAATGTTTTCCAGACTGTCCTTGCCGAGAATGTCCAGGTCAAAGTCATCCGCGACCGTAACTCCGGGTATGTCTTTCACTCCCACACAGCATATCTTCCCCCCTGGCTCATCATATCTTGATCCGAGCTCAGTCAGAGGCTCTTCACTTCGTTACCGTTTTGTGGCGCTGTTCCCGTGAAAATCCCCCATGACATCCGGCTGACTCCATTGTAGCAACGCTGGCTATTGCTTCATTGAGTTTGGGACTCCGGAAGCGGCGCAGAAGGCGCTCAATCTGAACGGCACCCCTGTACCTAACTCCACCCGTGTGTTCAAGCTGAACTGGGCATCTGGTGGTGGCCTTGTTGACCGCAGGTAGGTATTGATTAGAAGAATGTTGCTCTGTCGCTGCTAACAAGCCTTGTAGGGACGACCGCGGCCCTGAGTATAGCATTTTCGTGGGAGACCTTGGTCCCGAAGTTAACGAGTTTGTCCTGGTGTCGCTTTTCCAGTCGCGCTTCCCATCCTGCAAGTCAGCAAAGATTATGACCGACGCCATGACGGGTCAGTCTCGCGGATACGGCTTCGTTCGTTTCAGCGATGAGTCTGACCAACAGCGCGCCTTGGTCGAGATGCAAGGCGTGTACTGCGGCAATCGCCCGATGCGCATCTCCACCGCAACCCCGAAGACTCGGTATGTCGGAATGAGTTTAACCCAACTAGCAGATTGGTATCTAACTTGCCACAGCTCTCACCAATACGGCGGTGCTCATGGCCAAGGTGCCAATCAGATGATCCCACCGGTTCCTGGCCATCCTGGCCCGATGTGGGGGGCTCCGGCCTTTTACGGCCAGGGCGCTGCGTTTAACCCTATGCAGCCAATGAACCAGTTCACCGATCCCAACAACACCACTGTTTTTGTCGGTGGTCTCTCGGGTTATGTGACCGAGGACGAGCTTCGCTCCTTTTTCCAGGGTTTCGGCGAGATCACCTACGTCAAGATTCCCCCCGGCAAAGGCTGCGGCTTCGTGCAGTTTGTCCATCGCCATGCGGCTGAGATGGCGATTAACCAAATGCAAGGGTACCCCATCGGCAACTCGCGTGTCCGTCTCTCCTGGGGTCGCTCCCAGAACAATTCTGGCGTTGGCACACCCTACCGCCCGGCACCCCCGCCGCCTCATTACATGGGCGGCATGCCTCCTCATGGCGGTCCTCCTGGCCCCGGTGGTCCTTACGGTGGCCCTCCGTTTGGCGGCAATCCTCCCCAGGGTCCTCCTCCTGGCCCCATGGCCGTAAGTTGATGCCTTTCACCCTCTCGACTTTTGTCGTCGTTTTGAATTCTTGATTAACCCCGTCGGTAGTAAAATTTCGTTCTGGACTCGCTATTCTCGTCGTTCCTCGTCGCACGGAGTTCGGGGGGCGGTGTCACGGTCTCGGAAAAGCATCAGGGGGTTGACAGTTTTCGAACTTGCCTGCGCTTCTTCCCCGTCTTGGGACCTCGTTCGGTTTTTACGATCTCGTTGCTTTGTCTTTTCTGGGGCATTGCTCGGCGTTTCCGGTTCCCGCTGTGCGTCTCTGCTTGACTTTTCTCGCCTGGCATGCTCTCATGACGAGTCACATGAGGAACGGATAGGGAATGATGGATGGTTGAGGAAAGGTCGTTGTTCCGTCGTTTTCTGAGCTTTTTTTCTCGTTGCCTTTGGCGCTGCCACTTCCTGCGTGGTATGGCCTTTTCACTTTCGTTTCGCCTGTCCGTCACCCGCACGGCCTAAATCTACAGTCTACCATGCCAGGTCTGTTTCTAAGGCGATCACCAGGGGAACCTGGTTAAATCAAGGGAGAAAGAAATCTTCAGTGGTTTTTCTGGGCCCGTCTATTCGGCTTGAAACTCGAAACAGGACGGGGAAGCTTCTTGTAAGATGCATTCCTTAAGACATCTGGACATTGTCGGTTGGTAGCTTTCCTGCTTCCCTTCTTACCGTCTTGGGTCCCAGGTCTGGTTTCGGTGCGACCTCGTTTTGCTGGCTGGGGATTGGGGGACGCTTTATGTCATTGGTTTCGCAATGCTATTCCGTCATTAAGCTGCTGCAATCTCTTGCTTGTGTCTTGATGTTACCACTTACGCTTCCTGTCAATTGTTTGCATGCTACTTTGCCTCCATACCTTTGCTCTGTCGCGTGTTATTTCCCGCTGCGTTTCATGTCAGATCCCCAGGTACGTGGGCTGCGTTCTGCTTCACAAGCTTCTTGAACGCTTCTCTTCGCTCTTTCTGACTGTCAGCCGTTTGTGTCTTGTGACTGTAGTCGTTTGCCAGACTCGCTGATTGTTTCGCTTGCGTTGGGTATGCAGTCTGACTAGTGATTCCGACAAATTCTCTTGCAGTGGACAACTATTCTTGGTGGTGCCGCGGAGTTGGGTTCTGGTCAAGAACAAATTGTGGAAGGCAATTCTGCCGGTGGGTATGGTCGATAACTGTTATAAGTTGCTTGAATATCGAAGCCTTGGAGAGCTCAATGGGGGAGGGATGGAAAAACCATAGTGTCGTCTTCCGGGGCCCTGGTAAGTGGTCTCCACGCCCGACAGCTACGCCAACAAGGTTGAAAAAGAGGTGGTGTTATCCCTAGGACTGCACTAACAGTGTCGGCTCGCATATGTACCATGGCGAAACCTCGGTTTTCTCAGGGCCGTGCCATGGTCTGAAGGACTTCAACTTGTTACTCAAGCGTGAAAAGGGTGACGCACCTTGGGTACTTAGAGCGCACCTGCGAGGAGCCTTTTGTCGTTTGTAGTATGTATCTGAGGTTGAGTCTGTTGAAGGGGAAATGTGATGATATTGAGCCCCGAGAGTCTTTTTGAAGTTTTCATGTTTCGTTTGAATGTCTTGTGGTTGGTAGCATTGTGCAAGCATACTGTTCTACTTCGCTGAGTTATAATTCTCTGCCACCCTGCTGCTCCGTTTGGCCGCTCCATCTGCCTAGTCGGAAAAATTTCAGGCTTCGCTTCCTCCTTTCTCAATTCTTTGCGTTTTTGCTACCCGGTTTCCTCGCAGCCGATGTGAGCGCGGTTAGTTCATTGATTCAGACGTTGGTTCGAATCACGTTACGATCACATTTCCCCAACATGAGACCTGTCAGCTACCAATAGCTTGGTGGATAGGAGTAGATCCTAGCCAGTCAGGAAAATCTGTAAGGCGATGTGAACACCTCCAGTACTAGGCAGTATCGAGGTGTCCAATGTACTGTGACAACTGCCCACCTAGCGCGATTACTTACTCTGACCCTGACCCCGTGCTCACGATGGATGATCAGAGGATACTCAGGTGTCTTCAAATACGCGTGTCCCGAAGCATAGCACATTGCTTTATTGGTACAAAGGTCACATTGTACCGCCCGACATAGTCGAACGTAATCTAGTTTCATAAGTCGTAGACATCCTTGTCCTGTGACATGTCGTACTCGCTTGTGCTTCCTTTCAGTCTGAAATTCGAACCATCATTTCAGAGATCAGCAAGACAGAGTCTACAATTGTCTTAGCAATGGTAATGAAAAGAGATAGAATAATGTGCTGTGCCATGTTTGCCCAGTCCGACACCAACAATGAGAGTTTGATGTTACGCTCACTTACGTTTTTCGCTCAAGGCAAGAGCCGATTATCTCCATCTTGACCTATAAGTTGTCCATGAAGTGTCTTTGAGACTATAATGAAGATCTGTTTGCCCCCCTCCAGGGTCCACCTGCCCCCTTGCAGGTTTCTTCGCACATCACATTCGCGCGGGACGCCCGCCACAGGGAGTCCACAGTGTCACACCCCCTGCCGCAGACCCGGGCTTACTAGTATTTGTCTACGCGGCTCGCGGTGTTGTCTTGGCCAGAATTTCCGATAACCAGCTTGATTGTAGTAACTAAGTTTGATTGCAAGAGACATAGCACACATGAGTATGTTCCCCGTCGAAAGACAGGTCGGTGTGTAAGGAAGGTCAGTATGAACTTGGGATTTCCAAGGAGTTCAAAATGTAGACATAGCTTACCTTTTCTACACGTCTCCTTTAACTTTCTTAGATCTTCCGGGCTCTGATCATTGGGGCGCAATCATTGAACGTTAACTCAGATTAAGATAGCAAAATGCCACTATGATAGCGAGACATGAACGAAAATAAACAGTCTTTCTAAGTCAGCAAAATTCCATATAGGCAGGTATTGCTTGCCTTGTTGCAACCCCTGTTCAATGGAAGCCGTCTCGTCGAAAATGTCCCAATATTCAGCGACGGCCTCTTCATACCCTCATCAGCTACTATAAAACCCTGCCTAGATACGTAACCACGCTGACCATAACAGAATCACTGTGATGTTTGGAGGTCCTTGGTCGCTGACCTGGGGCCCCGGCACAGCTTGAAAGCCAGGCGAGTAACCAAAAGGAACCAGACCAGCGTCACTCGCAATCCCCAAAAAAGCCACTTCAAGGCGAACCAAAGAGCAAAGGCGATATAGGGGGATATCCACTTGATGCCTTGAGCTAGCCGGCGCAAACAACGACCCGTTGGAGGCCAGCGGAGGACAACGAGGAGTCCGAGTAGTCCTCCAACTACTATCGCTGTCACTGTCATCCCCAAATCATCCCCCAAATCATGTCAGTAACAGATCCATTCCAAGATCGCCCTAGCTTCGAAGACACTAGGGAGAAAGAGTGAGAGTGCAAGAGAGCAGAGCAAAGACTCACCAACACCCATAAACTGATCAATCATCCGCCCAGGCTCATACACACACCCATCATCCGCAAATCCATGCCCAACCGGTTTCTCAACTTCAACCCCAGCAGCACTCATAGCCGTAGCCGCCAGGGTTGCATCCGAAATGTCAGACCCTGGGTCCGGCAGCAGCAGCGACATTTCATGCCCGCCGAGTAGTGCGACAAGCAGCGCGAGAGAAAGAGCGTGAAAGACAGGCTTCTAGCCTGCCTGAGATGCTGCACGCCTTGTTACTGTGCCGTCGCTGCACTGGGTGGCGTACCACCATGTGAAACCGAGGGAAGCGCACCAGAGGTGGAGGTGTGCTCGGGCATTTGTCGAGATTATTGGGGCTGGTTGCGTTGTTACTTTGTCGTTATTGTTGTTGTTGTCGTTGTTGCTGCTGACGAGGAGGAGGTGGGCGGCGAGCGTCGCGTGCAACTTTGTGACGGTGAGGATTTTGGTCGCAGGGCGATCCTCGCGTTGGTCTAGTTGGGCTTGCATTGTGGCCCCTTCAACCTCTCTTTTTCTTTTTTCTTCTTTTTTTTTCTCCCTGGTGAGATATAATCCAAGTGATGGGGTTGAGATCGATCGATCAAAGTGGGAAGTTGTCGAATTGGAAGCTGGGAACCGGCGATGAGTATGCGCAAGCAGGACGAAAAGGTTTTGTAGGTGAAATTTGCCAAATTGTGTCTACAGGCCGGGAAGCGCAAAGTTGTAAATCGTGACAACTAGTGTGAGTGTTCCACTAAGCGAAATGTTGAAAGTCGTTTATGAAACGTGACTGGCATCGAGCTTGATCGATCGAAGGCAAGGTATATTTTCAGAAGTTCGTGCTCACGCTTCTGCCATATGTTGCAAATGATCGCTGTTTTTTCCTGATATAATTAGGGCTAGAATAACTCTTTAAACCAACAAACTTGGACAATCCTAATACTTGTAACTACCCATGATCCTATGATATTTTTGTTGAGGCCTTTTGTATCGCCTCTTCCCTTCCTTCCTATGGCCTGGCCTGATTCGTTCACCTCCTTCCAAAAGATAGTAGTTCACTGCAGAGCCGCAAAATCCTCTGGTGGGACGTGGCTGAGCCAAGGACCGATTGAGGAAGGAAGGCAAACAAACAGGCCCCCAACAACGAGAGGGAATACCGCAAGAATAGGGACAGAAGGATTCAGCAAAGCTTTCCAAAGTTCAAAACAGTCAGCGCTGTGCCTAATCAGGCTAAAGATACATCTTAGCCGTCTCACATGTATGGGGCGCTCACGAAGGCAAACACATGGATCCATCATGTGTTCGCTGTAGTATATCATGGAGGTCTTATCTTCCGGCCTCCAGTGTTGCAGAAGTCCTAAATTGATAAAAGACTATCTAAAATCGCTTTCGTGCGCCTTTGATGGCTCGCATCCGTATTGCAACAATCACATCGTCAGCACAGGCACCATCATATCGCATTTGCTGCGAGGTTCGGTTCGCGAAGTAAAAATCCTAGAGTTACTCCCAATGGCGAACCTATCAGAGAAACTGACCGACAACGACGCGAGCGAGCTACTGAGCCAGGCTGCGAACCCAGACGTGGAGAGGGACGGTTATAGCTCTCGACAGCGGGTCATCGTGGACCTGGGTTTCATTTTCAACCGCACCCAGCTCATCGGTCGGGGTCTCTCAATCTTCCTCAATCTCGGCGCCCTGATCTTCATCGCCTGTCTGTACGATCATTGGAGACCCAAGCCTACCATAAAAGTTGACGTTCTGATCCCCTCCTTCTTCCCGGTACGTTGACCTGCCGATCTCGATCTGATAGATGCTTTCAAGGAACCTGACGGACATGCTGCACGCAGTTGGTGGCCGCATTCCTAGCCGACACGTACGAGATGATTTCACTGCTCTTCCTGAACCGCAAGAAAACCATCAGCCCTGTGAGCGTTTGCTTCGACATCCTATTGGTATGCTCAGGCATCTTCTGCTTCATGGTCCTGAGCATGGTGAATGGAGGAGGAGGCGAGCAGCAAGCGCGTTGGGCCGCCGACACGGTCAATGCCATGATCGTCATGATTGTTTTTAGGTGAGTGCCCTGCTTCTCTCGCTCGATATAAAGACGACCAACACTCCACTTCCCGACTCATCTCCGCTGCAGCTTTGTCCACACAGGCTTCATCATCCTCGCTGCTTCTGGGATGCTTCGCATCCACCTCTTGGTCAAGAAAACGGCTGGAAACGTACAGTCGACACAAAACCAGGTTGATACACTGCCACCTACCCAGAGTAAAATGCAAATAATGAGCCAACCTGGAATGACCACAACAACCTAGCAAAGACATGGCTGGCCTTGTCGAAATATCGAAACGATAATTTTCGTTTGAATCTCTTCATAATAGAGTAGAAATCCACTTGTTCTTGTTCTGGAATTACCCAATACTGCGAACTACTAGTTAGGGTGCTCAGTATAAATCTGCCTTGGTCCATTCTCTTGTTCTTGCGACTTCTCTCCTTTACACCAAATAGTAGTCCCATATGTGCTTTCTGTTCCGACTGTTGCAGAGACACCTCGCTCGGTGTAGTCTCATAAACTCCACCGTTCTGGTCTCGCCATCTCTGCCCTCTTCGAACCCCTACATTTTCGTATCTCGGCGGCGTTTTCCGCCACGTTAAGTCACCCTTTAAAATGTGCATACACATTGTCTCTGTACGATTTCGCTACGGCACGGACACCAAAAAGTATATACGCAGGTTAGATTGTGCGACCCTAAGCATATTGACACAGATGGCTGGCTGGTTGAAGTAATTCCTTCAAAAAGAGTTTCAGAAGAGGATCAATTTGTTATTTGTTCAGTTGAAACTTCAATGCAAGCTCGCAGGGCTTCTCAAATAGCCCTGTGAAGCAGGTGCGTCACAGGCGTTGCTGGAAGGAACTGCCCGCTTGTTCTTTATCTAATCTACAGACAACTATAGTTAACTATCGCATAGAAACTGTATCACATATGATATTCAACTGTACGCCCGGACTGTGGACAAAAGAAAAAAAAAGCGCGAAAAGATGAGATCCGCCAGACCCGACCCTGACAATGCCCCGTATTCATATTCTCTGCAAAAATCATGGTGTATGAAATACCATTCGCTTCAAAAGCTCAACCCTAGTAGCTTTGTGCAGACCAGTGTCCATGTCGCAGCCGTTTCACCAGGTCGATTTGGACTTAGACTAATACCTAAAATACTCTTGTTGTCTGCTATAGTTCAATCCTCGGCAAGAGACAAAAGCAAACTCTGGTAGCTAAAAGACCGAGCCAGATATTCTCGTAAGAAATCCAGAGGAAGGCTCTCTATGCGGCACTTCGAGCTCGAGGGCAGTCGTTCCTTCCAGTCCCCACCAAAGGTCACGGCGTCTCCTTCCTAGAAATACGCAGATGCAACATGTGCCGAGCCAGATTCCGATCGGGGTGGCACAACCCGATCTGGAACCCAAAGAATCCGCAATACGAGTGCATCATCATCGTGCGCCACAGAATTCTCGATTATCTGTCATCTCGTCTCAGCCTGTCCAAGCAGGATCAACCACAATGGCCACCTAGGAACTATAGGCCCTGTTTCTCCTCCCCACATGTTCTGAAACATTCTGCTGACCGCTTGTTGCAGCAGGTAGGCAGCTTCGGCTATCATGCTTGTCGACTTCGAGACAGATGCGAAAGGTATCTGGTCCAATCATGGTCCTCGGCATTTCAGATGAGCGGGTCTTATGAAAGACGGTCTATGTTGGACCTGACATATAGGAGAGTTAGATGAACACAAGACATCTATCATTTTCAAATTTTCAAACTTGACACCCCTCCAAAATAACCATCCGACCCATATTGCAACGATCGGCTTACGACATCCGTGAGCGGTGTTCGTGTTGGACATGGGGCGCGTGCGTCATCCTCTTTGACACGACTAACGAGACGGACACCATGTAAGAAGCGCGCACTGTCTGTTCCGGCACGAAGCATGGCGAGAGTCTGTCACGAGAACACCATACTTTTCTTCCTCCCTTGTATGCGTGGAGCGTGTAACGACTGTCGGTGCCGATCGGCATCGGGGTAATGCACCGCGGAAAGCTGCCGACCCCTGGTCTCCTAGCAGGAACAGATTAGGCCAGTTGCGTGCTGCAGGTCTGGACCGGCCGGTCCAAAAGGATTTAATTGCAAATAATTGCCAGTCGTTCATTCGTCACTCGGGAAACCCAGGGGCTAGACTCACGCCGCCTCGTGCAGCCTTGGCGAGGTCGGCTGACGGGTCGAGGGAGGTTCCCAACGTCGAACTGTTTCTAACCTAGCCAACATGTCTGGGGAATACGACAAACACCATGCCGATGTCTTGTCACCGAGGTGAAGGAGCTGGCCTGTCATTGGGGTACTGCGACAAAGGTCCTGTCTTCCCCATGACGTTGAACCCGAGGCTGTTGTTTCCCCTCCTCTGAGTCGTGTTGACAGCAACATACTGGTGAAAGACCTTCATCACTCTTAATATTGCGGGCGCAAGCACATTTTTTCTTAGGTACGTACGGGTCCTACGCCTCTGTTTAGTGCCTCAGCTGATGTCTTTAGGCTGGCAAAGATGTGGTCAATATCCAACAGACCGGTCCAAATGAGGAACTATCCCGTTCAAATGGCCGTTGTTAACCGAATAACGAAGCAACATGATTTCTACTGGACAATTTTCGCTCAGTACACACGCGTTTCAGATCTCGGTCCCACGAGGGGAAACCATCCGCAGGGTTACCGGGGCCCTGATCTCCGATAACGGATGGCTCATCCCCACAAGATATCACCGTAGCACGACCATGTGAACCATCGGCAAGGGCACGTCGAGCATCTAGACCGGATAGCAAAGAGATGTGCTTCTTGGAAAACTTTGACACATACAACGCAGGTACACGTCAGATCCTGCCTGAAAAGCCCACAAGGGTGAGCGCCCGGGGGGAGATGCCGGAAGCCATGCACGCTACCACTCAACGAAGGAGGGGGGCTGGAAGGAACCGGTACTCAGACAGTTTATTCAGAAAACTGGCATGCAGCAAATATCAGCCATCGCGCTCTGGCAGACACGGTGTGGCACCCAGGGATTCAGCGGTCAGATGGCCGGCCGATATAACTGGCAAGCGGCGAGAGATGAGCCAGGGGGAACTCTCAAGTACAAAGCGCCGCCTCTAGTATGTATGTGTTCAAGTAACGCGAGCTCCTTCAGTTGTACACTATCAACACAATCACCGATCATCAGTAAAGAGAAAACGCGTCCGCTGCCATGGAAAAGGAAATGGATCAATCCGCTACGACGCCGCCTCCCGAGGTGGACAGGGGAGATATCACTCCATCTCGCTCCTCGAGTGTGAACGTGGCAATGAACGAGGCAGACAAGAGGTTGGAGGCGATGGGATATACGCCGGTACGTTGCTATCTCAGTTTTCTTTCTGTCATTACCTGGGTTTGACATTTTCCAGGTCTTCAAACGCGAGTTCTCCACATGGTCCAGCTTCAGCTTCGCCATGAGCCTTTGCGGAGTGTATGCCTCCCTCATGTCAACCTGGGTGTACGGCCTCCAAGCCGGTGGTGCTGCTGCCATCATGTGGAGCTGGATACTTGGAGGTGCTGGTTCCTTGGTCTTGGCAATGAGTCTCGCTGAACTATCTTCGGCGTATCCCAGCTCTGGGGCGATGTATACAGTGCTAAAGTATGTCGCCCCGGAGGGCCAAGCTCCTCTCCTCTGCTGGATGTCTGGTAGGTTCCAGGTATCCGTTCAAGATGAAGTACGAACTTCTCCTGCCAGGCTGGCTAATGCACGTTCGCCTTAAGGCTACATCACTCTCGTCGGCCTCGTCGCGGGAACTGCCAGCACAGAATATGCTTCCAGTCAGATGCTCCTGACCGCGGTTTCGATTGCGTCCAATTTCTCTTATTCCCCCACCACACTTCATGTATTCGGCGTAATGGCTCTTCTTACCATTGTTCACGCATCCATCAACAGCCTTCCGACACGATGGTTGAACCGGCTGACCAGCGGTTACGTTATCTTCCATATGAGCGTTTTGATCAGCGCCTGCGTCTGTCTGCTGGTTAAGACCAAAGATAAGCACAGCATCGCATACGCCTTCACCAATTTTCAACCAATGTCTGGTTGGAGCCCACCAGGATTTGCGTTCTTATTTGGTTGTCTTACACCGGCGTGGACCATGGCAAACGCTGACGGTGCGGCAAGGTAAGCCTCCCAGCTCACTTCTCTTGCCATTGCGTCTGGTTCGTTACAGAAGCGGCTAGACAAGCAAACGAATAAGGAGCGTTCTAACTCATTTGACAGAATCTCTGAAGAAGCCAAAAATCCTGCCCGTGTCGTTCCTAAAGCAATCGCATCCGCTACAACCTTCAGCTACGCCGCCGGGCTCTTATTCAACCTCGTTCTGGTTCTCTGCATGGGCGACGACCCATCAGCGCTGCTGCGCTCATTGTCAGCATCGTCAAAACAGAACAGCCACAGCGTGAAGCAGCCGGTGGCGCTGCTCTTCTTGCGTGCGCTGGGCCCCGTCCCGGCCGTATTCTTCACGCTGGCCGGCTTCGCCGTCATGAACTTGGTTGCCATCCCGGGCGTGCAGGCGGGCAGCCGGACCATTTTCACCTTGGCGCGCGACGACCTCGTGCCGCTATCGCGCATCTTGCGCCGTGTTTGGTCCCGCTCCGGTGCCCCCGTCGCTGCCGTTTGGGTATATGCCGGGCTCGTGGTCACCGTCAACCTGCTTGGTCTCGTCAGCCAAACGGCCATCAGCGCCGTGTTTAACGTCTGCGCAGTGGCCTTCAACGTGTCGTATATGCTGCCCCTGGTTTGCAAGATGGTGTACGGCCGGTTCGAGAGGGGGCCGTGGCACCTGGGCCGATGGAGCTTCGCGGCCAATCTGGCGGCCGTCGTCTGGAACGGATTCGTATCGGTCATTTTCTTTCTGCCGACCGAGGTCCCGGTTACAGGGGAAAACGTGAGTAGATCTTTTCCTCCTTCCTAGGAGGCTTCTTTGGGAGCCATTTGTGCTGACCTTGGGCGACAGATGAACTACGCCATTGTCGTTTTCGTGTTTGTCCTGCTGTTCTCGAGCAGCTTCTGGTATACCCACGGCCGGCATTACTACACTGGTCCTGGAACACAGTCGAAGAACAACGCGCAGATCGCTGTTACACCCGTATGCTGAGGGGCCAAGCACTGCTCCGGTTAAATTTGAAAAAGCTAAGCAAGAGTTTACGGGCAGTCTCTGAGGGAGCTAGCAGAGTAGATCTCCACGGCTCTGCTCCGTACACAGGTAATCCTACGACAAACGGAGCGGAACTGGGGATCAGACTCGACAAAATCACCAGTTTGTTTTACTGATTACGCCCAGGGGCTTATAGACGTGAAGAGGTGTTGAATTAGGGTAGCGTAGTAAGCATGAGTCAATGTAGAAAAGTATCTAACGTAATGATACTGGTACAGAAACACAGGACGGTCCATTCTGAGTGACATCTAAAAACACCAATTCTGGGGTTGGCGCTGGTGTTGTGTTTCCGTTTCCGTTTGAGCGCCACTCGCTAGCGAGAAAGCATAAACAGTCAGCAGATCTAACGCCGTTAACCAGCTCCTTACCGTTTCTTCAAACTCATGAAACTCGACCTAAAGTTTTCGTCTAGTCGTCAATGGCCCTGTAAATTTTGTCGTCCTCTTTCCTCTTCTCCGCGAGAATGGGATCGTCGAGATTGCCGAGAAATTCCCATTCAGCTCTCAAGGTTTTGTCTGAGTCTTTTTCGACTTTTGTTGACGACACCCCACAAGGGTTGATACTTTGGCTGAATTGTGCTCCAGCGTACTGCATGAAACCGGATTCTGATCGTTGTTCTGCATTTTGCCGACTGGCACCATTTTCCCTCTCCGCTCCTTGTGTTGTCGGCAGGTGGGCGTTGCTTCTCCCGAGCCGCTGACATGTTCTTAGACGATGTGGTTTCCAGTCATCAACGACGGAGAGGGACGTCCCATCAGACCAACTTTGGTGGGTTTATTGGGATCTTAACTTTGGTGATGCTTCGGGTTATCTTTTTAGACTGTCAGTGCTCTCTGCCATGTAAAAGGAGAGCCCTGACTTGCGGTTTGTGATATTGAATAACAGGTGTTGCTTGACAAGCTAGAAAGGGAGAAAGTGGATTAGCCATCTGGGATGGGTCAATGCATGCCGTGTGACCCTTCCTCTGCTGGTGACTCTTGTAAACCTGTAGCTGACGGTTATTCAAGCGAGTCCCTTAGAGTTACTGGTGTTGAACAACAAGAACAATGCTTTCCAAAGAACAAGGGCACAGTCACGGTTCACATGGCGAACCTAAATGGTACTGGTCCAAGACAATGTGATAGCTATGAATTTCACTATCATCTTCGTCGTATACGTGTTCAAACTACTCATTACGAGAGTGCAGCAACAGTCTCGTTTATGGATAACTGACAGCCCAGGTCGCCTGAATTCCTGGCTTTTTTTCTTCTGCTTCATTGCATTTCTCCAATTTCGTGGCTAATGCCGTTGATGTGGGCGAATCTGTATGCAGTGTACATATTGTTCTTGCTGTTGTCCTTTGACCTTAGCTACTAAATTTTCAGCGATGGTCTTTCTGGTGTACATCCATTGTATGCTCAGAGTGGTCCGTCATGATTCTGTTTGGCTTGGGTTATGATGACGATTCAGCACGCAGCTTGGAGTGAGGTAAAGGCTCCCAACCCTGTCTTCAAACCACTCTCGCCTCAATGCAGACATTGACCAAAAGTCAACATGACCTCGGTACCAACCTTCACATCTTAACATCCACACCGCCGGAGCGTTATCGTTAGCTACTCAGTGTATCTGACAAGACACGACGAATCGGGTGAATGGGATGCCGAACGCCTCGAGAAGAGAAGATTGTCGACCGGCCCGAACATCGTCATCCGGCAATAGCGGCAATAAACACAGAACAAGCCGCTGCGCATTCCACCCCATATCAACTAGTTATCCTTGATATATAACTATACATCACACCTCATTCTAAAACTGGAGACACTCGGTCCAGTTCCGGGCCTTGGCTCGAATGTTGCTTTTGCCCTGCTCCCCGATGCCAGGTTTAACCAGGGAGTCCTGGGAAGAAGAGGGGGAAGCCGTTCTAATCACTAGTCGTACCGCATTTGGGTCCATGAAAACAGGATCACTCTTTTGTGTGTGTTGGGGGGGGGGGGGCTTGTAGCATACATCAACAGGACAAACCAGCTCGCGCGAGACAGGGTCAGCGGGGTGTTGCCGTCCGGGATTCACTCATTGATGACGAGGGTCGACGGCCTACCTAGAATTTGGGTCCACCTGTCGATTTGCAGATCCTGGTCGGCAGGGTAGAGGGTCCGGCGGAGCATCCCGGCCGCGCTGCCCTGTTGTTGAACCATCTCCTCGGGTGTGTTCTGTCAGGCGGCCGCGCTACGGATAATGACAGAGCTGAGCAGGAGCTACTACAGTAGTGGAGGTTGGCCGGAGCGATCCAATTTGCGCAAGCTTGGGACGCAGAAAATGCGGGCTCGATACGACGTTGGTAACAGCCAAAGGACAGTCCCTTCATGACTCGCTGGTCTGACTAATATTAAAACATAGTTATTCGATACCAAAGTAGCAGAGACCAGCTCCTGGCCACATATGACTGATTCGAACATACACTAACCTTCCCCTCGTTATTTAACCGTTGCTCATGTCATAACTGTTACCGTGAAATTGAAAGGCAGTTAGTATGTGATGACTCAATGGTGCTTTTACAGTTGTCCATGCTTCGTCTACTATCATCGCAGTGAACTATTTCGTTGTTCGATCCTCCACTCCACATCCGTCCGCTGCCGGATGGCATCCGCGGGATATCCAACGTTGTCGTCGTCTTTGTCATCGTCATCATCATGATCTGTATGCGTGCCGACACCACGGCCACGCCGGGAGTCGCCCTGTTCTTGATCGCTCCCTCGGCGCCTCCCAGCGGCTGGGCTCGCGCGGACAGTGACGTGTATTTGACCCATCATATGCTTGGGCACCAGCTCCAGGTCGTCGCCCTCGCGCGAGCCCAATGACCCGGCCTCGTCCTCGTCGAGCCGGTTCCAGCGCGAGCCCCCCCTGGAATGAAGCGCGCTGCTGCCATTAGCCTTACGGCCCGTCCCGCCGATGGTCATGATGCCGGGGGCCTTGGGCAGCTGTGAAGGGGTGCTCTTGGATCCGGTGGCGGTCGATGGCCATGCTGATTTCCAGAGATCGCGGACGAGGGGACCCTAAAATGGAAAAAAAGGGGATCAAAATCAGACGGATCCGTCAAATGATCATGGTGTAGGAGGCTCTTACTAATGTGGGCAGGCATGCCGAGACTATGCCGCTGCTGATCTCGATGATGTTCCATGCACAGGGATCGGCCAGCGACCACGGCATGTCGTCGGTCGTGTAGTCGAGGTACACGCAGAAGCGGTAGATGCTCGTAAATACGACGTAACTTCCCAACAAAAAGATGAAAATGAGAAGGATCCGCTGCCAGAGGTTTGTTTTGAGACGGATAACATGAGGAAGAGGGAGGCAGAAGATGGCAATGTCGCAGACAATGCTCGGTACCGAGATGCAAAGCTGGGTGAGGAAAAGGTCGATGCATGTGCCCTTGAGCCAAGGCATCCATAACCTCTCGCGAGGGGTGCACTGCCAGGTGGCAGCCAAGATACATGCAATGTTCCATGCTGTCGAGATGCCGCCGCAGATGTAACCCCCCAGGCGCACAGAGCGGACGGGGAAAACGCGGAAGTAGAAGAGAAGCAGCGAAATCTTGTAAAGATTCACGCCGGTAACGTAAATGATCTCTGCGCCGAGGATAGTCTACAACGATGCGACGTGTTAGGACACGAGAATTAGCGAGGAGTCGTGCTGTGTCTCGGCTTAAAGTATCAGCTGGACATACCTTGTACAACTTCTGCAGCTGTGGTAGGGTGAGGAGCCCTGAATGTAGTCCCAGGCCCTGCTTGACGAGCTCGAGGTTCATGATCATATTCCCAACTAGGACCAAGAAAGAAGCCACCATCATCCAGTCGTCGATCCAGATGCGGACACCTTGTCGATAGCGGGCCAAGAAGCGCAAGCCCACGAAGACGCCGGCGAAGACTGTGAAAGCAATCGTCACATTACGAACGTAAGCCCTCAAGTCCTCGGTCAAATCCTGTTCGGCCGCAAATTCGGTCAACTGTTGCAGGAACGCGCGCTCGGCTTCGGACCGGGAGATATCGTTGACGGGATATACCGCCGGGGTCGGCGTTGGTGTTGCTGGTGAACTCATTGTTTGGTATGTACTTTGTTGATTTTCAAGGCTGCTCGAGAAATCTATGCTGGCTCCCGGCAGCTTCCTCGCCCAGGAGAGCAGATCAACTGCCCTTCAACCTCGTGCTCACGAGGGCAGGACGTGCCGTTTTGAACTAGAACATACCTTTGAAGCATCACACATCCGGCAAGCTGGGAACCAGGATCTCGGCTCATCGTCTGAAAACGCCCTATTCGCATTGACTCGGCTCCTAGGCCGGGGCGCAAAACAACGACAACCTTGCCGTGCAAAAGCCATTGCTTCTTTGGCAGATCCTGGTGTACGAAATACACTAAGAAGGGAGCTTCCTCTCCTCTCAGGATCAGTGGCGAGGGAGTCACGGTGCTAGACAACTGGTGGTTGCCACATGCTGTTTCGGGATATGCGCTAACAGATCCATCTCGTCGATCCCCCGGAGGTCTTCCCAGAAGGGACAAAAAGAAACAAGGGTGCACTATGTGCCGGGGCCCCGCTCGAGTTCTCGGGTGAACAACTCCACATCATCCGGGCCTCTCCACCAGTCAAGCGGTGTCGCGCAGGGGCTACTGAGTGTAAATGGAGCAAACTTAAAGTTTGATGAGTACTAACGTTAGTGTATTTGACAAGTCATCTAAAGATCTGTGTGTCTTGGTTATCACCCGCTAAATTTTTTATCTCAGGTAGTTCGTCTTTTGTTACTCACATTCAAGATGGCAGCTTCCGCATCTTGGTAAGGTCTTGACTACTGTGAGTTGTGTAACATTGTCTCGAGTGAGCCAGGCAAATGGATCTCACATTCTCCTCTTTCTGGGATTAAATTCGCAGTCTCTCAGCATCGGCAGCTCCAGAATAGCTACCTAGCGCGATGTTCCCTCACCACTTGCGCAGGGGGCCCAGGGGCAGGCCTTCCCCTTCATTCCCTCCCCCTTCTCCCATGTTTTGCGCCAAGGACTCGACACCAGTGAAAATGTGCCGCGGACACCGGAACGGCACCAGAATTGCAGCCAAACTTAGTATGACCTCCGCAAACTATCACCTCCCTCGTCGGCGATAAGATGATGATAATCCATTATGTCCACATGGGTAGGACCTGTTCGGGGAGGGTCACTCTGGTCAGTGGACTCGAACAGCTCTCTCAGCGGACCACTTGAAGTCGGTTAAGAAGCTCACCAAAACGCTGCCTGAGCCACACACATGAGTGCTGACATCTGTTGGAACCTGTAGGGCAACGACCGCTAAAATAGGCGCTGGAAGAAGCTATTCGGAGTCAACATAATGGATTGAACAGAGTGAGCAAATCTTGCAGAAGGGTGGTAAAAGTTGCTTGATTGATTGATGCCGTTGATGGCTGTCGAAGAAGGTTTAATAGGGAAGGAAGAGGGGTTGATTAGTGCGGGCACCAATCAACCAACAAGGTCGGTTGAATGCAGCCATTAGGGCAGCTTCGTTCCGACAACATCTTCTGCTTCATTTCTGAACCCTTTCCTCCCCATTCTTTGTTCAATCATGTGGGTCCAGGGTCCAAGGTTCCAGGGTTAAAGTAAACAAAAAGAGCATTAGCCTCCATTCGCTGGCCAGCACCACCTTCAACGCTCATCCTTCTCCTCCAAGTCTTTGTCTTGGCTTTGTCAGCTGTCCCTGCCATGGCTGCCGCGACCAAACCAACCATTGTCATTGTCCCCGGTGCCTGGTAGCTGCCCTCAGCCTGGGACGAGTTCCGCTCGGTGCTCGCCCGGGCCGGCTACGAGTCACACCACGTCGCCCTGCCGAGCGTGGGCGGCACCGAGTTACCCCTGACTGGCCTTGCCGAAGACGTTGCCGCCGTCCGGGACGTGGTCGCTCCACTCGCTGACCGAGGCGACGACATCGTCCTGCTTTGCCACTCCTCGGGGGGCGTTGTCGGCAGCAACGCTATCGAGGGTTATGATATCGCTGCCCGCAGTGCTGAGGGCAAGGTCGGCGGTGTCATTCGTATCGTGTACCTCTCGGCTTTTGTGCTTCCCAAGGGCCAGAGTCCGCTCAACATCATGGGAGGCGATCTGCTACAGTGGATGGAGGTGAGTACACTTACCCTTGCCTGCTATCCTTAGCCTTTTACCCTCCTCCCTCCTCCCTCCTCCTTCCTCCTTCCTCCACCCCCCCAAAAAAAAAAGTCCCCCCCTTTATTTTGTTTTTGTACCCCGTTTTCGGACTGACAAGAGAATAAAGCAACAGGGTGACCGCGTTACGGGCGATCCCAACCTGATGCCTGTAGTGGGCTTTAACGACCTACCGGCCGACAAGCAGGCGTTCTGGGCGCAGCAGGTCACCTGGACCTCGGTCGCCCTGTTCGCCGCCCCGTCCCAGTTCCAGCCTTGGACCAACGGCATCCCGGGCGCATACATCTTTGAGAGGCTCGACAACGCCCTTCCTTACGAGCTGCAACAAGACATGGCCGAGCAGCTGCAGATCGGCCCGGACCCACGTACCGCCACCATTGAGAGTGGTCATTGCGGGTTTCTCAGTATGCCTGAGCGGCTGCTTGGTGCGTTAAAGCAGGTAACTAAGGAAAATTAGCGGTATTTTCCTATCTAGCATGTGTGTACTCTACAGAGCGTTGGCAACACCCGGATATGCCTAATGTGGAATTTGGTAGTACCAAAATATGGATGATAATAGATGGTAAAAGGATTTATTCATCTTCCAGCTGCTCACTTTCTTGCTCACGAATCTGACTCCCTTCCCCAATAAAATATGCCCTGGGTAGCCTCCCTACCTCATACTACCCAGATAGAGAGCTTACTAAGCTGTGCTCACCGCTTTCGACACGATGCAATGGAACTGTTGTCTCTGCAGTGAATGCCATCCTGGGATGACTCAATTAGTAGGAACAAGCGGCTTCCCTTTTGCACACACGGGCAAACCCGCTCTACGATGTTATGGTAGAAGTCAGCAAGGGTTCTTGTTTGCTTGAGAACTTCCAGCCAAGCACCATACCTCACGCGAACTTCCCAAGAAAACGTAATGCCGGGTGTGGCTCTTGCTCTCGCCCCGAAAACTTGAAATTGCCAACAAGACCGGCGCTCTCGCGACTCTCCCCCGCACGAGAGCTTTATTAACATCTCATCTGCCGGCCGGATTTCCATCCTGTGCTTTCGGGTAGATTGCTCAGAGATTGCCCAGCGAGGAGCTATAATCTGGCATTGCATTGACAGGAGCACCGGTGATTGTCTCCAGAACTTCTCTGCGCTTCAAGCCGTGTAGGCTAGGTATGTGGTGCTGGGTGACGTTTCCTTCGGTGTCTTCGTGCTTCTCATCACCGCCAATGAGTGCCGTCATCGAAAGAGTCGGACGCGCAGAAGCAAGCCCGGGCATATGCGTATGAACCTCGCTTTCAAGAGCTTCAAAACACTCTTAAGGGACACCGTAGACTGCGGTTTTTTCTTCTGTTCAAAAAGGTTGGACAGAAGGTTGTATGCTAACCAGTCACTCACTGTACCGAAACAGAAGAAATCCTGCTTTCGCAAAGCCAGATAGCGGCTCTTGCACACTAGAGAAAACGAGCATTTGACATCGCCCGCCGCCAGTTTCACGACGAGATTGAGATGAATTTGGTCTTACCAAGCGACAGCGGCCTCTCCTCGCTGACCTTGTCGAATGTCGACTAGGAAAAGGCAACTGCAGCAAACTTGTAGCGATACGGCGGCCAGCGATAAGGATTTTCTTTCCTTGTTCCTTGCGGGATTATTCGATGTTCAAGGTATGTCCGTCTCAAGGTATTCCAGGGCCTGATTGCGAAGTTGCATGCCTTACCTCCACCATCCTTACAAAAGAGCACTCAAAGACAACAAGGGTCTCGGACAAAACGGAGTATAGCATGGAAACCACGTTACTTGGGTAGCAGCTGGCATCAGCGCCGTTTTTGCTACCATCTTGCTGCTCGGAGCCATCGTGGTCCTGCGAGGAAAACGCGTGGCCGGGGGTCAAATGCGACGGCTTGTGATGTATTAGGTCTGATAGATCACAAGCCTGTTTCATTCAGTTTGCGCTTGGGCTTCAACAGTGCTCATATGGTATTCCCAAGGTCGTCCAATACGCAACCTATGACAATCTGTTTAATGCACGGAGATGCAGTTCGGTGGGTGACAATATTAGCCTTTGGAGAAGCGTTGGCTGCTAACCGGTTTCCAGGCGGTTGCTGCTACCTGGAAGACTCCAGTTCTCTAAGGTAACTATGTACCTGTTAAGACATTATATGTTTGCTCACACGGGAAGCACATCTTTCATCGAGTCTCCAGTCAAAGCTATTTTCCAAGTTTTCGTCACAAAAAGACTCTGTTAGCGTCATCGGAGGGTCTTGAACCGTGACAACGGCGCTACGTAAGCGCTCAGAAACGTTCAAGGGTTTCTTAGACTGACTAGCAGCGTTACAGTGTTGAAACCAGGCTTCCAGCTGGACTCTTAGTAGTGCGAAGCTGACAGACAACGAGCGCTACATGTAATCCTGCCGCCGAGGTTAAGGTAGCGAACTGATATCGAATTTCTTTTCCAGAACTGGACATTGATTCGAGTCTTTACACTGTCACTGACTGCATTCCAGTTACCTTTGGGTCGTCCTGGTACCTCGCTGGTCAACATCTGGTGGTTTGCGGCCCGAAACCTGCCATATGCGCTCCCAACCCCATTAATTGCGCGAGACATGGTGCCTTGGCATAGATATTTATTGAGGCGATGTTTCTCATTCCTCCCGAAGTAGGAAAGAAAATATGACTGATTTGTGCCACTACTTTGGCCTAGCCTTAAGCCCATCAGCAATATTTCTCTAGTGTAGGGACGTAGATGTCTGCTGACACTGGCTGTGCTGCGCCGCTGCTGGCCACGTGGCGTCGGCGGGCTTCGCGCACTATCGAATCTCGCTTGCGGGGTGGCTGTTCAGCTCCAATACGTCGGGACCAAAGCCACCACGCTTCGCTTGCGATGCGATTGGCCGGCGTCGCGACGGGCTGCTCTCGCTTCCGGTCAGCCGGGACAAACACGAAGGAGCCATCGGACGATCGGGGAGGGGAAATCAGGCGACATTGCCATCATCCTTTCGTGCTGCACAATTGATGCTGCCATCATCCTTCCGTGTTGATCACCATCCCTGAACATCCTATCATGGTTCACGTGTAGAGGCAATCATTCCGAACTTTGATGCGATTTTGCGAAGAGGTGGGGTGGGCTGCAGCGTGTGTGGTCGTCTAAGGGTTGCGTACCCGTAATCCAGTCGAAGCCGGGGTTGCGAGTGTGCATCTGAAGCCAATGCCGAGACAGCGGGGTAGTCAGAGGGATGTTGCTGACGCTGCAGAATAGCAAGCAGTCTCACTTGACCTTGTTTGCATTGAGGCAGGTCGCGAATTCGGAATTGGCCTAAGATTTTCTGGTTTGGGGTCATGGAACAACACAATCACTGTAGGCATGGGGAGCAGCAAACCCAACATGGTGCTATCGGGGAAAATGGGCTTTTCTAAGAAATGGGAAGGGTCTCAATTGCTGCTGGCCTGAATACCGGCCTTAATGCCTCAATACGGCACCGACTATGCGCTCCAAATTAAATACGCTCATCATCACAGTAGAATCCTAAAAAAGAAACCCCGGTCCAAACTCCCTTCCGTAGAGAATTAAGAACAGAACAGAACAGAAAAAGAATACGCTTGATCCCTTCCAGCGATCAGCGCAACCGACACTCATCAGGCACTCTCTAACCCCTCGCCCGGTTCCCGCCCTCTTTCGCACCACCACCCTCACTGCCCGTCCCTCCCCCGGCCACTTCCCCGTCGTTCCCCTGATCCTGTTCCTCCTCCCGCCTCCGCACCGCCGCCGCCTCGCGCATCAAGCCCAGATTGACCTGTAGTCGCCGGGCTTCGCGCTCGAGGGCACCGCGCTCGTGGTCTAGCAGCATCATGCGCCGCTGCTCCATCTCGGCCGCTTCGGCCTTGCAGCGGCCCCAGGCTTCTCGTCTGATCTGCTCCGACGCGACGCGCGGGTCCACGTTGGCTGGAAGGACCCCGCCCAGTGTCGTGTGCGTCGTTGCCGTCGACGCCGACGCCGCGCTCCCTGCGGAGATGGACGTCGAGATGGATGCGATGGATGCAATCGAGGGCGTATCGGACTTGTGCCGCTTTAGCATGTGCTTGGGCCGCGAGTGGAAGGCGGGCTCAGCCGATGCTGCCCCAGCTGCCGCCGCTGCTGCGGAGCGTTTGGTCATCTTCCTGCCCGACTGGTGATCCTTGGGTTTGAGAGCGGGGGTTGTGAAGGGCTGATTGCTGATCGTCGCGACCGGTGAGTTTGTGCTGCTTCTGGCAATCTGGCTTGCTGTGGAATTCCGCCGTTCGCTTCCCAATGGGCTGTCTCCCGCCGGGCTCTGGGCCCAAATGTACGGGGGGGCCTCCGAGAGCGGTGACGGCAGTGGCTGGCCATTCGGGCTCCAGGCGTTGTGAGTGATGGTGTCGGTCGGAAACTCTGGTATTGGCCAGACTTGCGCGTAACCACTGAAGTTCATGGAAGGGTCGATTGGGAGATTCCACGAGGGTTTATCTGCGGTAGTTGCTCCATGGTTCGGTAGCAATGCACCGTTTGATGGCGCGTCAAGGGAGGTTTGAGTATCGTAGTAGGCCAAGGGCATCACGTTTATTTCACTCTGCCACATGCCGTTGGAACCGGAGAGAGGTTGGTCGACGGCAGCCGTGTACTGCCAGCTGTTTTGAGAGCCGTCGAGGTGTAGAGAAGTCTTGATTTGGGTGCTCAGTTAGCATTGCCCAGTTCGGATGAGCTTCAGTTCGTGCCATCTAAGGCCGTCTGATGATGACCCGATTCCCCCCTCAAGCTTCTCAGGAGAATCTGACAGTACTTTGGGTCAAATCACGTACCTGTGCGTCCATAATTGGCTCTTCTTGATCTGGCGAAGGGGGCGTCTGCACAATACCAGCAGCCATGTCGACCATTGACCAGAAAGGTAAGACACCCATTCGAGGAGCGATTGAGCGCTGCCTGTTGGTCTTGTCGATTGGAAGGCGGAGCGGGAGTGATAAGGGGAGCGGTCCCTGAAATGTGGAGATAGCTCAGGTATGACGTAACAGCCCAAACACCGCACCAGCGATCCGAAGTCAGGGAACTCGTTTGAGGTACGACATCATAGCGGCACACGCCTCTGGGAAGGCAGTCCCTTTATGTTTGATCATTTCCCCGTTCAAGAACCGAATATCAGTCCGGAGGTTGCACGTTGCGCTGCAGAGAAAAATATACGAGGGGCAGTCCCTGGCAGAAACGATGCTCGAAAGGACCCAAGCACGCCGAGGTTACCCTGAATTCTCTGCAAAGTAGGCACGGGCGGCGGCTGTGCGCAGCAATCGTTTCCAAATCTCGCTCTGATTGGGCGTTGGCAATGCCAAGGATAAACGCTCGCCCCCCTGCTTGGCACTGGCAGCGCTGATGCACAGCTTCCACTCACGATTGCCGGCAGCCCCTCCGGTCCTCTGGATCGGAGCATGCGATCAGCGCGCATCGCAAAGCTTGCAGACCTGAGCTTCGTAACTTGGCCCACTTTGCCATATCCGGATCCTTTCCTCCTGCCGATGATATCCTAACAATAGCGCAAACTTCCGAAACCGTCGTCTCATCCCGTCCTGGGGGACCCTTAGAGTGGCAAATCACACAGCCACCATAGCCCCGGAGCTTTCTTCGAATTTGGTGTAGTCCGTACGAGTACGTTGATCTTGTTCTACTCGGCGTTCTGCTCTGGCTATGGTAGTACAATTCCGGCTGCCTTCATTCTCATATCTAGCTGCTCTTCCTCTCCCTACAAGCATCCTAATCTTCCCTCTCGTCCCCCACTCATTTATCGTCCCATGGTGCAATGGCGTGTTACATCGATCTGGGTTAGTGCGCGAATTATAAATTCAGGAAATCTACATTCCGCTCTACGAAGAACCACACTTCGAATTCTTATTTTGTTGTTTTGCTGTTTCTCGGCGATATCCAGGTTCAATTGATTCTTGCCAATGCATTGCTCGGCCGCAGCGTTGCACGCAGAAGAGGATAAACGTACTGGATTTCGATAGTGGTTGACGTTTGTCAAGGTACAATATCCTATCATTGTCTCTCCCATTCACTTTGCAGCTTACTTCGAATTCTCTCTTCAAGCGCAGTAACTATTGCTTCATCAATCAAGCTCCAACAACGGTCATCCTTGGGTGCACCAAATATAGCTCTTTCGAAGCGATGCTCACTATCCACTACCTGTGAAGGAGCTTGAATCGTATACCGGCGTGATTCAAGGAGGGGTTTGAAGGTCCGCGGTTGTTGGTTGCTTCTTGCGTCGCAGAGAATTAAGTGTGAGCTCACAGGCAACCGAGAAGCTCTAAAGAAAAGCAGGCCAGCAGAGACGTTGTGGTATACAAGACACTTCCTGCGCAACTGCCTAGATTCACTGCTTCAACCGGGCACGTATCTGGTATTTACATACGTTATACGAGGGTAAACATGGGTTAATCGTCTCAATATGCCTGATGCAGTTGGTGCATAGAAGCAAAGTAAATAGTCAATTTAAATCGTGTAGAAAGGGATGGTCAATTCAAGTGAGGGATGCGCACAGCAGAGCCGATATATGGCTCTACTTGCCACAACTACAACGGGTCACACCGCCGGCCGAGGACCGGACGCCTGTGATCATATATCACACACATGGCCGCAATTGAGCTGTTGCTGAGCGAGCGGATCGGCGATCAACGCCTGGGTGACGGCGCCTATAGGTGGGCGCCAGTGAGCGGTATCAAAGTTCCCCGCAAATAAGCAAAACACAGTGAGAGATGCGAACTGTATCAATGCCTTACATGAAAAATTGTCAGCTCGAGCGTGTAGTCCAGGGACAACCAGGAAACTTCGCTATTTACCGTCACGAATCCTGCTTTACCTCTGATTGCATGACGGCCTCCTGCGTCTCTGATATCCTTTATCTTGGGCGATATACTACTCTAAGATTCAGTCGGCTCTCGCAAGGTTTGATTCCCAAAGATACACCACAGTTTGTCGAGAGCTTGTCAACAGCCCACTTTGGCGTTCTAGAATGTTCGATAATTAGCTGGAGCTTATCCTGACGACCTGAGCCCTTGGTTGAACCCCCTTGTACCTGAACTGACATCAGCGTGTGTACGCTGCCTGGCATCGCCGCTTCAATTGCTATTCCGCCTACCTTGCGAGAACTGCCGAGCTGGTTTGCGGGACGGTAGTTTGAGGTTCATGTACGCAGTTATACACAGTGTTTGATGGTGCAATTTCCACATAGTATGGTACCAAGTTCTCAGGACGCTCAGGTTTGTTCTGGATCGTGAAAGTTGCAAAGTCAGGTGAATTTGCTGGACTTGGCGAACCGAGATTGCCGACATGAGGGCCGGAGCATCTCCATCCGTGGTCGTTTGAACGCCTCTGCCTGTGCCCGGACCGTCAACCCATGAAGATGCTATGGCCGGCCACTATTTAGTAGCCCTTGCGGTGACGGAAACAGTCCATTCCCACCCAATTCCCACTTGCAGCGCAACAACCGCTGTTTGCGGCCCGACAAAGTCTGGCCTATTAGTACAGTTCTGGACGCCGGCTCGCTCGCCGCCGAGTTTTCCTTGGCCGATATGGGAATCCCGGCGGTCCCAACTCCACCTAGGCACCCTTTAATGCCAGCAAAGAGCTTCGGGATGGCGCCCCGGCCGCAGTCAAGCGTTCGCAATGCGACCCTACTCCACCAAAATTGAAGTGTAACCCGGAATTAGGGACGCCTGGACTGCACAACCCCTGATCGAAGGGCTTCGCTAACCGGGTTCGTGGAGCCGCATACGCAACTGCCCGCTCTGGAGACGACGACGCCGCCAGCGAGAGATGTGCGGGCATGAACTATAAGAAGCGAGATGGCCCCGACCTCCTCTTCCCTCTTCGCCTGTGTCCGACTCAACCCCCAGCCTACTTCCTTACAGCGCTGAATAAGATGAAGTCTTCTATTCTCGCCACCGTCTTCGCCACGGGTGCCGTAGCCCAAAGCGGTGCCTGGCAGCAGTGTGGTGGTAACGGATGGCAAGGATCAACCGAGTGCGTGTCGGGCTATCACTGCGTCTACCAGAATGACTGGTACAGCCAGTGCGTGCCCGGTGCGGCGACGACGACACTGCAGACCTTGACCACCTCCAAGCCCAGCGCCACCAGCACCAGCGCTCCGTCCTCCACCAGTTCGCCTAGCAAAGGCAAGCTCAGGTGGCTCGGCAGCAACGAGTCCGGCGCTGAGTTTGGAGAGGGAACGTACCCCGGCCGCTGGGGCAAGGAGTTTATCTTCCCCTCGACTTCGACCATCCAGGTACGAGTCGGACAACTTGAGCGAGAGGGGGAGAAGTGAGGAGTTTTGTGAAAGGCCGAGGGCCCACTAACCGATGTCTAGACCCTCATCAATGACGGATATAACATCTTCCGCCTCGACTTCTCGATGGAGCGTCTCGTACCCAACCAGCTGACGTCGTCCTTCGACGCGGCCTATCTCCGCAACCTGACCGAGGTGGTCGACTTTGTGACGAACGCGGGCAAGTACGCGGTCCTGGACCCGCACAACTACGGCCGATACTACGGCAACATCATTACGGACACGAACGCCTTCAAGACGTTCTGGACCAACCTGGCGAAGCAGTTTGCTTCCAACTCGCGCGTCATCTTCGACACGAACAACGAGTACCACACCATGGACCAGACCCTGGTGCTCAACCTCAACCAGGCGGCCATCAATGGCATCCGGGCCGCTGGTGCGACCTCGCAGTACATCTTCGTTGAGGGCAACGCGTGGAGCGGCGCTTGGAGCTGGAACACGACCAACACCAACCTGGTCGCCCTGACGGACCCGCAGGACAAGATTGTGTACGAGATGCACCAGTACCTCGACTCGGACAGCTCGGGCACGCATGCTGAGTGCGTCAACAACAACATTGGCGTCCAGCGCGTCGTTGGCGCCACCAACTGGCTCCGTGCCAACGGCAAGCTTGGCGTCATTGGCGAGTTCGCCGGCGGCCCCAACGCCGTCTGCAAGCAGGCCGTCACCGGTCTCCTCGACCACCTCCAAGACAACAGCGACGTCTGGCTGGGCGCGCTCTGGTGGGCGGCCGGTCCGTGGTGGGCCGACTACATGTACTCGTTCGGTGAGTAATCCTTTTTTCAATAGTTACCGTTCTTGATAGGATGTGTCGATCATCTGTTCGGCTGGGCCTTGTCCGTTTGACGGCGAAAGTTCCCAAAGCCAGCATGCAGACGCCTCCTCGTCACTTAGCCCCTGAATAACCGAGATTCACGCCTTGGTAATTTAAGGCGCTCACTAACCCCGTCTTCTTCTCTTCCAGAGCCCCCTTCGGGCACCGGTTATGTCAACTACAACTCGATCCTGAAGCAGTACGCGCCGTAAGTGGCGTTGTCACACCGAGAAAGGCCTCAGGCTCTCTCGTCATGCTGTCAGTCAGCCGCCAGCAAACAAGCCTGATGATGGAACTTCCCGCTAAGTAGGTAGTGTGCTTGCGCCGCGGATGTGGTGATCTCTTCTTTGCTGGCTTTTGCCTTGGTTAGCGGCACCAACCAGGCCCTGATACGACGCCCGGAGAAATACTAACCTTCTTCCAAGTATTCTTTGTACATAATCCTGTTCTTCTTCATTTTCAGAGGCGCTGCAACGATGGTGCAGTGCCTCGATCTTCGAGTACATACTTGTCTAGCAGAATGCGACTTGCATTTGTTCGACTCTGATTTGTTCAATCTCTCTTCCTTTGTCTGCCCTGGCACGCCTCACCTGTCCTTTCCCTTTCTCACCAAAGTGATGTTCACTAAGAGCGGCAACTCCCGACAAGCCAGGGCTATGGATACACTTCAAGGCAACAGGTTAACAGCAGGCATTCGAGTTTCTCGGTGTGACACGGACGACGAGCCATGTGTCAGGGGGCAACGGCAACAGGCCAATACGATTTCGCGTGGGTTGAGCAAAGCGGGTTTGGGGGTTTTACTATCCCGTACTAACGTTAGTGTGCTTAGGAGCTGCTCACTGAGCCATGCAAGGGGAGGGGCCAAGCCGCCGGGGCTCAGAGAAAGCGCCGGGGCTGCCGAGGGGGGAGGCGTCGAGCCTGCAGTTGTTTACGGAGAAATCCGCATTACCGAGCCTTCTGCAGCGATCAACAACACAAGTTCTGCATTTCAAACTTGGTGGTGATTTGGCTGATCCGCATTGAAAATCGAAAATGCCCAGCCTCGAACCGAGCCGCCCGTCTGCTTCCAAAACCCCGCGCCAGTTGAGATTGGGAGGAGTTCACACCTGGTTCACGGGATTTCTGCAGTCGCTGGAGACGCACAATTTTCCCAAGGTCTGGCCGTCCGGCAAAAATCGAGTCGGATCCATCTGCCCTAGAAAGGCGATCGGAAGGGGGTAAGGTGCTCATTGCGGCTTAGCGCCATGCCCAATCTGGTCACGGCCATCTGGTGTCGCATTCGCCTCCGGATTTCCGGGTCTGCAAGGCCTTTGGCGTCCCCTGAGCCGCGCTCGCCCTGCCAGGTTATGACGGAAGTCCTGTATCTTGAAAGTGACCAAGACTTATAACGGTGTTTGATTATTTTATTTCAACGTTTCGGTGTGTGGTGCTTGTTTTTGGATTTGGGATTGAGTTTGGAGATGCGATTGAACAGTGGCCAAGGCCGAAAAAGAGGAGAGCGTTTTAACTAGTGTAGCGTGCCACTATAACAGAACCAAACTTTTTGGTTCGCTCCAGCCAATCTGAGGGGACTTTTGGTCGTTTGATGTTGGATGTATCCCTGAAGGAAAGTGCAAGCAGCCAATCCACTCCCCCCCGCATTTTCACTCTGAATCGGCGGAGCCAGGTTTTTTGAAGGCAAAAAGGCCGGCTCTCCGAGTTGAGCTGCGACCCTGCCACCCTGCGATGGCAACCAAGCAGCACCTGGGATCCGGCCAGCGCCGGGGTCAGTGAAATTGCTGATTTTTTTTCCCCCTCTGAGGAGAGGGCTCGTGCTTACAATCAGGGGAGAACAGATTCCACGCTAACGTGGTCTTCGCACAAGCCCCTTCACGGCAGAGACCAACGTGTTTACCACGTTGCACCGGACAGAGGTTCGCCGTGTTTGACTGCCCAACGTGTGGGACTGGAGCTCTTGACGAAACGGCGGCCTTTCGACATGCAAGGCTGAGGATGCGACAACCAAGGAATTGATGCCTGTCACCCCAGAATCGCCCCGGGTTGCAACACTGTCTGTACCGAGAGATACACATACGCGCCACACAGGGACCGTTGTCAGTGTCGATCAGCGGTAGATTACCTCTCGGCCCGCAGCCGGGAGATGAAGCAGTCTTGCTAGCAAGAAAACTGCGGGGAACGAACACACCAGGGCCAGCGCGGAATATATGTTTTCCATTGCCCCTTGTCGGCTTTGTCTTTTGTTTCTGAGGCTCAGTTTGGCTACCCGCGCCAACCGACAAAGCGGTCCCGACTACACACATATCACCTATCCCGCACTACATGTGCAGTACAGCGTTTCCTCGGCGGTCGTAGTCGACGACAGAGCCACCGGTCCGGCGAGGGCCTTGGTCCCCCCCCCCCCTTCCCTTCTCACCGCAACATGGAATGGGACGAGTCCGCGTGGCCGAACTCGACGTTGCCGGACAACTCGACGGTGCCCCCACCCAACTCGACGATATGGGCCATCCCCCCAGACGCGGGGCGGTCATTGCAACCAGACATTATCGCCTGCGCCGTAATAACCTTTCTTATCGCCTTCACTTTTGTGGTCCTCCGCTTCTACACCAGAGGGTGGCTTAACAATGTGCTCGGCGCTTCCGACTGGTGCATTTTGCCCGCTCTTGTAGGGAAACTCGCTCGCATCATATCGTCGGCGGCTTTACTGACGCACTCGCAGCTTTGCGCGGCCGGGATGACAGCAAGTTCGCTTGAGCGTACGTTCCAACCTAAGATGCAAGTGGTGGTCGTCAGCGAAGGACTTAAAGGACTAATCTTGAACTTTAGAGGTGGCGCGTGGCGCAGGAAAGCACGCCTGGGAGGTTGACATCTTTGCGTTGCCCGCCTTTGAACGGGTACGTTGTCTCGCGTTGAACCCTTTCACGTCTACAACACAGCTGACGGGATACTGAACCATTCACTTACCATAGGCATCCTGGTACGGCATACTATTTTATAATCTCAGCCTCACCCTCACCAGGATATCCATCCTCCTGCTGTACAGTCGCATCTTCACCTACAGCTGGATTAAGCGGGCCATTCGTGTCGTCTTAATTCTCGTTATCTCCCTCGGCATTTGGCTCGTCGTGTCTGTCTGCACCGCCTGCATGCCGTTAGAAGCTTTCTGGGACTGGTCTCTCTTTTTCAAGCAACAGGTTTTCTGCCAATCGCCAAACCTGTGGTGGGCAAACGCCGCACTCCACATCGCTAGCGACTTCGTTGTCATAGCGCTTCCGGTACGTACCATCTTGAAGATGATTTGTTGTGGAGTTGGAAGACCGCTAACATCCGAGCAAGATGCCCGTCCTCTCCTCGCTCAACCTCCCTCGAAGACAAAAGTTCGCTATTATCGGCGTCTTCGCCCTCGGTTTCTTGTAAGAAGCCCGCTTCTTAATGCCTCCATCCTATTCCTTCGGCCTTCGCTTACTCCTGCTCGTGATCTAGTGTTTGTATCATCTCCATAGTCCGCCTAGTGACTCTCATCGACATCACCCAGTCACAGTCCTGGGATGGCATGTACACCGCTACCAACCTTATTTACTGGACCAACGTCGAAGTCAACGCATCTATTTCGTGCGCATGCATCATGACCCTCAAACCCCTCATCCAACGCCTCTTCCCAGGCCTTCTCTCGCCGAGTAAGAGCGCCCGCGAGCCCCCTACCCTACAATGGATCACGCCCATCAACCACGAAGGCGACGACTACGAAGATGCTCAAGGGCACAATCACGGAACCGCACACTCCACCACTACCACTGATAACAACAACGATAATAATAATGACAACAGCCAGCAGCGCAATTCGACGCCCCCAGGACTATTAGGAACCAGCCCCCTAACGCGGCGAGAGAGCAACATGTCCACCAACAAGCGCCGCGGCAGCGTTGCCAATACCCTGCCTCAACACCACGAAGAGGCACTCGAGAAGTCGCGCTACTACCACGGCTTCACCACAGAGCCAAAAGATTCGGCCAACGGCGGCGACGGCTACGACCTCGATCGCGACCTCGACCTCGAGGCCCAGCGCACCTGCAGCAGTTGCAGCCCTGTATCATCCTGGCCGCCCACAAGCGACGACGGCCAGGGAGGCGGGCCACACGGCACTAGTAGGAGGAGTAGTATCAGTAGCAGCAACGCCGACATTCTCCCAGGAAAAACAGACGAAGGAAAGAAAGAAAGGGAAAGATGGGCAGAAGGAGGAAGAGGAGGAGACGGGGTTAGGAGGTATGACACCCCGCTGCTGCAGCTGCGGCCGGAAATGGAACCGGGGGAACATGCACTGCGGGCGCCACCGCGAGCTCATTTGCGCAAGCCACCCCCGGCCCCGCCATCACAATCACAGCGATCACCGGCAAGCGGTGTGAAGTCTGGAACGGGAATGGACTGGACGACTTCGTCTAGACCCGAAGCGGGTGGAAGGGAAGGGGTAGAATTTCGGCAAGGGGTGAGGTATTTCCCATTAAAGACGGGGCAGGGAGCGGGAGGGGATATGAGAGAGACGAGGACGGGCCGGGACCGTGCTTGAGGAGGAGTGTTCGAAGCGTGACTCATGAGCAAGGGGGAGAGTGAGTTTCCTTCCTTCTGTATGAATGGCGATTTTTTTTTTTTTGGTTCGCTAGATACCCTTTGGCGATGTTTCGGACTGGAAAAGGGGTTCATGGTCCACAGTCTTTACCACTACTTGCTCTTGGCGTTTGGTTCGGAGAGGAGGGGGGGATAGGAGGGCGGGCGGTGGCATGACACGACATGACGGGAACGGATACGTATGATACCATTCTTGCTTTAGTTGATTTGCCTAAGTAGATAATCTAAACGGTGTTAATCTGTCTTTGCAGGCTGGAACGGCGTCGGCTCGGGATCTAGGTCCCTGTGTTTGAACCCTAACCCCTTACTCAAAATGACGGTGCACCTATACATCGCCTTGTTCGCGAACTGCCCGCTAATACGTGAATGTTTTGGCCGGAGATTCCAGCTGGTGTTTTCGTACAAAAGTGGCCCTTTTTGCAAATCAAAATATCTTGGGCCTGCAGGGGATTTGTGCTCCAGGATTGATATTGCGGCTCAGAAGTCTATGCATATCGGACGGAGATCAATACATGGGCATACATAGACCTGGTAAAGAACCCCAACGTTAAACTGATCGTCTGTGCAGTCGGTTGCAATCGAAGCCTGCGTATTTGTAACTTTTAACGAACTTCTGCATGGATTTCAGCGCGGGGAGGACAAACATGGCAGGCATAGCGGCAAGCTAGCGCGGGCCCATGTGCCGGCGTGACTTTCAGGTTGTCACAGTCCCTGGCAGTGGTTCCCTTGCGGAGGCCTTGGCTTGCCAAATTTCATCCCGTTACGCGGACCCATCAAGAAATTCTACGGGAGGGACGCTGTTCTTCGCGCATCCATGATTACAGTTCTCCGACACCTTGATCTCGTTGAACCCTTGGCTTCTTGTTGTTAACCCCATTTAGTAAAGTCAGACCAAAGCTGACATCAGTTAACTCTTTCAAAAAGGATTCTCCACGATTACTCTTCACTTTGCCGATGAACGATGCAATCCAGGTTGGCATTGTCAATGGTCATGAATGTATCCGTCGATTAATTGTAGATTCGACCATTGTCAGTATTTCTTTGGTGTGATAACCCAGATTCTCAAACACGCGCAACATGGGCAGCTTACAGATCAGACATTTGTTTGCAGAACAATTTATTGAGAATGCAGTTTAAGGCAGACCGATTCGAAACTCATATTGCCGTGTCATTGGCTGCAAGCGACGTGTCCACTAGTCTAGCTCTTTACTCAGTTTGAAATCCACGGACCTGGCTTCCGAGATGGCTGCCCTCTGCCAGTTTGTCTTTGTCATCACCGCTCTAGTCTAAGCCTTAAACACTCCGTGGAGAGCGGGCATAGTTTTCATCCCGAACTCCTTTTATATGAAGCTAACATTTGGAACAGCTATGCGCATAAATATCTGAGAAGCACGGCCTCATAACCCTCGTCATGGCAAGAGATTGTTTCATCATTAGTACTGACGGGTTTTCAAAAAGGAGGAACGCCCAACCGCTCAGTCATGTACAACAACCTGAGACGGTGTGCTGCTCGGAGGAGTTCTACTTCTGGCTTCCTCTTCCGATACGCCCTATGTTTGTGTTGTTGGAGCTTTGTCTCGGTGGAGAGCAAAGCAACGCCGTGCAAAATCAATGAGCGAATTTGGGAGACTTTAGAGGGTTGACATCTCTTCCGTATCCGTTCCTTACCCCTTCGAAATTGCCATCCCAACAAGTGATGTGCTAACTGGAAAGACTTGTTGGGCTTGGGGCGACTGATTTCATTTGCCATGTGACCTCGCCTAGCGCCAGGTACGCTGCCTTCAGCCCCGACGGCAACAGCCGCGACTCGAGATGGCAATTTTTGGCAAGCGCGTTGTTATCCGGATAATCCTTCAGGATCTTGCAAGTTATGCCCACATATTTGATAACAACTCCCAGCAATTTCGGTGAACAATCGCGAAAAATAGCTTTGGATCCCAAATCCTCCGCCGAGCGTTTCTTGCGGCCAGACGGTGAAGAGGCGGCAACTCCCGGCTGCGGCCACCAGACGTGGAACTCAATTCGCAATTCCTCGGCAGGCATCTGCCTCACAATTCCAGTCCATCCTGCCTAGGCAAGTTATTAAGAGCGTGCCATAAATAGGATCATGGCCTTCGACGGCTAACAACTTATTGCATGCAATGCCACGCTGCAGCAAAGGGAAACAATAATCGAGAAGACGCACGACGACAACTGGAGCAATATTGCCCGCGGGAAAGCGAACCGTTCCTATTGACGATGTTTAAGCTTACAGCAGCCAGGCGAATCAGCAGCTGTCCAAGACTGCTAGCGGAAGCTCACGACGGCTGTACCGGGTCCGAAAGGTCAATGAAAAGGCCAGCTACAGACATGGCGTCGCATCCAGATAATAAGAATGCGGAAATGAGCTCCGCAGCGGGCTTTTCAGGGCATGTACGGTAACGTTGGCGTGCATGGTCGAAACTAGTTCAAACCCATGATGCAGCCCAGTCCCTCCAGGGGGGAAGCCAGCCAGGCACAGCGCTACCCCGGATCAACCTGGAGAACAGCGGATCAGAGAAAAAGCACGGGGCACGAAGCAGCATGCGGTGTGCGGGTCGCCGCCGCGCTGGGGACGTGCTTCCATACAATATCGACCGAGATTGGCTGCCGCATCCGCTCCTTTGTGGCCCTGGTATTCCCAGGTTGACAACGGTGTACTTCCCGGGCCACTCTCCGTGTTCTCGCCCGCTACCAGACATTCCGACCCAATTCCCAGGTTGTCTTGGCACAGAAAGGGTCGAAAGTCTACAGAGGCTATTTTTGGCTCTTAATCTAGACTCTGGTTCGTGCCAATCCTGGCACCCGGATTTCACGGGCTGCAATCTGGATAAATTGGGAAAGCTCCGCACCCAAACTTTGCGACATGGGAATGCGCCGAAAAGAATGGGTGGCGACGAGAAGGCCATCATGACGGTCCATCTGGATCACAACACACTCGCCTCCGAAAGTAGTTCAGTCTAGGCGTCTTGAGACTTGGGCTGCGAGAGATATAAAGGAGCGTTCCTGGACCGCTCTAGAGTCGAAGCAAAGCCCGTCATAATACACATCTCTCCAATCCTCACATCTACCTTGACGCTACATTCGCACCGCCTTGAAAAAAGCCTTGAGCCTATTTCCAATTCCACCACTGAATCTCATTCGAACACGCCATATCGGGCAGTTTTACCAACAACCAAAACAATGGGTCTCCTTTCCAACCTTGCCCTCCTCACAACGGCTGTCTCGGCTGTCGTCGCGGCTCCCGCCACGCCCAAGATCACCAGTATCAGCTTTTCGGGCAACGGCTGCGCCAAAGCACCCAAGTTCTCGGGAGACTTCAACGCCCCAACCATTACTCTCTCCGACTTTGCTGCCAGCAGCCCGGATGGCAACCGGACAGTGAACTGCCAGGTGCACCTTCAGGCACAAGGCGCCAGCCCCGGGTGGCAGGTAGCACTCAAGAGCAACGTCGCCAAGGGCCACATCATCCTGTCCCCAGGAACCTCCCTGACGCACTACACGACTGTTTACTTTAGCCAGGACGCCTCGAACACGGTGAGCCCCCCAATCTCCTTTCCCAGTCGTTGTTGTATGTGGTAACAGACCGCTGACTTATTCGCCTGGGCGGCGCGCATTCAAAATAGAAAACCATCCAGAACACCATTGAGAACACGGGCACCACCACCATCAACCAGGGCGTCACCATCGTCGGCAACGCCGACAACGGCAAGGTGTGGTCGCCGTGCACTGACAGCAATGGGTACACGGGTATCATGAACATCAACTTCCGGGGCGCACTGACGGGCGAGGGGAAGGCCTATTTTGAGACGACGACTGAGGAGTGGGAGCTCGAGTGGAGGCAGTGCTAAAGAGAGAGCTTCAGAGTTGGAATCTTCTTCTCTCTAGAGGAAGGGTAAACGGTCCAAAGTTGGCCGGCGAGTTCACAGTTTTAATCTCTATTTTCTTTGAAAGATGGGAGGGAGGTTGTTTCAAAACAGGCTAGAGGAGAGCTGGAAAAGCCGGGCAGGGCATCCTTGTATATTTTTTTTTGCGTTTACAATACCGAGTCTTTGTTTTTGTCATATCGCACTCATCCTTACTTTGCGACGAATGGTATGCGACGCCGACTTGAATAAGCTCCTCGGCTCTTTTCCAACCCAGCTCCAAGGAAGTATCACGGGTGCATCCATCTTGAATCCAGGCCAACCTCTCCTTGATCATTCATTCATTCGGATCCAGCACCACTATGGACGCGCTCCCGCCCCCCTGACCGACCGTCGCGTACAGGAGCCCAGCGTCCTCCGGCCGCCTCCCAAACACCACGGCCGTCACGAGCCCGGTCCCGGTTCCGCTCACATTGTCAGCAATGACCCTCTTGACGCCGGGCACCTCCGTCCCAAATACGACCTCGACAACCTCATTGTCGTACATGCCCGCGATGTACGCCCTACCGCCGCCTTCTTGGTCATCTTCTACCACGACAGCAAAGTCGTCGATTGCCTGCTCCGTCGCCAGTACTTCCTCCGGCGGCGGCGACCCCGGTTCCAGCGGCGTCGCGTCCGACGAATCGACGGGGATCCGGCTCAGCGTCTGGGACAGGTGGTTCGCCCGGTAGATATACCTCCACCCAGTCGTCGTCTTCCTCCTCCTTCCTACACCTCCTCCCCCTACTCTTTCATCCGAACCGGGTTCGAGACCCTGCGTTTTGCTCGTGATCGTGAGAGCAGTAGTTTGAATTCCGTTAATACCCGCAAGCCCAGTCAGCGGCGTCGAGTACGTTCCTGGAGGACTCGTAGGGTTGGTCGTCCCCGCCACATTCATCAGGTAGATGGCCTCGGCGTCGGTATCGCTCAGGAGCACCCGGCCGGCATCCCACGGCGCGATTCCGTTGATGAAGCCTGCGGAGGGCAGCGCCGCGAGAAGGGAGACGGTTGGACTCCCGGCAGTGTTGGTGGTGGTGGTCAGGTTAGAAGGAAACCTGAGGGTCCAGACTTTTGCGCTGCCCGGCTCAACCTCGAGCGGGGCGGGGATGTGGGAGCTGCCAAAGACGTAGATTTCGTCGACGGTTTCGTCGATGGGAATCACTTGGGCGATGCCGGTGAGGTTGAAGGCACCCTCGACAGAAACGAGGAGGCTGCCCTGGCCTGTTACTGGGTTGATCTGCCAAATCTCGGGTGCATCGCCACGAGTGGCGAGGATGAGTCCGTTGGGACGGACGGCCAGATTCTCAAACCACGATGCCGGCTGTGCGGGGCCTGGGAGGGTGAAGATGGTAGTCGGCGAGGAGAGGGCGAGGACGGCGGAGAGAGGGCGGGCAACCAGGAAGAGAAGCCAGACCGCGCTTCGAAGAGACATCTTCATCTGATTGTCGTGCTGACAACCGATGATAATGCCGTGCTTCAGTGAGGTTCAACTGCTCGTGAAAGTCTCAAGGCTGAGGTGAACCATAGATCGAAGAAGTGGAAGGTGAATCCTTTAAATTTCAAAGCCATGGTTAAGTCCGACTCTGTAATGCAACCCTGCATCTTTGGCTCAATCACACTCTGTACGCGGAATAGCCTGATCGTTAGCGCCATGGGAACAGGCTGGGGATAGCTTCAGGAATCGTGTCCGCAACATCGGTACTGACGCCACGCTTCGCTCAACCCTCTTTTCAGGTGTTTTTCTTTTTCTTTTCCTTCGGGAGGGATCTTGACTTAACCAGCCAAGAATACTTCAAGATTTCTATAGTCATCTGCCGCGGTATTTGTCCCTTACCCCTTGAGGCAAAACGATACCCAGTGAAGCAGGGGTCGTTGTCTCAGTAACGACGTGTCGAACCCGCTCCTTGGCGTCTTACAATCGCTTTCAGACTCACCGGTACTTGCAGCGGTGATTTCGTGATCGGATCAATGCCCGTGCTAGCTCTGAGTTGATGGCTATCGAGTAACAAGTCAGTGAATTATAGACTCGTCAAGTCTTTCCTCTCTTAGTGCAGACTGCTGTTTCTTTCCACACGAGTTCCATGACTCTTGCTGCAGACCGCCCATGCGTCTGCAACTATGGTCTCCAGCTGTGTCCTCGGCGCTCTTCAGATGCTGCTTCTCTTTCTTTCCAGAGTACCCAGCATCTCGAGGAAAGAAGGAAGGAATTCATTTGTCTCAACCTCAAAACCTTGGTGATGCCCCGGGACCACAAACAGCGGACAATCCAGAATCTTTGCCTGCTCCACCGGCGCCCTAGCAAAGGCGGCCTCGCCACACCGAACCCCCCTCATCAAACCAATGCTGGTTTGATTTTCCTTGAGCCGCCAAAAGTTGGGCATGTACGCCAACAGCGCCGGGACCTCGTTGTCCCAGAAGTTGACAACGTTCTCGGGCTCGGGCGGCACCGTTTTCGGAATGCCTTCTGCATCGTACCCAATCATCATCTGGTCAAACTCACTAACGACTTGTTCCAGCCCGCGGGTCTCGTAGACTTCCAGAAGATGATGGAACCAGTCCATCAGTTCGGACGCGTCCGGAAGGATACCGATGGTAGCGGCCTCGTGGGCGATCAGGTGGTCAACCATGTCCGGAAAGTCGAGGGCGAACTGGAAGGCGAAGATGCCGCCGCTGCTGCTTCCAAAAAGGATAGACTTGTCAAAGCCTAGGGCTTTAATGACGGCGCGGATGTCGCGCGCCTGCTGGGGAGGGCTGAGCCGTTTATTAACCGGTACCTGGCTTGCCGACATCTGGCGCCGATCAAAGGTGACGCAGGTGAATCTGTCGGACAGTGCGGCCATCATGTTGTTGAATTGCCGCCCGTGGCCGTTTCCGCCGGGAATGAAGGTGATGAGCGGTCCCTTGCCTTGATACCAATAGTGCAAATCGCAGCCTTCATTATGAACGATTGCTCGAGTGGGATTGAACTTCATTGTGGAAAATAAGTCAGTGTTTTACTCAATGGGACTGTGACGATGTCTGTGTTCAAACTGGGTCAACATATATCGAGCAGTCGGTTGGGGTGATTCGAGCTCGAGACCTTTAAGTTCTATTATGCTTTCCAGGTTCGGGGAGGAGTCAGAGACAAGGTGTCACATGCTTGGTCCAAATCCTTCCGCAATCCTTCAGACGAGCCCGATCGGCTGTCGTCCCGGAATTCCGGAACCATGCCGACGGTGGCTGCACAATGTCACGGTTGACTAGGTTGCCACTGACGAAGAATCAATTTTGGATCGCTCGGCTTAAAGCCTCTCTCTTGAGGTAGCACTTACAACTGTAATCGATGCCGAAGTACTGGGTACGTGAAGATAAAGGTGGTGCAGGCTTGGACTATGAAGTCGTCGGCAGAGTGCAGAGCGTTGAGGAGTCTCTGGCCGTTGATTCTGTCGACGAAACACCCAGGCGCGTGAAAGGGGCGTCACGGATGTGAGACAGGGACTGTGCTGTAGCCACTGAGGCGAAGAACGGAACAATGGCTTGAGCACCTGGAGTGGTGGTTCAAGAAGTCGTGGTTGAAGTCATCATGCGGGGACGATAGCGGCGGCGCTGGCCAACTCCAAAGCTGTGCAGGCTTCCTGAAATCACGGACGAAAAGGAAGTAGTCACCAAGCAACCAGGGGCCATATCTTACCCATTGTGCTAGAGCATCCGAGTGTGGAACAAATCGCTGCTGGTTTGAGAACCTGTTGTGTCGCCCATTTTGCATACCACAAATCAACCAACTATGCGAATCCGTCCCACAGGGACCTGGTCTTGCAGGACAAAATACACGGACGGCCGAGCTGCCGAAGGAGATGTGCTGGCGGTGCACGGAGTGTCGGAACTGAGTCTGAAGCAAGCACGAATCGCATATCTGTCGGCGTGCTCTACGGCGAAGAACAAGGCGTCGCGGCTCCCGGACGAAGTGATCCACATTGTGAGCGCTTCCAGGTAGCAGGGTTTTCGCATGTTGTTGACTGCCTTCGGCCATTCGACGATAGTGTTTGCGCGGATGTGGCGAAGAGGTCATACGCGTCGCTGTTTGGTGGGCGGACTATATAAGTCAGGAGAGGTAGCTTCCGCGCGGTGACGGCTGCTAGGTGACCGATACAGACATGCTGCCGCCGCGGGCGCATTTTGTCCGCTACGGCGCATAATTAGCGTGCTGAAATCAAGAGTCGTCCTCGGGGGTAGGGGAGCTACCCGAATATGTTTGAAGAAACACACAGCCTCCGGCGACCGAATGGCGTTGCAACGATCTCAAAAGTACTCTGTAACCATTACTCTACAAAGGGGTACAAGATGTAACTGTGAATACACCCCTGGGTGCGCTATGGTAAAAATCATTATTGAATGGTATCGCCTCGTACGACAAGCAGACCTGCCCAATGCTCCGATGCAATGCAGCAAATATGACTCCTGACACCCCAAGCCCATGCTTTTTCTAACCCCCAAATGTTTTTTGAAATACAACCCAGAAAAGAAAAGAAAAGAAAAGAAAACGAAAAAGAAAATATCCAGAAGACCAATGGTTCAACCCATAGGCTCCGTTTGTGTCGAATGGTGACACTTTCATTCACCGTTTGATGGGGATTTCGTGTCTACGAGCTGTCGACAAGTGCGGCATGACCGCAGCACGAAACAGCGCCTTACTTGCCGCAAGATGACTGAACGAACCCGGGATATATCTGCAAACGATGCCGCTATTGTTGCAACCCTTCTTAAGGATTGGCCACATAGCTCCTCGCCCGCTCTAAATCCTCCAAATCTTCGTGCAGCGGCGAGTTGGGATCGACAAGCTGCTGTTCCCTTCCTTTCTCAAGCTCCGTGTCGTCCTCGCCAAAAGCGTACTTGCTCCGCTGTCGAATTTTAGCACCGTACTTCCAGAACAGGAAGGGGATGGCGCAGCAGGCGAGGGCCAGGAAGGCCAGGAATGTCGAGGCCCATTGGTCGCCCATACGGTCGTACATCTGCTCGGTGAAAAGCACGACGCCAGCGCCCCAGAACGAGCGGATGAATGTCTTAGCGGCCAGCGCAGAGGCCGCCTGGTGCTGGTAGGAATCGACCAGGTAGTTGTTGGCCGCGTTGTAGAGGAATATGAAGCCGAAACCGACGGGTAGGCCGGCGAGGCAGGGACCAACCCAGATGAGGTGCGGATACGACGTCCAGGCAAAGATAAAGAGGCCGATGGGGATGAACCAGCAGCTGATCATCATAGGGATGAGGCGCACTTCAGCAGGTGGGCGGCCGTTGTGTTTTAGCACGAGCTTGAGGTAATGCTTGTTGACGAGCGGGGCACAGGCGGCCGAGAGAATGACGCCAATGGCGACGGGGATGAACATAAGACCGGTGATGCCCGAGCTGTAACCCTTGCGGACCTCGAAGATGATGGGGTATGCGACGAAGAACATGTAAAGGAGGCCGTAGAGAACCGACATGTACAAGCTGATGAGAAGGACGATGAGTTCGCGGAAGAGAAGCTGGAAGGGGCGAATTAGGAAGACGCCGAGGCGCTGCGAGAAGGGGCGGGGATCGAGTTCGGCCTCAGTGACGTGGCCGCTGTCGCCCGTCTGCTTCCTCAGTTTTTTCGCGCGGCGGGCCAAAATCGTGGGCGCGTAGGTCTCGGGAACGGTGAAAGTGATGAGAACCCAGACGACGAAGGCGAAGATAAGCTGTATCCAATACAACCAACGCCACCCAGCCGCGTCAGACAGGAAACCGCCGATGAGGGGACCGACTGTAGTTACTGTTAGCGAAATGGTGGGTATCTTTAAAGAAAAGGAGACGAAGACGTACTCGCAGGGCCGATAAAAGGAGCGGCAGAGAAGGCGGCCATGGGGACGCCACGTTCCTCGTTGCGCCAAAGATCGGCAAGGGTACCGCCGACGAGCGTCATGGGTGCTGAAAAAGCGATGCCATCGATAGCTCTGCAGACGATCAGGGTGCCGATATTCTTGGCGACTGCGCAGGGGATGATGAAGACAACGGCGACTAGGAGAGTAGAGCCACTAAAAAAAAAAATTCAGATGTCAGCATTGTGATCTAATCCGCCTGTGTGCAACAACATGGAGATCCATACTAGATGATGCGTCTCCCGTAGACCTCGGAAAGGGGGGCGAAGATCATGGGACCTTGAAGGCGTGTCAGCTGGATCGCGAAATAATCGTTAAGGAATATTCGAAGGGGGAAAACTCACCAACGCCAAAGCCGACAACGAACACGGAAATGGGGACAAGGGCAGCCTCGTGACTAACATTGAACGATTCAGAGACACCGGGCACGTCGGCCGTGATGACACTGGAGCAAAAAGCAACGACGAAACATGTGATAGCCACGACCATGGTGATGTACCACTTAAACAGCTTAGACCAATTCTTGGGGTTCTCTGGGTCGCCATCCGCGAAGGTGACCAGCTTGTAGTCTTTTCGAGTTTCCCCATTTGGGGAGAGTTTGTGTGCCTTATCCATGCTGAAGGGGATTGGTGGAAAGGCACTGCTCGACGATATTTTCCTGGTTCGAAATTCACGCTCAAGGTGAAGTCCCTAATTTCCTGTCCACCGATTTGATCGACGGGAGTTCCGGTCGGCGACGGTTGCCGGAAGTTGGAAATATTGGTGCAAATTGGTGATGTTTCCTCGATTTCGGTCAGGAGGAATAACACTTATTTTGTACCCAGCTAGAATGGAAGACAACGGAGTGTATGGTTGTCGAGAAGTATTGTTGGAAGCAAGATGATTTCTGAAATCGGTCCACCACGCCCCAACGCATTTGCTACACTTTGGCCCAGTTGGAATCCATTTCGGGGCCGATGAAAGACTTATATCCATCCCGTCTCGAGAGCGGCCTTTGCTCGGGACGGGTTCGGTAAGCTTCGCCCATGCGAGGAACACTCGTCATCCCTGTGAAGATCATGTTAACCACGAGCATTGTCGCGAAGAAACGATCGCGAATTCGACGTCAAGTTGCCTTCAGGGATCTGGGCCACTACTCTGGACCCGCCATTGACCAATGATGTGGGCTTGACAGCTCAAGACTTCGCGGCCGTTGATAGTCCTTGGGTTGCTCCTTGGTGGCAACGGTGGATCCCTTTGAGACAGTCACCCGAGTCAGGGAGTGTAGATATCTACGCTTGGCAGCATCACCGAAAAAGTGGGGTGAATAGCGGCTCTGCTTTGCTCTGGTTGGACAGATTGCTCGGCATCGCGCCGTCCCTGAAAAGCGCGAAGCAGCTGCGCACGACTGTTGGAGTTCCTGTGTAAATACCCACGTTGCTATACTCGCGAAGCGAAAAAGCTGGGTTTCAACAAGACAAACGCAAGAGCGCATGAACGGCTTGGCGCAGATTTTTCATGTATCAATGCTCCTGCCCAACTTCTCATAGTTCGACGGTTTCAGCACAGGCTTGTAAGCCTCAGTCGTTCCTTTCCTTCGCCTCCTGAACCATGCACGGTCCAGGTACGGGTGCGCTCGTGCCTATGACGACGCTCGTCCTGACGCATTTGGAGTCGATGATATCAGATACATAGGTAGGAACCCTAGCCTGCACCCAGCGCAGTTGACAGTGGGGTCGTTGAACCTTTCCGCAACCGGCCCTCGAGGCTTCTTACACAACCTCAACACACCAGCACCTGATGTTAGCAGTCCCGTCGAAAGTGGATATGTTACATGTTTCGTGGGCTGTTCACGTAATTACTACGTCCGTACATATGCACACACAAGGAGGGTTCCACTGAATTCTAGGCTAGTTCTTCTATGATTCCGATCGGCCAGTGTGGATTTTCACGGCTGGAGTAACGAGGCCAATTTCAGATTTTGCAACGTCAAAGCTTGTTTTGAGCTGCTTCGGAGACGCAAAGACTGTTGTATGGCACGTATGGCTCTGAGACCACCCCTCGTCAGATGCGCGGTGTGATCCGTGCAAAGTCAGCGCCACAATTGTCAAGCGGGTGCTTGGGAAAGGACAGGTATCTCCCTCCTTGCGCAGCACACGATGTCGCCGCCCGTTGGAGGTCCTTTGTGTATCAATCTGCATTTTCACAACTAGGACAGCCTCGTGAGACTCGAGGCCAGATGCGAACTATCCACCTGTTCCATACTACCTTCCCGAGCTTCCAGCCCTCGGATGAGCTCTACGGAGTACCCTGAGGTCGCTCTGCCCTACAGCTGGTGGGTCAAATGGAGCTTCTAGTCCCTGTTCGGTACGGAAATTCCCTATGTATTCCCCCAACCATGCTACACTACTTACCGCCTCTGCCTACTCCGCGGGCGAGGCTCCAGCCACGGACGGGGTAAAGTTCTGCTTGCCCAATGAAGTCCCGTCGCGTCACATTCGAAGCTGTCAAGAAGCTAAAGAATTGTGGGCTGCAGCCCATGTGTCATTAGTATAGTTGATATACTGCCTAGGTATTCGCTCTGCCTTGCGGCACGCTCTCTAATCAAAGGTTCTCTTCCAGCGCTGCCGTCCTCTGTGGCACTCGGCTCGTTCCTCGTGTGCCATCCCGGTTGTTCCCGCTTTCCGCTTCAACCCTGACTTCATACCAAAACTCTATTGTGGTGATGGGGTCGGTGACGGCGGTGGCGGTGACGTAACCGGATCACCGGCCGCGGCATCGTTCGCCTCTCTTGTCCCGTCTCGCCGACGGTCCGGCTCGTCCGAGGCGCTCGATGATCCGTCACTGCTCGACCCCGGACTCATCGAATAGTCTAATTCCGACGACGTGGCTTCCGTTAGCGCTGTGTCCTTAGACAGCGGGTCGTCGACCGTCTCGACATCAGAGAGCTGGGTATCCGGTAACTCCGACGCCGCCATGGCGTTCCGGAGCGGCGATGGCAGGAGCGGCATGTACCGCTGGTGCAGTTGCAGCCGGAGGGCCCACACGCGGAAATGTTGAAATTCGAAGCGCTTTTCGCGCGCATTCGACCACTGTGCGTATCCTGTTTGTCAAAAGGACTCAGAATATAGCATGCGTTTCTTCGTTTTACTCACCCTTAGTCGTGGTTGTGCTGTCGAGTGCTGATGTCGCCTTAAGTAAACTGGTTGCTGCGGTGTACAACTCTGTTGCTGTGGTATGTGCGGTAGCTCTTTCTGCGGCATCTCCGGCGTTCCCTCAAAGGAAAAGTCTATCTCCATCCGCTCGCCGGAGGGCACAATGTTGGACCAGTTGCCTTGTATCTGGACCGAAACTGTCGGCTCACGGATAGGGGTAGCAAGCGAAAGGGTGAACATGTCGAATTGACTGGCGGACATCCTGAAAGGCGCTACGGGGAGTATACAATACTGAAACGGTAGATTATTTCAGGTGCTTTAGGTTTGTTTAAGTCCCTGTATGGCTTGGCACGCAGGTATATTGTCGGAGGATCGCAGGTAAGGTATGGGATGGATCGAGCAGGACGGATGGCGGAGGTTCTTCAGCAAGGCGAGAGGGAATGCGGGTCACTTGCTTTATGCTGCTAACATTTCTGCACCTGACGACTTTTGAACCTAACAAGAGCACTGATGCGCATGCCTCATGCATCCCGCTGGTGGATGCTTGTAACTTTTCAGGGCAGGCGCAGGCTGCAACCTCCGTGGCTTATTGTCAACGATTTCACTGCGCCAAAGAACCTAAAACGAAGTGACTTTATTTTGCAGCCAAGGATGCTCATTTCAAGCTGCCCTAAACTCCAGCGTCATAACAGAGATCAAGGCGATCGCATAGCCAAAGGTCGTAACCCATTCTCGCTTGATTTCTCTTAGCTCTGTTGGTAGAACTCCTAGGATTGGTACTTCATGCGACGTGACTGAGGAACAAACTCAGGGATATGACCTGCAGAGGGGTCGAGAAGGATGCAATACAAAGTGTTGAACCCTAACAAGGTTGTTCGAGTTGCATTCGAACCCTGAGCTTTCCCACATATGCTAGCGGATTGCCGAACTCTGCCGGGCATCGTGGTGCCCCTGCAATACTCAGATATCAAAACAGACCCTAACACCCAACCGGACTCTATGCGGAATGAGTTACAGTTTTCAGCATCCACTCCGCATACGGTATGTGCCAGCTGGAAACTTCAAGATGCACATCTGTCAGCTGTTGTTGCGAATCAACACATGGATCAGGTTTCGAGATGGAAATACAAAAACACCGTCTATCGAACCTCTTTAATTCCACTGCCTTCTTCGTCTGATGCATATCCAAGGAGGATGACACAAAGACACATACTCTTTGCTATCACATCAGCCTCCATGATGTCCTTGTCCAAGCTAGGGCCATCGAAATGTCGGAACGGAACTGCGACAGTCCCTCTTTCCAGCAGTTAGTCTCCGTTTCACGCACAGGGGTAACCTCAAAAACGCGAGTATTCGTTGAGGTCTGGGGATTGCCTTCTTAGTATCGACCCATGACAATAACCGTGCCAACCATCACCGCTTGGCATCATCAACGACTGTTAAAGAACTCTCGTTTCAGTACCCGCGGAGGTCTCTGCCCTTGCCGTGATGCCGAGTCTTCCCGTAACAGAAACTGACGGAGAAACGTTACGTAAGGGCCAGGTCACCACAACACTATATCGGAACATGGGCATAACCATCAGCTATGATCGCACGAACCGGTCATTGGTTGACTGATCCATGAGAACTGCTGACTTAATATCTACTAGAGGAAAAAGCTCGTAGGCGACTCTGGGTTCTCGCGAGTTACTCACTGCTGTCTCTCGGATACCATATACCGATCGAACCATCGTGATTTAAGTACGGATACGGACACAGACTGACTAGACAAATTAGCAGATCGGTAAAAAGTTGAACTCGTGTCATTTACGAGTGATCTAAAAATGTTACAAAATTAATCACTTCTGAGAGAAGATATCTCCTCCGGGAAGGCTCGAACTTCCAACCTCCTGATTAACAGTCAGACGCGCTAGCCAATTGCGCCACAGAGGATCACGTGTTTGACTGCTGTGACTTGCAATAATTGAAGGCAGAGTAGCTCTGCTACAGCGCAAGAGCGTTGATAATCTGTACTAGGTAGTCATCGAGCCGCTAATGTAAAGCGGAATTCGATGTAGCTGTAAAGATAACTAACAGTTATTTCCTTAATACGTAGGTGAAAGATCACGAGGTCTGCAGATATTGGATTAAAGCATAGTGAACTGGCCAATGGCACAGCCGACGCTTGACAGAGGCTGAGAGCATTCCTTGCAGCCCAGACGCTAAACACCACGTGACTGTGAACACACTCCACTTTACCGTATTTCCAATCTTTCCCGAAACCTTAACACAACCAATCTTTCACTAGCGGAATCATCGGTCACCATGCCACGTCGCGTAGATGATGATGTCCACGCGGCATTCGTGGAGTTTCGTGCCGGCCAGGACGACAAGTGCCTGTCTGTTCAGTGGTGAGTTGAGACACGCTCCTTCTTCCCCGAACCGCCCGATGCGACTCCCGATGGCTTTCCAGACGCGCCTTTACTCGAGCTCTGTTTCTTCCAAATGACCCGATTAGGAAAGAAATAGCTGACAGTTCCGGACAGTATGTACTGTCAGCAGGTGAGGGCCAAAAACACGACACGTCAAAAGCAGCACCTTCTGCAGTGCGCACCATACCTCCAAGCCCACCCGGACGTCGCGCTCCAGGCCTCAGCGGCATCAGCCACGGTAGCTCCCGCTCCTGGTCCGCAGGGACATGCTGCCCCCCCTCCTCCGCCCGCTGCCCCCGGGGCTACCCACGATGCGCCGCACCAGCCGCACGCACCACACGCGACTCCCGTTGCTCCCGTGCCTCCTGTTCCCTCATACGGCCACGATGACGTCCCAGGCGATCATACCAACTTGACCTTCGTGCCGAATCCCCGCATCAACGGTTCGCCCAGTCACCCCCGCCCCTCTCTGGGAACAGAAGGGACACCCTCGGCCAAGAAGCAGAAGACCAAGCAATCGCCGGCCTCCAACCTTCCCGAGATCCCACTCCGCGACGTTCACGCGGCCTTTGTTGAGTTTCGGGCCAAGGAAGACGACAAATGCCTCTCGGCTCGGTGCATTTACTGCTCGCAAGTCCGGGCAAAGAACACGTCAAGGCAGCGAGAGCATCTGATGACATGTCCCGGTTACCAAGCTGTGCTCAAGGACAAGATCCCCGCCAACAACCTACGCCATCAGTTTGACGAGGATGACGTTGCGAGCTCGCTAGCCCTGCCAGCGCCGGCCCTCGACCTCGACTTCCGGATGAGCATCAGGGTCAAACCCAAATTGAATGTAGGCCCCAGTCTGGCCGGTCGGCAGAGCTGGATCTCGTGCATCGGTGGGCAGTGGGCCGGCACTTGGGGCAAGGGCATTCTTCTGGTGAGTTAGCTGGCATGGCCCGTTCTTCGTCTTCTTCGGTGCCGCAGGTCTAACCAAGAGCTTTCTCTCCCATACAGCCGAGCGGGCAGGACACGCAGACGACCGTCAAGGACACAGCGACTCGCATCGACGCGCGGTACCTCATGCAGACCAACGACGAGCACCCGGCTCTGATCATCTGCAAGATGACGGGCTGGCTGACGGGTGAGCGGGACGTCATGGAGAGGCTGCAGGACCCGGTGGCGGCCGACAACGTCGCCGCGCACCGATACCGCCTCCGCGTGACTTTGGAGCTAGAGACGGGCGACGATCGCTACCAGGAGGTCAACACGGGCATCTGGCTGGCCAGCGGCTGTCGGCGGGGCGCTGAGATCGTGTACGATGCGTACCGGATTGGCTGAGCGGTGCGTCATCAAAGTTTGCCCGTCAGGCGTCACACTGGAACCTCTTGTCGCTCATATAGGTCTGCTTTGTTGCTTTGTGCTTTTTCCTACGTTTTGTTGGTGTTTGGGAGGGTTTGACTGTTGTATTATCGTTTGGAGTTGGGCGGAAGGCACACGGCTTGCCAAAAGTCGGGACTGTAGTTTGCTAATATACCACTCTCGCATACTACGGGATGAATGCTGCTCCTCGACCATCACTGGCGGGTTGTGGGCTGCCGACCTCTGACATCATGCGAGCGAGGCAAAGGAGGAGAGTTGGGGAAGGAATCCGAGCCAAAGCCGAATAATTTCAACTTCATCACTAGACACCAAACGCTGATACCCTCGCCCACAAACACACCTAATAAGCCCTCAAAGAGCCCTAATAAAAAACCAAACACCTCACCTCCACGCTCTCCCTGTTACTCCCCGCCACCGGTGTCCCGGGCTGCTCCTGTGCCGCTATCTCGCTCTCTTGGGGGTATTCGACGGCGGAGTGCACCGCTCTTCGCGCGGGCGCTGACTCGTCGCTATCGAAGCATTTGATGAGCACCACCTCGGCCGGCGTCTGCTCGTGTTTGTAGTACCACCGGTGCGTCGGGCCGGCCTTGACTGTCCACGACTCTTGCCGCCGTCCCGTGACCGTGTGGAAGATGGAGGCCGCGACCAAGTCGGTGTCCGGGACGGTGGTGGCGTCGGCCAGGGCCAGCGGTGACGTGCGGATCGGGGTGATGGGGCGCCAGATCTATTTTGTTTTCAATTGATTTAGTATTCCAGTTGTTGTTCGTAATTAAGCTCAGGGGTTGGTTCGGCGATGGACCATCCGTTCGATGGTGAGAGGTGGGAAGATGGTGTCTAAAGAGGAGGGTTGAGGGTGGCGGGGGAGGGGAGGGGAAAGGGCGTGTAAGTGCTAAGGCAGAGAGGAGTAGGTGTTGATGGACTTGCGTTGATGATCTGCCACCGACGGCTCCTCATCCTGACGGCTTCGTCCGGGTCCGGGAATTGCTCATGAAGGCGAATGACAGCGCCGTCGTAAGACTGGTCGACATGTGCTCGGTGGAGGGGGCCGCGGGAGCTAGTGTTGTTCTGGGAGATGCTGTGCCAATGTGCCGGCCCGCGGCGTATTTGATGGCCAAAGATGATTACTTGGGCAGCGCCGGTGCTGGAGCAGTTGCGGTGCAGGCTCCGTTAGTAGCAGTCACTAGTCGTTCCCGATCTCCGAAACAAAAAAAAAAAAAAAAAAAAAAAAAAAAAGAAAACCTACACCATTTTGAGAAGTTGCTCGCATTCAGGATAGTACCGGTCGCGAATCCTTTGCTGGTTGTCAAACGTCTTCTCGGTGCTCGTGTGATTGAGGTACTGAAAGCCATGGCTGTCAAGAGTGAAACGGTCTTCCTGCCCTGACACGTCCTTCACAGTCACAGTCACGGGAACCATCGGCCGTTCGTTGGTGACTTGATCCCTTCAGACCGCAGTGTAAGGTTAGCATGATTCAAGGCAAGTACAGAAAGAACCGAACTTTTAGGGGTTTCGTCGTTACCCTCCAACGTAAACGGGAATTGGCAGGCTCCCGTCCCCCGGATCGTCATAGTATTTGACTGTTGTGATGATGTCGTGCCCCATATCGCATGCAGGAGTGTCTTCTCCTTATGCAGCGCTTACGAAACTTACAGATACCATGAGTAGCGGGGACGACATAGAGCGGGGTTTGAGCACGTCAATCTCACAAAGTCCAGGCTCACTTTCAGACTCGATCATTGTCGAAAGCGGCAGGGTGGTAATCGTTCAAATTAAATTACCCCGCTTCATGACACAGCTTCCATGGGTGCATCTTAACCTTCTTTATTCGAATACAGGCCCATAACAACGTCTTGACTGGCACCACCTGGAACCCGACTAGCTGGTGGCGTGGATCTCGGGTCGTGGCATTGTGGACCGTAGACACTGATAACTTTGCATTTTTGTTCGTATGGAGTGGGTTTGTAGATGAAGGCGTCAACGTGATGCTAGCTCCTCCCTCAGTGAAAGACAAACAAGTTACACCTCGACTTTACGAAAGGAATGAGAGATGAGCCGAGTGTTAGTGGCTCTACCCAGAACAACCGTTCCTACTCAGCAAAGTTGATGTGTGGTCTCTCTGAGCGTGTTTCAGGTGGCACTGTCCATGTATGATGCTTGCCGGCCAAACTCTTGCATAGAAGTGCCGCTCGAAGCCTTGAATATCTATAACCTGTCAATGCCCCAACCTGCAATGTCGTCGTAGTTCAATCTTAGCCCATATTGTTTGGGCGTATGTATGCGGCTGTCTTGTGTTGTGCGGTATGTGGGGCTGACTCGATCATGAGATCGGTGAGCGATGAATGAGACTTCTGGGATTAGAGCGGTCGGCAGCTCCCGAGAAGCCCCGTCTCAACTTGAATTATCAAAAAGCGCCCCGCGGGAGATGTTTGTTGGACGGAAACCGGCAACTGACCGTGTGGTCCTAGCAAAAATGCCGCTGGACGTTGCAAAAAAGTTGGGGAGCCCCGATCCCGGCACGTCTTGGGTGCAGGCCTATCCCGGGCCGACCTGCAGTGCAACCGAGCCAGAGAGCCGGTACGGGCGCCTATTTGCTGCACATAACGAGTCAAGCGAACCCAAGGCGCAACTTCGCGTTCGTCGTCACGCTGAGTGGTCGATGTGGCGTGTTCTAGTGGCTCTTTTTCGCCGTGGCAGAGCAAAAAAAAAAAAAAAATGAATGAAACATACAGGATGCTAGAAAACCGGCGTTGAATTAGCGATCAGAGCTCGGAAACGTTTTACACTAAGATCGACGGATTAGTCCGCGATCGCAAGCCCGTCAGCTCCACAGCTGGGATGTACACGTGTAAAGGCCGCAGACTGGGACCAGGGCTCAATTTTGTATGGTACCTTACTTGGTACGGGCACGCTGAGGCAGTTTGTGTTGGAAAACCTTAAACAGTGCACTAGTTTGACTGTTTGGTCGAGCCCCTCCCCATGTCTCGGGACTAAAAGGCGCCTTACCGTTAGACTAACGGACCGGTTCCACTGGGTTGGATATGAATATAGGCTTGTACGTTCCAGATTAAGTTCACCGCACTACACATTCAAATAATCTCGAAGACTCTCAGATCCTTCGCGTCGCAGCCAATTCAAGCAACGGCAGATATTGAGTATCCTCGAAGCGTGCAAGGTTCGCGGCCACGCAACACGCCGAATGAAACTAAATGGGTGGATGCAAGGCGACGGGAAGGGACCTTCCATTAGAGGTTGGGAGGAACTGATACCAGAAGGTAAGGAGGGGGTCTCGCAGAATATTTGTTTGCCTCCGGGGTCCCAGGCGGTTTTCATTGGCGCCGCTGTGGCCCTCTGCCCTGTCCCTGCCGTCGCTCTTTCTCGTTTCGGCAGAGAGGTGGCCGGGTGTCTTCTGTCGGAAACTTGGAATCGTTTTTCTATTCCAAATTCAGATCTAGGGCAGCATCGACCGCCGAATCGGCTGCTCTGAGGTTACCACTGACAGCCGTTTTGTGATCGATGGTCCCGATAGTTCGTCCCCAAAATTCAAACACTGCCTGATCTTCCGTTACAATTGAGCTTGACCTCATTTGGCCCTGGAGTGTCGATTACCCGACGCTCCTCGATGGCTGCGGTCCTTGCAGGGAGCCCTGCAATGCCAGACCTCGCGCGGTTGTCAGGTCTTATCAACCCGCTGTCCGTGCTCGTCAGACTGTGGCTCCAGCAAATGCTTAAGGCCGTCTGGCGTTCTTCGTTGCCAAAGTCGGGTTGTCGAAAAGGCCCCTCGCATGCAATGCCTTGCTTTGGCTTCGGTCCAGCGGCCGCAGTCGCGCGAATTTCGAAATCTGAGCAATCACATCTACAGATTGAAAAGGATTGTCGGGCAAGATGCGCATGATTCAAGTATCGCTCCCGCACTCAAGACGACAGCACGCGAATTAGGCGAGTGGCTTTTCTCTTGTCTCGGCAACGCTGAGCTCCGCCATTGCCCTCGGAGTATCACTGCCCTGAGCCTGTTCAATCCAGTGTTGCACAGGCGCCGTCTTGGCCTCCCTGACTCCCTGGTTCGGCATGTCACACTGGACGGTCGACACCTGCAATCCTGCGTTTTCAGGCGTGAAGTGGGAAGGATGGTGCAGAGAGCCTCGGTTATGTTCCCCGAAAGGGGCCAGACCAGTCTGGCCCAGGGAAGATCTTCATCCCCTGCCTCATGCGCTCGACACGACAGGACGAAACGTTTGTTCTGCAGCTTCCCGGCCAACAATTCCAAGGACCAACTTTTGAGGTATGTACACAGTCGATGGGCATCCAAGAGAAAAAGAAGCACAGGCAGCCGGGAGGGCGCCGCAGCCTTTGCTTCCCCGCGATACCTTGTCGGCCAAATTCAAGGCGCCCGTGCTCCACACACCAAAAAGCCTGGCCATGTCGGACGTTGCAGTCACGACGGTCGATCTCGACAACCCCGGCGCTCAGGGCCCGCGATGATGTGGAATGCGATCTCCTCTAGCTTTCAAGATGTACAGGGTCTTGCAGGTTCATTCGAAGGATCGCCAGTGCTCAATGCACTGAGCAACTGACCGTCTGGCCAAAGTCCACAACAACCCAGCCATGGAGAGGTCACTCTCGTCAATGTATGCCACCCAGCAGCCGGAATGGATTGGCGGAGACATTTCCGTCATCATCCCTGGCCGCCTATTCGTGAGCACAAAACGTTATGGGGCTTTCGGGAGGCTGGTGAAAGCCGGTCTCAATTGGGTGGGGTGCTCGCCGTTAACCCTAGGCCAATGGCAATGTGTGATCACCCGCTAGAATGACACTGCATTGCATTCTCCTCCCCGCTGCAAGCAGTTAACGGGGGTGTTGTACCGGCGTCTTTGGCTACTAAGAGGGCCCAGGTACAGGTACCTGCAATGGGCTCTCTGTACGGATTAGACGATCGAAGCCGGCGATGCGGAGGTGCAGCAGTGCTGCGTTTCTTCGCTTCCCTTGGCTAGTATCTACCGCGGCCACAACTATAGGCCAGCCATGAAAGTTGAAGGGAAGGACCGTCTTGCCCGCATTAACACGCTATATGCCCCGGGGTTTCCACTGTAGTTGGTGAGCAAGCGTGCCCGGTGCGTGCTACTCGGCCGCAGAAGTCAGCGTGTGCCGTAGTGTAACCGCAGGACTCCGACCCATTGGGAACCTCAGGTCCTCATCCGCACCCCGCCAACTCGCAAACCGGTCTCCGGTCCTCGACCACTTAGCGTCGGGTCGGCTGTGACCAAAACTCCTTTCAGTGCCGCCCGACGCCTTTCCGCCGGCCTCTTATTACTTTCCCATTCTCGCAACCTCAAATCAACGTAGCAAACATTCTCCACTCTTTCGACTGCCAGAGACTGAGATGGATCACGGTCAACCTTGGTCGTCAAACAGGCCATCTGAGGTACGCGAAGTAGCGGTACTGCTGTCCTGCTCGGGGCATCCTCGTTAAGAAAGGAGCTCGGCTATTTTTCTAATTTCCATCGTGCTGGCATCCCGACAATGTCGCGAACCTAACCACTTTGTAGGCAATCGATGGATTACACGACGGCATGTTGTCTGCCGGTCTCGTCGCTCAACCGGTTGCCGATAGTCACCGTGGCTCGAGCAGGTCTGACCCATGGACAGCCGGTACGGAACCAGGTTGCTCTCCGCGCTTCGGAGAGTTGTTTATCCACACACAGCAACAAACGGCCACCCAGACATGTGGTTTACCGAGTCCAGCACCGACAGCTCCGGCCGCATCGCCGTCCGACTGGCCGAAGCACGATGCTTCCTGCGTCACCGGCGCCTGGCCTGCCAGTCCGATAAGCCCAACCGCGGGTGAAGGGGTTGCCGTCGGGTTCAACAATCACCTGCTCTACCCACCTCATACAACGCCTCCTCTATTAGATGTTGGTTTTCAAGATTGGATTGGGACTCATTCCAACTTCAACCTGAACTTCAACCACGGATACTCGGGTGCGCCTCCGGTCGCCTCTTTGGCAAATGCAGTATCTCCAGATCTCGTATGCCCTTGGCCCAGCCATAATCCAATTACAACTGGGAACGATGAAAAGGGGTTTCTGGAGACACCGTTCGGGCACAATATCTCATCCGACTCGAACACAAATCTTCCCTCAACCTCGGCCGAGCCTTACACCTTCCCACAGAACCCATCCACGTATTTGCCAAGCAAGCGCCCACTATCTCTCTCGCAACAAGGCCGTCGCTCCTTAGAACAAACAGAGCTAGCCATACCAACCCATCAGCTACCAGTGCTGCCGCCGCCGCCGCCGGCACAAGCATCTGAAATGACAACACCAACAACATCGAATACAGCATCAACAACACCGGAGCCAACCAATATAAGAACGGAAGAAAGAGTGAATCAGTCCAAGCCGTCAACCTCCTCTACCACAGCCGCCGTAAGAGCGAGAGCTGGTGCCGATGGTCTGACTCTCCGGACCGCAGCCCGGCGGGTGAAGCGGCCGGCACCCCACCCCAGGCCGGGCGAGTCAGCAGCGCACCAGCGCGCCCGCGCCAACCATAACTTGGTTGAGCAGAAGTACCGGCACCGGCTGCACGCACGGTTTGAGGCGCTGCTCGATGCGCTACCGAAGGGAATTCTGGGCGAAGATAGTATTGACCAGGCCTGTGATAATGGTGGTACTGGTTGGGATGACGGCTCGGGGATAAGCGGCGAAAGGGGCATTAAGGGAAAGAATAACCGGCGGATGAGCAAGGTGGATGTTCTGAGCAAGGCGGAGAGGGTGATTCGTTTTTTGGAGGGAGATATTGAAAGGATAAAAGGGGAGATGGAAGAGCTCAGGAGGCAGAGTGAGACTGCGTATAGGACAAGGCCCCGAACGCAGGCTTCTGAATGTGGGCATTGCGAGTGGCTGGTCGAAGGGGAGTCAAGGTATCCATCAGGATAATCAGTTGCCGGTGAAGTTCAGGTGGAAGAAAGTATAAGACTTAACTAATTGGCGAGGGAGCATCCATCATTGATAGCGGACGGGCATGTCATAGAGACAAGTCTTAATGAATCTTCTTAAGCCGATGAAATGAAAAAAATTCACAGGTCATAGATATATCTTCGTCTTATCAATGGCAAGAGGAATTGCTCCATGATTCGATTCCACTAAGGGCACATATCACGCCATCTCGACCATGCCTTCTCGATTCCAATCCATAAGCACTAGATCTTTATGCATATGATTATCAGAGAGAGCCCTTGGTATGATGTTGGACCAAAAGCCGCTGGTGAGGATTCAAAGACATTTGGCTCTTTGTTTGCTTTTGAAAGTGACCCCATCAGGAAATCAGCTCCGAAGGTGTGATGTCTAGCCTTTAACCCGGAGCACGTCTGAAGTAGGAAACCAGTTCGCCGCCGCCAGTCATAGCTACATGAGAGCGTTGTAGGTATGTCTCGGGGCATGTTGCCGTAAGACAGAGGCAAAACCGTTATGCACAATGGAACGATTCCAGAAAGATCAGCATGGACTTGGTGCGGTAGTTGGCAGTCATGTTGTTTGCATGGCAATGCCAACTTGCCCGGCCCAGACCCTCTACAGTACATTAGCGTGAGTCTGGTAACTCTCTGCCTTGTCGATTGCATTCAATAACCGACAAGCGAACCCTGAAAGACACGGCGGATACACCACGTGGGAAGGTTAGGGAATACGGTTACACAAAAGCATAGGAGCTTTTTTGCTCCCGTTTCTGCGAGTGCCCGGTTGTCAGACGCCGCGCACGCTCACGCAGCCATCCATGTCCTCTCAGCCAAGGAAGGCTGAATTTACACTCTGATGACGGCCCAGTGACGGTCACCTCGCATGGCTTTCTGTCGCTCTGATTGGCGGGCACCAGTCCGTCCATAGCGCAGTTGGTCAATCGGCATATCCTGAGTGCAACGCAGCCAATTAGGCAGCTCGTACGCCGCCAGTGGCTGCCAACAACTTGCAGCTCTCAACAGGCAAGAAATCCGCCGCCCGACTTCCGCTTTTCCCAAGTCCGATTGAATTCCAGGTTCTGAGTCAAGACTGTAATGAGAGTGGGTAAGGGCCGTACCCGTGTACGGATTATTAAGATCCTATATGGAGAGTACCTGGCAAATAGTAACTATAGTGAATTGTTCCTTCCAATCAAGGCACACTGACCTACACAAAGGCTCTCCACCGTCAGACACCACTTATATGCAGCCATTCGTACCTGCCACGCAGCTGTGATCAAGGCCCCTTGCAGCCGTTGACGCCAATTTTCGGAGGATATCCAAAAATCTCCGCTGCCCATGCAACGCGACGGTTGGCAAGATCAAAGAACTCGACAAAGCCGTCAGTGGCAGTCTTATTCCCGTCACCCCAAAGCTGGACCAATCCTTGTTTTACGTTTCATTCTCGCTTTCACACAAAGGTTTGTACACTATGCACACCGCTTTATGTTACCCTCCAACAGTCGGTCTGGCCAGAGACCAATCACCCTTACAGTCTCGAGACAGTAACATCATATGGCCCGACGTATAGTTTGCACGCCTTAGCATGATGCCGGTTCTAGCATGGCAGCATGTTGCTGATCCCTATGCAGTCCGCAATACACCTTGATAGACCCGTGCAATCCTAGGCTTGTGGCGTTGTCTCTGCTGGCTTCGGCCTCAACTGCCGGACGCAACACATCATGTCAACCAACTCCGTGGTTAGCCGCAGGCTATCGGCAGCGAGAACAGCTCTCTAAGCTCAATATACCACGCTCAAAATCGCCTCCAATGTATGGTTCTGCAACTTGTGCCTAGCCAATTAAAAAAATCAAAAAAATTACGACATCGCCGACGCCGTCGATGGAAATAGAGATTCTCGCTTATTTGTCACTTATCTTTCTTTGATAGGGTAAGAACAGTCGTGGCAGTGTGACAGCGCTTGCCAACATCGTGCTTCGTATTACTAGAGGAGCTAGTGGCAATACCAGGATGTCAATGGCACACCGTAATCTCCAGGGCTACCCGGCGGAAGGCTGTCTTAGAAAATTGTGTCAGCCTGCGAATTTCCAACAGGTATTCAGAACTTGCACTGCTTCGTAAGGTAATACTGTTTGCTTGCCAGCCAGCGACCGTGATTCGCCATGCAAAAAAAAATGCAAAAATATGCAGCCAGAATCCTTCACACTTACACAGTACAAACTTGTCCGACTCAGGATTTGAAACATGGCGCACGTTGTCGATTCAGGGCATGATACTCTTTGTGTCAACTTTACCAATCACTATAGGGGTTGTCTAGCCACACCATCTGCAAACCCACGGGCAAATTGGCCGAGACAAGCAGTCCAATATTTCCGTATTAAGCTTGCCCCTCGCCTGGCTGCAGCAGCACGTTGCGCCCAGCGGGTTCCGAAAGAGAGGGAGGACCCAGCGTGTGACAGGGTTGGCAAGGTTGACGACAGCTGCTGTGTCACCGAACATCAGCCCATGCGCGACGGCGGCGCAGTCAGATAGTGTAATCGTGGTTTTGGATCCGGCGCATCGCTTGCATGTTGCAATAAAGTGCATTAATCAATGCTACTATTTGTTTGAGTGAATTAGCGCTGACGACTTTTTAAACCTCGAACGAGTCGAGCCAAAATGAGGTGTCGCCGGACCCAGGTCCGAAAGGCGAGTGAGACGGTGAGACTGGACGACACTAAGGTCGAGGGTTGATGAGTTCGGGTCAGACGGGAAAGGCAGGTTGATTGGGCAGCAGCCGAGAGGGGAGGGAGGGGGACATTGGCCTGCCACGTTCCCCTCGCTGGACCTGCCGGGCCCCTGTGTTGCACCAGGGCAAGGAACCTGCAGCAGTGCTCGTGGTACTGGGTGTACTGGAGGGTAGGGTACCCGTTTGGACACCTCCTGGTCGCCTCTCGGACCCTTCCAGGGTCGTCGGCGACAGGGGGACTGCCGGCCTGGGCCAGTCGGTTCTGCAGATTGATTACGCCTTCTTTGCTGACCAACCATGAGGTGTACGCACGCTGAGCACATTGCAAGCAGAAGATCCGGGAGGAATAGACCCTCGGCACCGGCGGAAACGAGGGCTTGATGCACATGGTCCTGTTCTGTGCCGTAAATCCTTCCCAACTTGTGAAGTGGACGATCGTCATGGTACAGAGAACGAAGAAAGCTGGAGGACAATCCCCCGAAAAGATATCGTGTTGGAAGCAGAAGCACACGGCAAGCAGCAAAGCAGAGGACAACACGGTGAACTTCGACGGCAGATACCATTGCCACTCTTTTCCCCGTTGGCCAATTCCAACAAATGTTCCCCTTATTCCATTCATAATCCGAACCCCAAAAGTGGAAACTCCCCGTCAATGTAACCGCGCCAGTAACCCATCCGAGATAGCCTATAGCACCGAACCATGGCTCATATCTTGGCCCGCAGTGACTGATTCAAGAGAGAAAACTGAGAAGAGTACAGCGTAACATGGCCCGCAAAATAAAAAAAAAGACGAGAAAAGGATATGGACAAGGCGAAAAATTGCCCGTTCCCCCTGGCAATAGCATATCAGAAACACTCGCACCATCCGCTGCCGGGATCCCTCACCCCAACCCGTTGCACTTCAAACTTTAGCTCCCACTTCGGCTGCTCTTCCCCGTCTCCCTCACCGCCCCTCCCCCTTGCACAATCACCGTCATCACCATCATTGGGACTTTCACTTTCCTCCGCTGTGTTGGTGCTGGTGCTGGACCCGGTATTTAGCCACTTTCGCTCTTCCCCCCCTCGCCGTTGCTCTGGTTGCTGCTGCTGCTGCTGTTGGGGCCGCAGCTCGACGCTGGCCCAGCAGCACAGCCGGCCTTGGGCCGACAGGGCCTCGGCCTCGTCCTCACGGAAGCCCGTGAAGTCGCCCAGGATGCAGCGCGAGAAGACCCAGTCATCAGTGTCATCAAAGTGTGGCTGGATGCGGACTGGGCGATAAGGTTGTTGTCGTCGTCGTCGTTGTTGCTGGTATTGATGAATTGCGCTTCTCGATGTCTTCTTGTTCTTTCCCCTCAGCCTTGTGGGTAGACGGTGAGCTGGAGTAGATTGTGTTGGTTGCTGTTGATGTTGTTGATGCCGTGGTGGTTGTGGTTGTTCTTGTTTTCGACGTTGTTGGCGTTGAAGGCTGCTCTCGAAGCGTGAAAGCAGGGTGCGGACCAGGGCGCCGGGAAGAGCAACTCGTTCGAGTTTGCCAGTGTCGGTTGGAAAGGGAGAGGTGGTGATCTCGAGGCGGCAGTGGGGAAAGTGCATCAGTGGGGGTGGAATCAAAAACGTCTCTTCTCGCTGTGGTAGTGACTCCGCTGGTGGGTATTGATCTTGGAGTGGGTTTTGTATTTGCGTGGATGAGAGGACCATGTCTGAGGCGTGGAGTGCGAGGTCCATCACCGAGTTGTCTGAGCCCTTCTGAGCCGGCTGCCTTGCTGAAGAGTGCATGGCGGAGGCGTGTTCGGTTTGTTCGATGTCGTAGGAGGTAAACGCAGCGATGCAGGAATCACAGGCCTTCGGCGTGTGTGGAAACTCAGGTCTTATGAGTGAGAGGGCGCGGAAAGGAACAAGGCAACCGGAAAGATGCAGGTAGTGGGGTCGCGGTTCGGTTCGCCAGCGCGGGATATCGAGATTCTTATGCGCTTCGCAGACGCAGCGCAAACAAGCCGCGCCGCACGCTCAAAAAATGACGGGGAGGCGGGGACGTCCCAGGGTTCTGGTCCAAGACGGTGCGGACAAGTTGGTGAAATTATAACGAGAGGCGACGAAACACGGAAAACGCGAATGAACGACGGGGAGATCAGGAGCGCCAGTCCTGGTCCCTGTGGTCAAGCCACTTCCAGTCTTGTAGGGTCGGCGGGACGCCAAGAGCGTAGGTCGTTCTGCCCCCCCCAGTGCCCCCCCAGCTGCAGTGCTAGTGTAGGTACGGCTGCTGCCGTTCCAGGGCTATCACCAACCAACTGAACCCAGCTTCAGCCCCAGGTCTCACTGCCCTATGAATGAGCCGCCCGGCACACAGCTTGCTGTGCGTATTCGACACAGCTTCTCGCCAATCGGGCTTTGTCCGCGAAACTACAAAACCCCTGAATGCAGGTGCCAAAGGTGGGAAATGATGCACGACGCTCGCTTCGAGGTGCTCTGATCGCCGGCGGCAGCAACTGGAGTAAATTGACCGGGGGGACGGTTCAAGTCACACAGTAGATAGTCAGTGACACTGCTGATTCGAACCGCTTGCCCTTGATCTCTGTCTGTTGGGGTAGCTTGGCTTGACCCTGGCATGCTCGGCGGGAGCTCTGCGTTGGAGACGAAATGGAAAAAGATTCTGTGTGCGGCAGGAGCGTTGGCGGGGCCCTGCGCAACAATGCAAAACGCGGTACGATGCTGCCCTCGTCCCTGCATTCCAGTCCCGGGAATCTGGACTGTGAATGGAAGCGCTTTGCCTGATTTGGAGTCGACAAGTTGCGATTGGTCGATGGTGTCGTTTCGGGTGCAGCTCCAACGCTTTCGATTGGACAGATGGGATACTTAAATGCAGCCGTCCCAATGCGGATCAACAGCGTTACACAGACTGTCGAGACACGCCGCAGGGGAAGGGCAGCAAAAGGGAGCACGGCGCAGCGCCAAAGTTCACGATGCCATGGCCTTGGGCTTGGGTTTGGCGCTCGGCCCGAGAAGCGAGCTCTGGCAGCGCTTGCCGAACTGGAGTCAACTCCGAAACCTTCGATGAGAAAAGGCAGTTGCATTGTACCTTAGAGGTATGTACGGATACCGAATACAATACGCAACTCCGGAAAGTACAGTGAAGTCCTGTCGTGATTCGGGTGGAAGGCACCTTACTATCTGGCTCGCTCCAAACTCAGGAGGACATTTTCCCACCATTAACCAAAACTCAACACAAAAATCGGCCAGTGACAAGTAACACACCAGGTCTATCCTGTTGATGCAGTGCCACGGTGGCATTGCGGCACTGGGTCTACGATGGCATTGTAACTGTGACATTACATTGCCTTTTTTTGGGGGGGTGCTTTTGGGATTGAGTCTTACCAGAAGTTTTTAAGCCTCAGCACAAGACCTTGGTTGATATTGACGAGACCTTGGCTTGTTCGATCTCAGGCTCCTCAGTCCGCGCTGCCTCGCCTGTTTCTGACCTCTCATATCGGGGAGATGCGGGGACAACAAAAGCGTCCTAGTTCACCCCAAGCCTGGCGAAGGTACACTAGCTTAATCCAACCCCCTGCCATGGCCTGGAGCCATTCAGGGAGAAGCCAGCGGAATCAGCCGCTGCACAACATGGAACGCTTGGGCTCTCCGCAACAGGAGGAGACGATGTAACAAGACGACACCTCTTCGCAAGTCATCGGCCCAAAACGTTGTCGGAATCTACCGAAGATCACACTACGAATCCATACGCTAATACGTGCACTACTCTACAAGTTGACTGTACACATTTACCACCCTACACTAATGCAAGGTGCACACTCCGCGTTTCGAGCTTGGATGGGCATTGGTGGCTCCAGAGGATGGGGTCTGGGGCTTGCCTCATCAGCATTCTCCGAGACCGAGTCCCCCCAGGAATAGAACGAGTGAAGCAAAACAAGAGTTGGGCCAAGTACCCGGATTCGTGTCGATAGAGAGAACAGGTCAAAGCTCTTTTCTCGAGAATCCAAATAGAGTCTCAGGGGTGGCATTGATAAGGTCTTACACATTACACTCGAGACAACCAAGTATCCCTTTTGATCTTCTCCCCGCCCGGCAACCTCCGTCGCCCTATTTCGGCACCAACCTCAGTCCCTCGGCACCCGTTGGCCGGCCCCGCCTTGTCGGGTCGGGTCGGATTCCAGGATTCGATCGTCGGCGCGCTAGTGTCAGTTGGAAATCGGACCATTTCTTCCAGCGAGCTTGTTTGTTGGCCACATTGATAAACTTTTTATGCACACTAGCACGGTATGTACCGTGGACTACACCCCATCCACGAAACACCCCAGTCAGAGGTAGATGTTGGATATACCAGGGATTGCTATGGTGTAAGTATGTACACCTGTTTAGCGCGCTGCAAATGCTATTTTCAGTTTTGTACGTCTCTTAGCGTTAAGAAGAACAAGCCTGATTGATTATGTAGCGTACACCAAGGGGTTTACGGCTAGAAGAAACCGCAGGAGAGACTCAGGTGCAATACGTCGGAAAGGAAGGTCATGTCCAAAACAAGAATGATCACCGTGTTGGAAGAGCAAAGAAAACCCTCAAGCGAACCGGAGAGGACTATGTTTCTGTGTCTCACGGCTATCGGGCTACGAAACATCGAACCGCTCAGGTACCCGTAGTTATCAGTGGAGCGCATTTTTTTTCTCGAAAAATCATTATGTAGCGTACCAGGGGCTTGTTCTCTCTCGCGAGAAACTGGGGAAAACAACCGAATCCCGGTCGCCACAGGATCATGAGCCCTGCCTAGATAGGAAGCCCGGTGAAGGCGGGTTAAGGTATGGCGCTGGGTTCCACTATACGGGTAACCAACCACGGCCATCGCCGGCTCTAAGAGTGGCGGCTTTTGCCTGCATGGCTCGCTTTGTGTGACAACAATGCTGCAATATCGGTGGTTAATCATGCAGGTGTGTACACTAGCGTACCTGGACCTTTCCGGCCCAATCTGAAGGGTTCAAGAGTGAGACTCGGGGCACACCTGAATCCAATAGTAGCTTTCCCTTGACTCCGGGAGTTGTTTCGTCTCTTTGTGCACTAATTTGCCCGGTCGGGCCGTGGAAACTCAAACGGCGATCGGCTCGTGATCGATCTACAGACAAATGTAATACGCAGCACACTGTCGGCGTCCTGGGATGCGGAAACTAAGGAGATGGCGCCCGTCAGCCCTTGACCTCGCTAGTGTGCACTAGGGTAGTGCCAGGCGAAGGGTGTTTTGCTATTTAAGTATATGTACTCAACTAATTCGGCACCTTTCCATCTTACTGCAAGTAGCGTAGCGTATTGTCCCAAATGCACTAGTAAAAGGCAGGGCAATACAAGGAGCGTAGGAAAATCATCAGGATGAAGACAAACAAACGGGGTCAGTGCGTACACTAGAGCTGCATGATATGGAGATGCTTCCGATCGCCAAACCGGTGTGTCTTGTCGGAGCCTAAGACCAAACCTCAGAAGCGAATCTAGAGTTAGTGAAACAAACGGGGAAAGCCGAGCAGTCTTTGCCTAATTTGTTGTTTCGGGATGTGATCACCCAAAGGCAGGATGATTACGCAGATTTTACTCAGACGCTGCTCGATCGAGACTACGCTACTCCGTACATACATTGATCATACTTGAGAACCCTGGCCGTTGCTTTGATAATTCAGCCTCGTTTTGCACTGACTTCAGACCGGTCAACCGAGGAGATTCAAACAAATCCGCGCTCCTCACCGAAAAGCAAGACATATCCGATATCTCGGGCCGGCTAGAGGCAAGCCAATCAAAGCGTCAACAACGTGCCGTTTTCAATGATTCGCTCCTTGTAGCCCTCTAAGAGGACCCGTATGAGGGCCTTGGCCAGTTGGTCTACGCCAATTGCACCATACAGCTTGCCGAAAACCCTCGCAGCGAGCCCGGCATTGGCGGGGAGAATGCGGCTTGGACGGGCGCAGTACACAACAAAACGCTTCGCCGCGTCCGCATCTGCGACTTGACATAGCCGTTGTTCCACCTGCCCCTATTATGGGGTGGTCAGCAATTCGCATGAACGAACGCAAGGGCACTTGTGTAGTCAGCCTCGCCACCGCACCTTGACACGACGGGTATCAGCCATGAAATGGAGAGTCTTGGTCTGATCCCACTCTGCAAGCTTGCCGCTGCAGAAGACGAAGCGAAAATGGCTGCCCTCGGGAAGCAGCGGCACTAGCGTCTCTCGGAATGCATTTGCGGCCGTGATGGTGTAGTCAACCTGTACCTTTCTGTACGTGTCAATGTCTGGAAATTGAGTCGCCCTCCCGCCGATGGCCCTTCGGCGATGAAACCAATTGATCAGCTAAGAAGTCTTTGACACCTTCCAGAGCAGTACAAGAACCCACCACAGACAACCCTCGGCGCCCTTGACCTTGTCGAGCAGCTCTTGCGGGTAGGTGGAGAAGTCGTCGTGGAGAATGACAGTGACCTTGGGGCTCTTGGCAACGGCCTCGTCGAGCCGCTTCCGCGAGAGAGCAAAGACGTGCGAAATGCCGTCATTGGCCATGCATTGCCGCACGAGGGCGCTGCCAACGAGGCCGTTGCTCCCCGTGACGATAACCTTCATTGAAATGGCCGCTTACGCTCTTATTGGTAAATTGGTAATCGTCGTTGCTCCCGTGGTCGGTCGGATTCTTTTATTTTTATTTTTTCGTCTCTTCGCTATTCACGGCAATGACGCGCGATTGCAACCCCCGCGTTCACGGACCGGGATTGGGCGCCGATCGTCCGGCCCAAGTCTTAGTGGGGCGCCAGTTCCAAGCCCCGGAAGGTGTGCAAATTGCCGGAAGCCACAATCCTTCGAGCTCCAGGAGGTTGCTCTATCATTCTCCACTCTTCCGATCTGCGAAACTTGGGCAAAGACCACCTTCCAGGTTTTCTCTCTCTCCACCTACCTCGAGCCCAGCCAGGCCCATCTCCACTTCAGAGTGACCCCTCCAACAACGCAACCCTTGGAGAGTCCGAAAAGTTTCGGGGTCCAGAACCCAGCATTCCATCGTGCCTCTTGCTTAAAACCACCTTTTTATCAAACTCCTTGGCGAAATTTGCCCGCGATCAGGGGTACGGAGTGCCTGCGCCGCCAACACTTCTCACAAAACCGGCATCCTCGAATCAGGCCCTGGCCACATTCGAAAATGCAGTATTCAGGGATATCCGAGCGGCGTTGGGAGCTGTTGGCCGTACCTCGTGGTCTCATGGGCGTCAAGTTTCCTGCATGTCGTGATCCGGCCGCCTGCTTGGATCGACAAAAGCAGCAGATTACCGAGCCCCGTTCAAACGCCCACTCCCACTGCATTGGTTCGCCCGCGCCATCGGGTCAACCGCGTTGGTGCTGCGCTTCAAGTAAGGCTCAGGTTCGTTCATGGATAAATTTTGCACTACACTACACACAGGACGCCTGGCAGCCACGGCCTGGCCCATTGCGCGGATAGGCTGGTTTCCGAAGTGATCATTTCGCAAGCGCCCTTGTCGAAAAAGGCAAGAGTCAGCATGCCTGGGAACGGAACCCGGACAGGCAGACGTAATCCCCGAGGTACATACCTACCTGGGCAGCCCGGTTGAACCTGGAACTTGTGGCGATGCATGCCCATTCAGCTACCGCGGTAAAGTCAGGTAACGGCTGACGACGGGGTAAATTCCATACGTTAGCTTCGCTGGATTACTGATGCAAACGATTTTGATAGTCGGCCGTCTGGCTGCCGCCCCTTTAACCTGCCCGGTCACCCTGGTCCAGGCCACCTGGGCCCAGCCAACGATTTCTACTGTTCCCGGATCAGCGGGGCACGCTGTTCAGGGAATACCAGTATCCATTAAAGGAGATTTTGTAGTGTACTGTACCCTGGTGCTCACTGGCCCCTCTTGTACAGCGAAAGAACCAAAAACACATGACATCCGCCTGCATTAGACAAAACTGCTCAGTAACCAGCAGCAGCTCCAACCGGTCCACATAGATGCAGTCAGAATGCGCGAGAGGTTGAGAATCACACCATGGCAACACCAACCACTCGATCAGATGTCACAGTCCGCCTGCTCCCCAAGCGGACGGCCATACTCACCATATCCGTACCGGGACCTGCCGAAAACACCAGGAGAACAACCGCTTTCTCATGCCATTACCAAGCCTGCACCGCCGTCGCCCACCCATCATCATGCCTTTCACTTCTTCCCTCTCCTGCCAATTGAGCTCCGCCTCCAAATTTGGCGCGAAGCGATGCTCTCGGCCTGCGCTTCCAGCCGCGTTCACCGCGTTCGCCTAGCTATTACCTATGACAACCCTGTGGATGAAGACCACTTATTTCAAGTAACAGAAACAGCAGCCACGCCAGCCACACCAACAACGCCAACAACGCCAACAACACCAACGTCGCCAATATCGCCAATACCGCCAATATCGCTAACAACACCAACGTCGCCAATATCGCTAACATCACCAACGACAATCACGACAACCCCAACTCTCCGGATCATCCCCACCGCCCACCTCGCAGCCTCCACGTACGCCACCCGCGCCCTCCTATCATCCTGCTCCGAGGCTCGCCGCGAACTTCTTCCCCCCTCCAGCGCCGGCTCAATCTTTCTCCCTGATACCCTTCCCCTTCATTGTGCGTACCACTGTTCTCACCCCGAGAGGAGGGAGGAGGAGGAGTCCTCATCCTCGGAGTCATCGTCCCTCCCGTTCCAGCCATCAAAAGCGAGAGGAGGCGTCGTGCGGCTCAACCTGGCCCGCGACCTCGTCCTACTTGACTCACTCTCAGCCGACCTGCTGCTGCAGCTCGCCGACGCCCGGTACTTTGCACCAGGCTTGCTGGCCCCGCTACGTGGGGTGCGCAGGCTGGGCCTGGATGTAGGCGGGTTGTTGCTGTCGTCGTCGTCGTCGGTAGACGTTCAACGAGATGACGATGGTGATGATGGTGAGAGTTCGGACAGAACCAGTCTGCCTCCCGATGGGGCGGTTGTCCCGCCCATGGTGGAGATGGCGTTGGTGAGGTTGGTCGGGTTATTGGGAGGGGGCCGCAGACTGGAAGGGGTATATCTGCTCGGGGACAGTGCTTGGTTGGAAGGGGAAGGGGGCGGTGAAAGGCAGGTCCATGGAGGCGTATTACCCGCTCAGGGGAAGGGGGAGAAGGAAGATCAGGATCCGGGGTATGTCTTTGTTGGAGGCAAGGCGGAGTCGGAGTGGTACACCACGCGCCCCTTTTCGTCGTACTATGTGGACGACGCGTACCACGCGCGTCTGGCCAGGCTGATGCGCTTTTTGTGCCAGTTCAGGCAGGCCATGGACGCCCCTGCCGTGGTAACGGACATGGATGATGAGGAGGTGCTGGAGAGGCTGGAGGGGACGAAACTGCGGTTCCTGGGGCACTATGTCTCTCGACCGGACAGTGTGAAGTCCCACGGGCTTGCGTTGTCGAGTCCCGAAAGGTGTCTCGAAGTCGCCTTGGGCCGAGAGCCGCGTTGGGTACAGTGGGAGTGGGTTTGTCAGTGTCTTGATTGCTAGTTATTGTCACAACGAGGTCGGTGGTTGGTTCCTAGGCATTGGCGCTGGGGGTTGTTATCTGGCATCGCAGGTTCTTCTCTGTTTCTAAAACGCTGAGTTGGTGTCACTGTTATATCGCTGCTAACTCATCGGTTTGGCGCACGGAGGCTTCGGCTAGGACTTAGACTTTTACCTTAGATACTTATGTACTTTGTAGTGTGTCGTTAGTTAAAGGCAAGCAGTTTTTCAAAATTGAGACCTTTCAGCCAAAAGCGAAAGCGCAAAAGATTTCGTCATGTGGAGCTGTGGCCCCGGGCGTGTTATTTGAGTCGAATATGAAGAGGACAACCTGTTGTTGTCCTTCCACCTGTTCTGGGATTGTAATTTGGCCTCTATATTTTGGGCACGTCGTTAAAACTACACTCAGGGCTCTTTCTCTGGACTTTGGCTTTCCCCAGCTTCATCTTCTCCACAACCTTTTTTGTGTTCAGTTTTGCGATTCTGTCTCGGACCTTTTGCCCTCCTCTTCTTCACTACCAGTTTGTATGCTCTGCTCTGCTAATCTCCCTTCTTTATTGGCTCCGCAATAACCCTTCACGGATAACTACCGTATTGTGTTTTAACCTTCCTCGCCTCGTCCAAGCCTTTGGTTTCTTCAAGATCAGTGAGAGGGCGGAGACAAAACAGGTCTCGTACGCACCCTAGATCTAGGCCATGTCTATTAGCTGTCTTCTCATTCAAAAGATTTGGCAGCAACAGCAAAGACATACGTGTCATGAAAAGTTTGGTAGTGTGACGAAGTCTTTCTGAGGCAGCAAGTTTGACGTCATGAACTAGCGTAAGGTAGCAAAGCTCTATTTTAACGAAGTGACCAACAAATTTTCTATGGTTCACAGCTGCGTTGTTTTTAAACCCAATGAACGGGTTCTGCTATATTTACATGAATTCAGGTGTTGCGGAAAGCCAAATGCTCACTTCTTCCACTTGTGATTCGTTTGGATAGTCATGACATGACTGCCATTCCTCTTTCAGTGCCTCATAAATATGAGAATATTGCAAGGCTAATATTGAACCATTTTGGTCGTCGAGCGGTCTTTTTTTTTTTTCCTTTTTTTTTCTTCTTACGTAGAATCCGTCACGTCAGCTCTCATCATCATTGTGTTTTTGTTCGGCCCCTTGGAGAGCATAGTCAGTAACTTACACCAAATGTTAGTTAACGTTGGCTACGTAGAGTTGATTTTTGTTTATTTAAATTCCTTGGAGGGTGGCGAGGGCAAAGCAGAGACTGGAAAGAACCGAGATGGCGCAGCGCCTCAGTAAAGTATGCGCGAATGTAGCCTCCCAGCTACGACGGCGCAGGACCCGAGCACCCCAAAAGCCTCCGCCAGCGGTGTCGGGGCTTCGAAAACAGAACTGGGCCAAGGAGTGGCTACAGGCACATGTCAAGGATAGCGAGCAACAACGGAGTAGCAGAGACTCTGAACAAATGCCCAACGCAGAGTGGGTGAAGCTGAACGCCGACCTACCAACAATCGAGGAGTGGAAGATCCGCTGGACAGCAGAGGCAGAGCCCGCAGAGAGGCTACGCCCACGCCGCTATAGGGAGGCCGCCGATTTCTACACCCTCGAGCCTCCAGCACAGCCACTACAAACCCCCGAGGGACTGACTAAAGCTAAGAGCTCTCTACTGACACAGGCTCGTACGCGGGCGATTGGTCTTAGAGGGTTTCTTTTCACAAGACGGGTCTCTGGAGTGCCTACGCCGCTCGTCGCTGTGGCGAGGCCCCAGAGACGGTAGCCCACCTAGTGCTCAGATGCGCAAACCCAGATCTCAACTCAGGGACCGGCATGCCCTGTACGAGACGATTGGAAGCCGCTTAGATGCAGCAAGGATAGTCACTTGGCTTATGAGCCTTGGAAGGCTAAGAGAGTACAGGCTCGCACTATAGCTAGATCAGGAGGATGGGGATGAGGTTTCTATAGAGGATGGGGTGACCGGAAGCCCAGAGAGGCGAGAAGGAAGAGAAAGAGGAGGAGGAGAGCCATCGGGCTCTAGCGCTGCGCATCGTAGTGACATGCCCGGCAGGATGGCCACCCACAACTCCGTCACCAAGCCGGAAAGGTGAGTTCCGGACAGTTGGATGAGTGGGATCATAGGGGGCGCCCCGGTAGCCTTTAAGGCTGCCAGCACGCCGTACGTGAGCAGATGCCATGCAAGTAAAATAGCGAGGAGGGACCGCTTGTTCTTATAGAGCGGGGCGATCGCCCCTGCGGTGTAAGAATAATAATAATAAATTCCTTGGCGAACGCCGTGAGGCAAATATAGCTGGCATAACTATGATCCTTCTTCTTTTGTAGATGACTTAATACTAAGTATCATGTGAAATGTTACGAATATATCAGACTTGATCAATGTCTATAGTTATGTCGTTAAAAAATAACCAACGCCACATGCCGCAGATACTTCCCACAATCAGCCCACAAAACGTACTGAGACAGTTCGCACCTCACTGCGTTTTGCTCCTATGCGGGGAACTTTGATACCGCTCACATCTCAGTTTGTATGTATTCTTGCGCCCACCTATAGGCGCCGTCACCCGGGGGTTGATTGCCGGTCCGCTAATTCGGCAACAGCTCAATTGCGGCAATGCGTGTGATATATGACTACAGGCGTCTGGTCTCCGACCGGCGGTGTGGCCCGTTGTAGTTGTGGCAAGTAGAGCCATATATTGGCTCTGCTGTGCGCATCCCTCACTTGAATTCAGCATTCCTTTCTACACGTATAATTTTGACTATTTACTTTGCTTCCCATGCACCAACTGCATCACGTACCTATCTGGTTTATGAGCCCTGGCGGCCTCATTTGGGTAACTAACCAACTTTTATGGATATTGGAAGTAGAAAAGAAACCACATGAAAAGGCGGATGTAATGAGGCTCCTATGCTCGATCTTTGCAAGGTATCCGCCTCACTTTCGAGAGGCGAAGATGCCATTGGGCGCCCATCGTGTTATGTCCTATATCATCCACGAGCCAGATAACATGGGCCTCGGTTTGCAATCATTTGAGATGTGCCTGTTTCGCCTAGCCTTGCCTCTCTATTTCCGGACTCGTTGCCCGCTTCTGTCTACATCACTTATGGCAAACCTCAAACTCACAACTTCTGAGTCGAGAAGTATGGCCATGATGATGGCTACACTGAGGAACCGCGACTATGTACAACCTTCGACTGCTTCAATTCTTGGACCAGCCTCGTGTTTTTCGTGTTTCTTAGCACAGTCTCCTGCGCATAGGCACGGGTCCATTTATGAACCAAGCTATCATTCCCCGGCTGACCCACGAAGGCGGTGGACTAAGTGTCGTACAAAACACCAAGGGTTGTGGCAGGGGTTAATGTTCTAGGCCTCATGTAGCCGGGGTATCAGAATCTTCGCGTCTCGTGGACAAGCTCATGGACGCTGAGACAACGTTCGGGAAGGAGTCTGGAGCACTGGCCGGGAAAAAGATAAGTTGCATCCGCGAATCGTGAGACGATCAGAGGCCACCCACCGATCACAAGGCCGTGTCAAAAAGCCAATGGGGTTTGCTGGGACCCTTGAGCGACCGATGGCTTCGGAAGGAGAAGAATTATTCCCCCCATTGAGCACAATTACTCGAGGGGAAGGTAGTGGGCGGACCTGGATTGCCTGTCGAGAAACTGGGGAGGAGCTCGATAGCGGCGCTATAAGAGGCTAGAAAACCTGGGGAAGCACCGGAGCGCCCCCGCGGGATCCCTTCGTGGAGGGTTGCTTACGTCTCACGTGGGAGGAGTTTCATGCAAGGGATCGTCTTTTCTTTCCGCGTCAATCTCGGCGCGGAAATTTGCGCCGATGGGAGTGGAAATGATGGCGATCTAAGTTGGTGTAGTCTCGGATGTGGTGTTGGTCGTGCTGGTGCAGGTAACCAATCGAGGTTGTCTGGTGGCTTTCTCGGCTCAAAAATTTCCAGGTTGTGCCGTTGCACCGGAGAGAAGGAACCTGGCCGTCGGGTACGAGTGGCTTGGAGTGGCTTCTGTGCGGTTCAGCTTCGATGCGATTCAGCTTCGATGTGGTCTTCGTCTGCAAAGTCGATTGAGCCTCCGGATGCAAAGAGTGCGCCCCCGCACAGACAACCAGATTCCCGGAACCCGGTCACGACGACACGGCGACAACGTTTGAAACCAAACAGCAGCTTGGAGATGGCCAACCAACGATTGGCACAAATGCACCGCTGAGAGTTTGTCGGGATCTACCCCTGGAAGCCCCAGCGAATAGCGGGGTAGGACACGATCAACCACAGGGGTGTGCGCTATCTCGGCTCTTGCCCGCCGTGGGGGTCAGGCCCAAAAGGGAAGCTTCCACTGACATCCGACCTAGGTGCTCGCCTCTTCCAGGTTGCCTCTTGCTTGCCCGACAGTTTGGTGCAACTCCTCGTGCGTAGCTAACCGATATTTTCCCATTGTTTTGGAGGATATGGAAATTTTTGGGGCCCCGTTTGAGAATTTCAATTGCCGTTCCCGCTTCCGATCATCGGGGTCGACTGCCGCTCATTAGCAAATACAAACCTCCTTTCGACATGCTTCTCCAGCGGCTGCCGGGACTCGATTTCCGCACTGCTGTTCCTTCGACATGGCGTCAAACATCGTCATCACTGTCCAAACCTGACCGAGTCAGATGCTCCCGCCCAGCTGCACATTCTTTCGCCGGCTACAGACGGCACGCTGGCTTATGAGCGAAGCGTCCCGGGGGACGACTACTGACGGGGCTTGAAGAGAGGTCCCGTGATCAGCTCTATGGTACGATCTCAACTGGCCTGGAACATGCCACGCAGCCCCTAGTCGCACCAGTTCCATTCCAACTTGTGTTTGGAGGCGTTCCGGAATGTCTTCCGGGGGCTGCCTTCGCGGCCTCATCGGGACCCCCACGCCAGCCAAATGGGCAACTGAGCAACGACGCCCCCTGACAACTGGGCTCACTACCCGGTGCAAGGACAGAGCCTCACTTGAGGGATCCTTGCTTTCGGGTCAGGTTATAAGATTGGGGCTGAGACGCCTCCCGCTCGTCTTGATGCTGCTAAACTTGTCTTCGTCTGACCCTTTGCACGCCTTTTCTCTATAGCCGACTGATTCTCTTAGTCTCTTCTACCCAACATAACCACGACCATCCCTCAGTCCAATCATATCTACTCAAGCTGCCAGTGACATTCAGTCTCATCTCCTTCCCCGGCTTGTGTTCAAGATGGAGTCACCACCGCAGCCCATCACCCCAACAACGCCCACCCACCTCCCCTCGGTCAGCCCATCACAGTCACAAGCGCAGCAACAGCAACAGCAACACCACCACCAACAACAGATTCCGATGCCTCTCCCAAAAGGCGTCTACGTCCCCATGCCAGCATTCTTCCACCCTGCCGACAACGACGCGATCGACATACCCGCGACACAGCGGCACGCGGCGCGGCTGCTGGCCGCAGGCGTGACAGGGCTGGTGGTGCACGGGTCGAACGGTGAAGCGGTCCACCTGTCGCGGAGGGAGCGGCGGGCCGTGACGGAGGCGGTGGCGGACACGGTGCGGCACGAGGCCGATGCGCTGCACGCCCCCGTCCCCGTCGTGGCGGGCTGCTCGGCCCAGTCTGTCCGCGAGACGCTCGAGCTCTGTCGTGAGGCCAAGGATGCCGGCGCCACTCACGCCCTTGTTCTCCCCCCCGGCTACTACCGCGGCCTGATGGACACAGATGCAATCATCGCTTACTTTGAGCGCGTCGCCGCCTGCAGCCCCCTACCCATCATCATCTACAACTTCCCCGCCGCCGCCAACGGGCTTGATCTAGACTCGGACGTGCTGCTCCGCTTGGCTACCATGCCCCGAATCGTCGGCGTCAAGCTCACTTGCGGTAACACGGGCAAGCTGGCGCGTCTGGTAGAGGGGGCGCCGAGGGTGAGGGGCGGAAGGGATGACTTCTTCGTGGGGGGTGGCAGCGCAGATTTTATACTCCAGGGGCTGGTGGTGGGAGCGCACGGAACCATCAGCGGGTTTGCCAACCTCGCGCCAAGGGCTTGTGTGAGGGTCGCTGAGCTGTTTGAGCAGGGCCGGCTGCAAGAGGCTAGGGAGCTGCAGCACGAGCTCGCCAAGGCGGACTGGCTGGCCATCAAATACGGGTTCGTGGGTGTCAAGGCCGCGATGCCCATCTTTCATGGGCCCAGCGAGGCATCTTGTGCAGTGCCTAGGCTGCCGTTCACGAGGTTGGATGAAGATGGCCAGGCAGTGAAGGAGATACGAGAAGGGATGGCCGGTGCGTTGGAAATTGAGCGGAAGCTGAGTGTCGAGGCGGCTGGGAAATGACGCTTGTCATAATTTGTGCTTGATGCCTCCATGATGATTTTGGAAGCTAGAGGTGTTTGAAATCTTAAGGTTCCCTGGGTCGTAGATTGTCTAGACTTAGACAGACTTTAGAGCGCAAGCCAAACTCTGCCAACAAAGTCAACAGAAAAACTATTTCACATCTGATTCTGCCCCGTGGGCTTCATTTTCAAAGTAGACAAGACAGAATCGACTCTACGCCCGAAGAAGTTCGTGAGAAAATTTAGCTGACTCACTTATGCGTCACCTCTCGGCGAATACCATCTCTTGAAAAATCTCTCCAACATAACTAACTGTTCATTTGGTCCAAACATGTCACATCTTCACACTTTTTGCACTTTATTCAATCCAGCCACACAGTGTTTTAGTAATAAACCCCATTTGACCTGAGTTGGTGTGGTGTTTGGTACACTATTATATGGCATATTTCTCGATAGTTAACTATGCCTTACGTGGAGATATACCAGAGCATATATACCCAAGGGTGTCCAGTGTCACCCCATGACAGCGAGCGAGCGATCATTCTACCAAGCTGATCTCCCACTATCCATCAAGCCTCTTACTGCTAAAGATCGAGCCGTAAACTCACATTTTGTTTGTGATACGCAGTTGGGAAGCTCATACAGCGTACGGGAAAGAGCAAAGCCCTGTAACGGGGTGTATTGAAGATGAACAAAGTGCATTACTTTCTGCAAAGGAAAGTAAGAAAAAGAAGGATATTTATATACAGAAGAGAGGTGGAGCTTCCTATTGATACTCCGTAGCTCAGGAGCTTACTAAGCTGTGCTTACCGCCTTCGACACTTGTGCTTCCAGTAAGAACCGGGAACAACAATTTCGGTGGGAATGGCCGACGACACTCAGGCACAAACCGACAGGCAAAGTGATCACCGTTGCCCTCCAAACTCAGACCCGGAATCCGATCAGACTCATACAGCCTTATGGCCCCCCACGCCCGCGGACCACCCCGCGCAGTGTTTCCTGCAGGCAACCGATCATTCGGAAGGCTCCGTTGGCCTGTGATGCCCGCTGGGTTCGTGGTGTGTTGCACAAGAGGCGGCGCCACGCATCACCCTTACCGAAGCATAAGCAAGACTTGCAGCAGCGTGTTTTTTTATGACAACGAGGCGGGCTCAAACAAGGCGAAGAATGTCTCGGCCAAACTGACCGCCATTACTGAAACTGACCATTGTTCGGTACATGCTGGTGTTCATGCGTGACATGCCAAGTCTCAACTGGCTGCTGGCTTCCACACCCGGGGGTTAGGTTCTCGGGGGTGGTGCGTTCTTGGAATTGCAATTGCTCGTTGCAGCTGAGAACAGCCCGCTCTCTTCCCCTCTTTGTGGGAGGAACGGTTTGAGTCCTGTGTACGCCTGAATGAACGGTTGTCTCGTGCCGCATTTTGCGGCGTCTAGACGATAAGTGTTGCAGATCTCGCCCTCAGCTGCTGGCTACAAGATTTGATTCCATTCTCTTTTCGCTACCTCGACTGGCCATTCAGGGGCAAACCATGCCGCGAATTGTGCGACGACTTAACCCATGGCTATGCGCCTTCTTTTTGACGCTTGCCATGAATCTGGCGAAGCAGGACCTACAAGTCTGGTGCCATTGGTCAAGCATTCTCCTGAAGAGTAACTGATGGAAAATATGTGACCCTATATCTAATATCAGTCCCGCCTTGACGAGGAACGCCGTGTTAAAACAAGGCTTTACTCAAACTGTATCGCACACGCGGGGGTTTCGCGGTGCTATGGCTCGCTGGGGGTTTGGTTGTGGGACTCCTCACGGTCACAGAGGTGGCTGACGGTTTGCCGCCTGGAATATCCGAGCCACTGGGTTGGTGGTGAGCTCACCCGTCCTCGACTTGCACCGATTTGTCGATCGCATCTGTACATGCTTCATGACACGCCAATGGCCCTTAGAGGAGCTAGCTAGGTGGGAGCATCGCATGGCCAGGCGCGTCCGGGTCTGTATCCGGCTCATTCCCACCGGGGCCCTTTCATTGGCTCTGCAGTCTTGTTGTACCGCGCAAGTAACGCGTCGAAAACGAAGCCAGGCGACGGGGCTGACTTTGTGCCGTTGGCTGTGATGTCTCCCACATTATTCGTAACTAGAAACACCTCATCAGGCTGATCAACCTCCCTTTCCATGCAGGTAGAGGCTTGGCCCGTTTGCTCGTTCATGCCGGCTTCGAAAGCTTCGGAAACGCTTGAGTACCTGGCACCCGCCATATACCGATGCAGTGTCTTTTGACTCCCCTTTGAGGATTTTAGTAAGCCCGCTTCTTTCTTTTTGCGGTACTGGGTGATTAGTTTCTCCTGAATATTCTCTGCCGGCTCCCAGGTCGGGTTCTGATTCTCGGGCCAGTTTCCTTCCCAGACCACGAGGTACCTGTGCACCTTAATCCCTTGTTCAACGAACCATTGGTCATCAAGTAGCTCCTTCACCTCCCATTCGTCTGTAAGAAGCTCATCCCCCTGTTTGACCTTCTGCTTCTTTGCCTGCTGTTGCTTTTGCAACGAGCCCCTGCCATTGGGGTTTCGCTCTTTGCGCTTTTTGGCTGATGAGCCAGACGCAATACTGGAATCTTCTGTGGTGCCAGAATTTTCGGGCTGCTTTTGCCGGCTGAATGCTTGTGCCCAAGCCAGGTGTGTTTCTGCGGATGTGGAGGGTGTATTGCCGAGAGTCGGCCCTGCGAGTTCGAGACTTGTGGCGCTGCTGGGCTGAGGAGTTGCTGGCCTTGGGGGAAGCAAATCTCGCAGAGGGTGCGCCAGGCTACTAGCCCGGGAAGGGGTTTCCGAGAATAGTGTACCTGAATGTGGTGCGGGCTGATTCATGCATTCCGAGTCCAACACCAGGTCGTCCTCGAACGCCAGGTCTACAGAGCTCTTTCTTCCCTGTGGTTTCCGGCAAATGGCAGCATCATCCGATTCTGTACTGCTAGGCTCGCCAACTTCCCCATTGTCGGGCATCTGGCCGAACTTCCTCTTTTGTGGTGTGGACAAAGATGGGCCACCCACCTGCTGAGCCAGCAATAGGGTTTCATCTGCCGCATTCAGCACCTTCACACCAGTGTCCTCCATAGAAATGTTGGAGGGCCTGCAGGGCTTCTTGTTTTTCAGACCGGCCCGCTGCCTCCCTGCTAACAGGCAAGCCCGCTCCTCCTCCTTCTTTTCCAGATTTCGGTACTCCCAGTCCTCGAGCTCGCGCGGCGAGACATAGTCCAGCACCTTGTTGCATGGTATTAAGAGCTTCACAGTCGGGATATCGGTGAAGCCAACTTGATAGTAGATTAATCGCCGGGAGGTCGGGGTCATGTCCCTGTCGGTTGGGAGGATCAACTGATCGATGATGTATGCCGTCGAGTCGCGAGGAGGAACCAGCGATATCTGAGGCGGCGGGGGCCCGGAGCCTGGCACATATTTTCGGATTGAGTGAAGGGGGATCTCGATAGTTGTTTTCGGACGCGACGGGTGACGGCTGTCAGCCATGCTGCCCCGTGGGTGCGTACTTTGCTTGGTTGTGCGGTGCGCCTGGAAATGCGCGGTGCGGACAAACGCCCGCCAATGGAAGAACAAATAGGAGCTGAAAGGAAGAGAGAAAAGCCATGCGTTCAGAATTTAAACCACGCCACGAATGGCATATGGCACGCATTAACGGCAGCGAAGTGAATAATATCGCCGGTTAGAAGCTAGGGAGGTGGCCAAATAAAGTGGGCAGGAGAGCTTTGGCCACACAGCCTGAAACGTTAGGGCGCTAAAACAGAACTACAGTAGTACTAACGTTACATACATCGGCTCCCACTAGGCGCACGGGTCCGTGTGCTGACATAAGTGTAAAATTGCTTATATAAATCTAGAAATGCATCTAACGCGGCTATCTTTGTAAACCCGCAAAACTCATCTAAGCAGAACAAGTTAATTAACAACCTACAATATTATCGAAACACCAAAAAGAATGTATTCGAAGCCTTTATATAGCAAATTTCATTGTACTAGGTATGTTACTTTGGAGCCCGATGTAGCTGTACTGCCTGGACCCGATTGGCTTGATGCCCGGGAAGTGGTCACATATAACCCTAACCCTACCCTGGCTGTCTAGAATCACTGTTTTTTCGGCCTTTAAGGGGCAAAAGTTTGGCTTCTTCACTCAGATCATTAAATAGCTAAGTGATATATAGCCTGAAAAAAATCTAATAAAATAATATAGAGAGAGACAGTCGGTTAAGAGGGCAGTTATAGCGAAAATAACCGTAGTGACGTTGGTGTTCTTGTTTACAAAGGTGACCGCGTTAGATGCATTTCTAGATTTACATAAGCACTTTCGCAATTATGTCAGCACACGGACCCGTGCGCCTAGTGGGAGCCACATACATCCTGTCACTTACTTAATCAGTCAATGCATTACTGAAAATTGACGCCCACTCGAGCTAAAGTCACGGGTTCCATATGATTATAGTTGACTATAGTTCGTGGGCACTTTTAAGAATTAATTAAGAGATTCCAGAGGAAGTTAGTCCTACTTACATTTGTTGACGTGATTCTTGATTGTATAGAAGAATGTAGGAAGGTGTGGTTCCACTTGCTCTGGCTTTTAGATAACTAATATCATGAGTTTCCCCAGCTTCTTCACATCTTGTGATCCTGTACAATAGAGTTTTCTTGGACAGTCCCGCCTCGGCTAACGGCCCTCTGCTCGTGTCAGTGATAGATAGTTATCATAAGTCTTCTCTAAGGAAAATAAATTTAACAAGGTTAGTAGTTATGGAGTTAGTTATCCAGATTATAAATGTTTAAATTTAAACTTTTTTGCCTTAGACATAAGTAAATTGTTTTCCTTCTCCTTACATCATATACTCTAGTTGACAATTATAACTTCAATTGCTCTTAAAGGATCCAATGTCACGTTTGAGAGAAGCGTTGAGTGCGAGGGCCGTAGTCATCGTTTGGCTCCTGAGCTCTGAGCTCTGAGCTCTGAGCTCTTATCGTTTATCGTCTGGCCCACAGCCGGGAACCGAATCTTGGCGCCTGAGGCCAGGAAAATCCAAGCGTCTGATCGGACTCCACCACAGCTCTTTTAACATTCCATCACCGCAACGGCAACCTATCACACAAGGAGCAATTGGCCTGCTCTAGATTGTTTCCGACGAAAGTCGGCCTCTCCGCTCACTCTCACATTCCATCTCCCTTCTCTTCTTTCACTCGACCTCACTTCTCTGAAGCCACATTGCGGCACCGCTGCAAAATGCTCGCGTCGACAGCGACGACCATGCTTCGCGCGGGCGCCGGCCGCTCCGCCGGTGCCCTCCAACCGACCCTCCTCCGCGGCGCTGCCTGCCCTTACTCTGCGGGCCTCACCATCTCTTCGTTCTCGGTGGCCTCGAACCCCTCGAAACAACCACAAACTCGCCGTGTGTCGACGAGGCCGACGGCCGCTTCCCTCGTCATCCAACACGGCGCCGCCGCCCAATCACCGCGCCGCGCCGCTTCCACCCATCATCATCACCAAGCGACGCAGCCCGAGCCCACCACCCGGGATGCTGAAGCTGACGCTCGCGCAGCCGAGGCGGCCGCCAAGGCGGCGGCGGCAGCACACCCGGAGCAGGTGGTACTGGACTGGAACACCTTCTTTCAGCTGCGCAAGGCTCGGCGGCGGTGGCAGACCGGTTTCAGCGTAGTTGGGTCGCTGGCGGCCGGATCCGCGGGGGCGATGGTGCTCAGCTCGGGCGCGGCCGACGCCGTGGTCGGCCAGATTCCGCTGGACCCTCTCATCACACTCGGCCTCATGACTATGAGCTGCGCCGCGCTAGGTTGGCTGATCGGCCCCATCCTGGGCACCGCCGTCTTCAACACGCTCAAGAGCAAGTACAAGGGTCCCATGGCCGTCAAAGAGGGCGAGTTCTTCGCAAGGATCAAGAAGCACCGAGTCGATCCGAGTGCCAGTTCTGTGCGCAATCCTGGTGGGTGACCTCGGCCTTTTCAATCTCTTCATTTGCCCCCAACCCCCACCCCCCCCTCCTCTCTGAATGCCTCAAACTGACCGCTTGTAGTACCTGACTTTTACGGCGAGAAGATATCAAGCGTGGCTGGCTACCGACAATGGCTGAAGGACCAGAGGGCGTTTAACCGCAAGAAGACTGGCGCATTATAAGCGCTTGCAAAATTACCGGAGATGAATTGTCTTGATGATGGAGGATATATCTATAAGTTGTTGTCAAGAGCAACTGTGCATGGGCTATTGCCACTGATGTTTCTCAGTTTTCGAAACGGGTGTTGTCTTTGTTGCCTGGAGTTCAGGGGTTCTCGGTTGTAACATAATTAGCAGGACATCTCCCCGACAACCAGTGCAAGCCTCCCCTTGATACCTGTATATCCTGCCGTACGTTGCCGCGCCTGTCACATCAGGTGGAAGTTTACATATGCTGTGTCTATCGCGCATCATATATACGGAAACGTAGGATCCACCTCCTGCTTCCAAGCTTTCATACCGCCCACAATATCCACAATCCTCCTCTTTCCACCGTTATCCAAGCCAAGCTCTTTGAACTTCTCGACCGTTTCCTGCGAATCCGACCCTGTCCGACATACCACGAAAATTGGCGTATTGCTCTTCACTGCCTCGGCAGGCAAAATCTCCGTAGCCGGGCCCCCATCCCGCTTGATGGCCGCCGCCTTCATGAGCAACTTGCCAAATGGCACGTTAATCGCTCCTTGGATACTGCCAAAAGAGAAGTGCTCTTTCTCGCGAGTATCGATGAGGAGGTGGTCGGGCAGCTCGCCTTTCTCCTTCGCCGCGTGGTATGCAGCGGCCGTGATGCGTTCTTCCGGCGCGAGACTCACCACCGGCGCGGGCGCGCTGCAAAACTGTACATAGTCCGGGTTTCCCGTCTTGATGCCCTCCAAGGTCAGGGTAGAGTTTTCGCCGCAGGCAAAACAGTTCCTCTTGCGGCCGCCCATTTTGAGGGCGCGGAACGAGTACGGGCCCACTGCGCTCTCGAGGTCGAATGTGTAGATGAGGAGGGTCGGCTGTTTAAGGTTTTTTTCGGGCGTGTTGTTGTCTCCCACGTTCTTGGCCACCGGCATGTGCAGGGCGGAGGCGAGGATCTTGATGGCTTCGCCGGCTTGCGCCACGCCCATCATGCCAACCACTGGACCCATGATGCCCGCTTCACCGCACGACACCATGGAACTTGGAGGCGGTGGCTTTCGAAAGCAGCATCGGTAGCAAGGAGCGTACTCGCTGTCAACCAAGCCCTGGGGGGTCGGCGGGCAATTCAGTACGGTCAGCTGACCGGATTTCTGAATTGCTGCGGCTGTGACGAGGGGCTTGCGCACGAGGACGCAGACGTCTGAAATCAAGTACCGTGTTACTGGATTATCGGTACAGTCCATGACAAGATCGTACTTTGAGATGATATCTGCCGCGTTTTGAGGAGTGAGTTGGAAGGGATACGGGACGTAGGTAGGTAAGGGATTGAGCTCCTTGAGGTGCGTGATGAGACTGTCAACCTTTTTCATGCCAATCCTAGAGGTGGCATGGCCGACTTGACGATGAAGATTGGAAGCTTCCACAACATCATTGTCGATGATACCGATAGTTCCAACGCCCGCGCCAGCGATATACTGGGCAGCAGGGCAGCCGAGACCGCCGGCTCCGATGACGAGCACTCGAGAGTTGATCAAACGCAGTTGTCCTAAGTAGATGATTGTCACAATTCTGATCTTCATTGCCCATTACTAGTGAGAAAGCTCACCCTCTTTCCCCATGCCTGGTACAATCATCTGGCGGGAGTACCTATCGAACTCATCGTCTGTAAGCCTGCGGCTGCACCCGTTTGCCACGGAGTCTGTAGCCGCGGTTGTGCCGTCGGCTACCGGCTGACTTTCCACGTCGCCCTCCATTAGGGGTCTACCCCTTCTAAGTACCGGAGGACTCCGGACCTTAAACCTGCTCTGCGGTATGTCGTCTTGGTGTTTGGATCAGCATACAGCCTCAGCCCCTTGGGTGGAGCTCTCTGCCTCTCTGCTGCAACGGCTGTTGGACGTTGTAAGATGTAGAATCGGAATTGTGGAGGCGTTCAACCATCCGGTTTCCTTTCGTTGTAATGGCGGTCCGGGGACCTGGGATCTGGCGTGCTGCTGGCTCGCGTAGGGCTGAAATGCCTGCCCCTCCCCCACCAAGATCAAGACCCTGGCTTGCCTGGCTGTCTTGGCAGGCGCGGTTGCACCCATCTTGTGGGTCTAACTAGAAGGCGGTGAGCAAGGGCCCCGCTAAAAAGTCTAATCCTCCCTGGTCCGTCTCGGGAGCTGGAGGACCGAGACATTGAATGCACTCCTTCGAGCTCACAGCCAGACCGAGCCATACCCTCACAACATCTGAGCTCTATAACCATTTGTTTTCGTTGCAACACAACACAAGATACATAATGGTAAACACTTACTCCTTTTCGCTTCTTTTAAGTCCCAGAAACTAACAGTAGGAAACCTTCCCAGGCCCCAACAGCCCCCGCGCCAGCCAAACGACTGACGGCGCGGCAAAAAGCCCGGGCCCGCCTGGCAGATCCCCTCCTCCCGCGCAAGCTGCACCGCGAGGACAACGTCGTGTCCGACGGCTTTATCGACTCAAAGCGTGACAAGCAGCTGATCAAGCGCTCCGTCTTCCTCTCACGGGTCGCCAAGTCGTCCTCTAAATCGTCTGGGACCCCGAATCAGAAGAAGCGACGCCGCCCCAGCAAGAAGCTCGTCGCCACACTCGAGTCTCTCGGCGACGCGCTTGACGACATTCGGGCTGAGATAGACGAGGCGGAGGCGGGCGGCGACGCGATGGACGCCGAGCAGGCCAGGCAAGGCAAGGTACGGCACAAGAGTCTCAAGAGCAGGCCCGGGGCGCTAAAGAGGAAGGAGAGGCTGGTTAAGGGGGAGATGGAGCGTTTTGGGAAGAACTTAGCACAGTTGGCCAATATTTCGGCTGCCGGTGCTAGGACAGAGGCGCCCGTGGCTGGGATAGACGCGAGGCAAGACACAATGGATGCAGAGCAAGGGCAGGATGGGGAGACACAGACGACGGCGCAACCAGCGGCCACATCCAGTCGGTGGGCGGCATTAAGGGGTTTCATCTCGGCTACAATGGAGCAGAACCCTGCGTTCTTGAACAAGACGTGAATATCAAAGCACTCTGTCACGAAAATGCCGAACCAAGTGTGCAAAATGCTGCCAACCTTCTGGGGGTATCAATTTTGAAGAGTTGCGCTGCTCTAGAAGGAGCGCACTCTCTCGCGATAAGTATACCTCGCCTCTTCGGCCCCTATATTCAAAAGCATGTGATGATGCCTTCCACATAGATCTTCTCCCGTATATTATCCATCCCATTTGAACGCCCACAGATTCCGGGGTACTGTATCATCCCAACGCCCCAACTCCTGCAATACCACGCCATGCTGATAGTTTTGAATAACCGTCATATTCTCGGCGTTCGTCCAGCTCTTGATGTCTGCCCTTCCGTCTCTTGACCAATGTACTCGAGAAAGAAAATAGCCTACGGAAAAAATCGTCCCAATCATGAGAATACTTCGTATGACAACTCTGCCGCCCAGAGGTATCAGTCGATGCGTGGTGGGTCGTTTGATGACCCAGCAAACGGACTCGCGCTCCGCCGCCTCTCGCCCTCTTTCCGCAGCGACTCAACGATCCGAAGCATTTCTTTTCTCCCCCCGCGGCTGTCGATCATTTTTCCCGCCATCGACATAGATACCTTCTCGTTGGAATTGGCGTTCAACAGGCGCTTGATGAGCAGGTGCCTCATCAGGATGCAAACAAAGACGCCGCAGTCCTTGCTGTTTTCTTGTTGTGGGGTATCCTCTAACTGATGAAACCGCAGGGGGATGCCTAGCACGATGCCCAACCGCTCTGCGCCCCTCCTGGCTGCAGAGAAATTGGATCCCCCCAGTGAATCGTAGTGAAATGCCACCCGGTCGATCACCGACACGAGTAGCAGAGACCAGTGGCTCCCACTGTCGGCGTTCCAGCGATCCCGGCTGTCGCTGATCGGGAGGAAGATGTGAGTGACCTTCCGAAAGTCGGGCAGGGCGGAGGCGTCGCCCTGGAGATCGGTAGTCTGCATCAAGAGATGTGAAACAACGGGGCGAAGGAGGACAATTCGTGCCTGGGGGTACTTGGGCAGAACCTCCCGCTCGAGCCATCTGCGCGCGTTAGTTCCTTAGGAAAGCAGAAACCGAAGTTCTTGTTCAGGCATACTCTTCCCAGAACGCAATTGCCTATCATCTCGTTAGTCTACAAAGGGCAAATCAACCTGAAGGGTCAATGCATACGCTATCTGTGAGCCAGTCATGCTTCAGGGCTTTTATATCCTCGGTATCAACTGGACATGAAGGTAAGTCATTGTGACCTGTAATTATTGAAGGTGGAAAGGACGTTACATACGGCGGATATCGTGGTCTGGTTAAAGGATGGGTCAGTCTTTGCAATAGCGAGGCGACCAAGGTAATGAAACCTACAAGAAAGGTACGGCTTTGGCGCAGACATTCCAAGCTATTCAAGAATCAGTCAGAATCCCAAGAGAGAGACCACCCAAAAACAACCCTGGACGGCTTCAAGTCCCTACGGGCAGCACTGTGCATATGGTAGACGGTGGTGTGTGTCTTCTATCTGTCGATTGCCCCTCGGATTTTTTTCTTGCACCACCATTCACCGTTCCCACAGTTCTGCCGCGAAAGAATTACTGCTGCAAGATCGACATCCTCCACACTTGTGAAAAAAAGTGGCCGAGCCGTAGCAACGTCACTCCACCGCAGTAAAGGAAGTATGTGTGCCCTTACACTATCCCCAAAGTGCCTCGCCATACTCTGCCGGAAACGCATTTTATCAATGGTCGGTAGGGGTTTCGGATTGCACGGATGGGAACTCGGGCAGGAAGTTCGAAGAATTCGCGATCGTCGCGTCGGCACGAAGGTGCTAGATTGGCTTGGTGCAGAGGAAGGACAGCTACTGATGAGAGCCCGGAAGACGCGGAGGATATCGAACGCTGCTACAAGTTCGGCTGAGGACCCTCTTGGCAACGCTCGCCAGTGACGGGCCGCTAGAGGAGAGCGACGCCTGGTACCCAAATGTCGGCGGTGTAAAATGATGCTTTTGGGACGGCGACTGGAGATTCAGGGGCAAGAAGGAACCGGGTGTCTGCGATGCTGTCGTCGGTAATCAATTGGGATGACTCGCGGGGGAAGACCGAGGCGCACAAGGCGAGGCAGAGCGGAAGGAAATCGAGCGGAATTTAACGTTAGCGGCCCCGCAATGCCAGTATGCTCAGTCAAGCACTGGGCACCCCTCGCATTGTGGCTTGGGCCCTGCAACCCGACGCTTGAACAGAGTTTCCGTGCGAACATTAAGGGACAAGATGGTGTCAGGGTCAATTTTGATAAATGGCCAACAATGGGATGAAGCCTTTCTGAATAATACGCCGAACCCATCGAGTCCACAAATGATGTTCAAATGGGCCAGGACGGCAATCAGTGGGATTCGAGATAGACGTCACCGAAATTTCCACGCCCCAGGCGTGCTGGGAAAGCACCAGTCCGGAGGCCCCCAGGGCCGTTTATTGGCTCTCGGCCTGCGCCAAGACGCTTCGCCCCGTGAGTGGTGCGGTGGCTTGCCGGCAATGAGACGTCACCTCGTCCGACCCAATGGGACGTTCAGCCTTGAGCAGGTTCAGACTGCCCTTCCTTTCATCCCGACTCTGGGTCGTCAAGAAGCGTCTTACAAGTTTGGAATTCTAACGACCTCGCATGCGTGGCAACCGGCGGTGCTACGTTGGCATGATGCCAGCGCAACAGTTTCAGTGCAGCAATGCATGCCACAGCTGCGGGTTGCTAAAGCCAGAAAGGATGGCTACCCAATACCGGAAGGCCGATATCTTGCAGTACTTGCTGCACGAAGAACGGAACGCATCATTAATGCTTTAAGTGTGTCAGGTGACGGATAGAGACAGACAGCACATGAGACCACCAAATGCCGGCTGTGGCGGTCTCCGCGAGTTGCGATCACGGCTGTGATACCTTAGCCGAGTCTTCTGCTTAGCAGTTTGTCGCTTCTAATAGGGGATCGGAGACACCAATCCACAAGTGAACCAGCCTAAGAGTTGAGGATATATTCGTACGTCCTCTGGTGACTTGCTCGGGATGGAGGTGATGCTGAAAAAGCCCGGTGACTACATCGTCTTTCCGATGGTAATCATTGGAAAGAGGTTGTATGTAAGTCAGTGTGTTTCCATGGCCCCGAACCTCGCGCCCGGTAATGTGGCGCTCTGTGTTTTTGGGCTTTCGGGTTATCATAGAGGGAGCTTAAAGCTTACGCATATGCTGAAGCCTGTAGTTCCCATATGAGGGTTAAACATTCGTAAGCCGTTCAAATTTAGACTAGAGCGCTTTTCACAACTATGCCTCCTTTGCGAGTGAACCATCTAGGGTCATTTCTGGAGGCTGGCCCCCAGCCCTAATATAGATATGATACGACGTCACTTTATGGCGGAAAGAGTCGTGCGGAACAGCTCCTAGAAAAAATTATAAACATCGGCTCAGAGATATGAGTGCAAAGAGAAAAGTGCCTACCATTAATCTTAGTAATAGGCTTATAAAAACCATTCAATCACCCAGATCAGGCTTTAACGTTAAGTGCCAAAATGCCCTTTAGATACACGTCCACGGTCCGTCTACACTATACGTAACTCTAGCGGTTGAAGAAGTATAGAGTTCGTCTAACACGTATAGAAGACAGCACAATTCTGAATCACATGTTCACCGTGTTGACATATATATACAGAACTAGTTATTCACAAATTTATTCATATTAAGTTCTGATCCATCCCAATTTACAAGTGCACATTATCTGTTTACGCCTCCCATGTGTTCGGGACGCCGCCACCTATCTACTACCAATCTTCCGGTATCGAAAACACCAACAATCCAACCAACAAAGCAGTAACCAGCATGATTTAATTTACCATTTATTCCATAGCGGCTATCCACAGCACCGCTACGGACAGCAACTGCTCTCGCCGAATGCTCCCACTAAGGACCATCCAATCAACGCGGCCGCGGTCTTTGGGCCAACTCACCAAAGGAGTTGAAGATTCACTAAGAAAGTATGTTCTTCGGGTCATTTAACTATTTGATTATGGATATACATCTTGCTCCTCGCTTATCTTGGTTGCTCAGTGGGAAGACGATTGTATGCGTGTAGCGCTGTTTCCCAGTCCTAGGCATACCCCCGTATAGATGACAGTCATAGATGGTATTACCAAGGTTATGACTAACTCGTTGACTAGGAAATCACAAAAGCTGAAAAGGTGGCACTCAAAATCATCAAACCCCTGGACTCAACCATCTACGACTCAGACACCTGCGCCAATAGCACCAAGAGCGGGCCCAATAGATCCAAGGAACCTAGAGACACCGGAATAAAGCAACGCACACTGCTGGCATATTTTAGAAAACGGCTCACATGCTTTGCACAAGTTGGGCTGCATCTCCGCCTCAACGACTTACGCCTTCACAGCTTCGAACATCCGCTTGTCTCCGCTTTACCTGGGTGACAGCGTCCTGGAGCCGCCGCCGCTTACCACCTCCATGTCGCTCTCTACTGCCTCCCGAGTCGGACTCCCAGTTACTCCCCCATGCACCAAGACGACGATGCCGCTCACCGGCAAGACTGACGCATGCAAATCCAGCATCTGGGCCAATTGCAACACAACGGCCTCTGCAGCCATCGGAGCTCGTACAGTGGCCGTCAACGCAAAATCTCCGGGCGAGGCTCATCCGGGTCCAAAGGGAAACCGCTAAGCAGAGAGCAAAGAGACAGTCAAGCATGATCACTCCGTGATAATAGAGAAGCAAGCAGCAGCCGAGGCTGCTGCAGCTATCAACAGCGCGGACGACCGAAAGAGCAATAAAAAGCAGGAGAGCAAGCGTACTGCTTCCCCCAATAGGACAACAATGCTTCCTCTTTAATCACGTCTCAGCCCGTCGCCCGTCATCTGCGATCCCAGCAACCCGGACAACGGAGCCTTCTGTTGCCGACAACTGCCATGGTGGCTTGGTGGACCGTCACCCTGATGGGACTGGGGCAGCGGGTGGTAAACAGATAATCCCGGCGACTTGGCCATTATGTTCGCGCATTTTCCTGCGAATTTTGGGCTAGCACTTTTGATTGCGAAACTGGGAGCTGCACGGGTCGTACTTGAGTTTGGGACACATGGTGTTTGACGTCGTTTGCTGGCCGTGTCTAGAGACATGGATCCGAATTTCGTCATCATTCATTGTGTGTGTTCTTGGGCATCGCAAAGATGGACGGATGGGAGTTAGTTACATGAATTGACTTTGCGACAACATGGGAGGACGGTATGGGGCGTCGAAACTATCGCTTTTTGCTTGATAATCAACAAATATAGGTAGCCATCGGCAAACACCGTCGCTGTGTGCGACTGAGACGCCTCATTAACGCCAAATACAAGCCGTTGCAGAGTATTTCCCTTGGTCTTGTATGATTTAGTACATGTAATGTAATGGGTGTGTTGCTGAAGCTAAGTTCATCTTGAGCAGATTTTGAAAAAGAAGGTGGATGGCCCCCCAGCAGACTATGCCACTAATAACCTTTCCAAGCAAGTACCTGCGTTCTTGAGATGTTGCGTGATGGCCACTCTCTCTTGCCATAATTCAGCCAACCGTCCCTGCTACCCCAGAAATTCCAAGTCGGAATTCTCGGAATTGACGGCGATGCGACTCTCACAAACTGCCTGGCTAAAAACGGCATCGTCATTAGTTTCTTGCAACGTGCCAATGATGCGGTCCAAAAGCACCTCCAGAGCTTCGTCAGCATCCCGAGCAGATCTACTCGGCTTTCTTGCCTCGATGCACCCGCCTTCCTTGGGTTTGCCGGTAACAAGGCATTGCTGTATGAACTCAATAATTTGCAAACTGATTTTGTCAGAGGTTTCGAGAACCGTATCTTGGTGTTTTCCAATTGATTCGGTGAGTCTGTGTCGATAAATCTTTGCAAAGCTGTTCAGGTTATCATTTGAGTCGCTCGCGCCGTCATTCCCAGCCGGCACGTTCTGGGTGTAGTCGTTCAACTTAGTTTGACACAACCGCACCACAGCATCTAGCTTATCTGCCAGAGCCGGTCGTCGGGTTGGTTCCGCTCTCTGGTTGACATCCATATCTCGAAGCGAGTTGACGAAGCCCACCATTTCCTGTGCCGCACTCGAATAGATCGAAAAGGCCGCGCGAAATGCCTTCCGCAGGGTACTCGTGGCTTCGGCCCTCTCTTGGTTATGGCGTGCACCTAGGTTGTCCAGCAAGCGTGTGGCATTTTCCCGATAATCAACTGCAATGTCGCGAACCACCTCTTCTCTGGGCTTCAGTGAACGATGTAGTAACTGGAAACGGTTAGCTTTCTTCCAGAGAGAAAAAGAGAGCTACACCTACAGTCACTATTCGATGCAGAATGGCAGGCGGAGAATCGTCTTCAACTTCTCGTCTCCAGATATTCTCGGGAATCAGATGTTTTGGTGAACAGGGCTTCGTTTCTGGCGGAAGAGACAGCTTAGGTGCTGCTGGTTGCTCATCTGAGAGGAATGCGTCTTTGATATGGGATGGGAAAAAATGCTCGGTATGCCTCTGAGAAACCTCACCGGCACGTCCCAGGGCACGCGTTTGGGCTGGAGTCTGAGATGTGAAGCTGGGATGGCTGTGTTCCATACAATCCATGGTTGGCAACCCCTGGTTTCCGCTTGACCACGTATCAGCTGAGAGGGGAGAATCTGAAACTACTGTGGCAATCATGTCCTCATGACTGTGCTCCACGAACAGCGGCGATGTCGAACCTGCAGCGGCATCCCTTGTCTTTGGGCTTTCGCTGGACACAATTATGGCATCGCAAGCCCCTGAGAATCGGGGGTTAGAATTCCTAAACTCCTCCCTCAGCGTCTCCTTCGCGCCTGGTGAGATGGCCGGTTGCTCCAAAGGCTTCGCAGAAAAATATTCATCTAAGGTATCGTCTTTGCCAGGCGTTGGTACATGTGTTGAATAAGCTGTGGCTACTGTGGCGTATCCCAGCCACAATGCCCCCGGG
>MU857624.1:0-71114 GCA_033296725.1 Corynascus novoguineensis
GAGCGTCTGTATACAGGCGCCTGTCGCGACCTCCCAGATCTTGACAGTCCAATCGCCTGACGCCGACACGACCAAGGTCGAGTCCGGCGAGAAGGCGACCGATCTGACCCAGTCGCTATGCCCTTCGAGCGTCTGCCGGCATGCATTCCAACCTTCTTTCAAGGCAGGGCTGGTGATAATGCATTTAGGTCCCTCTTTCCTGAAAACCTTTCTCGTCACACTACGGGCTGGGCTGAATACGAGTGCTGACATGTATATCTGAAGAGGCGCAATATCAATGATCGACCGATAGCTTAGAATAACCCGTCTTATATCGCGGAGTAGTGCAGATACCTCATTGGCATCTCTAGCCTGTTTGGCAGTATTAGTACACTTCGGATTGGGGACAAGTGGCCCACCATACATCAAGAAGGACTAATAAGTCATCTACCATGCCGATACTCTCTGAGATACGACCTAAGAGGCCGAGAGCTTCAAGCCAATGAAGCAGATGGCGTGTCAGGAAGCTGTGGACTAGGCCGCCATCGCGAACGTTGCCTCTACTCTCCTTCGTATGATAGACCCAATATTGACAGGCATACTGAACTTCGGTAGGCACGCTAGTACTGATAATCTGCCAGTCAATTTCGGATCGTAACTTCCCTGGTGATTGTAAATTGCAGATGTCTTTCTTTAGGTGTTTTTGCATCAGTTGGATACATCGGTCTGCTAGCGTCTTATGGCACTTTCGTTCGTCGACCCAAAAGTCATTCGTCGTACGCTTGGTTGGGTCGACAAGAAAATCACGGAATGACAGGTGAAATAGTCTGATCGGTATATCCATATGCGAAGAGATGTCAAGGACGGAGTGAAGAGAGTTGAGTTGATCGTGTACGGCATAGGCTTCAACATTGAGAAGGCGTGTAAGTGACCTTACCGAGAGGGGTTGGGCAAGTAATATGATTGGCCCAACGACATCCCGAAACGCGGTTAATACGTCAGTCTTGTCCTGACCAGTACGTCCAGAAATGAGCTGCTCAAGGATGGGGAGATATGTGGCATCGAGGTTGTCCAATCTAGAATGGTCCGCTGCCATCTGGTACTCGAGGATTTTCTTTAGCCGTATAGCAGGGTTCGACCTCCCTTTATCGGCAATGAAGCGGCAGACAGTTGCGGCAAAGATGAATAGAGGGACGGCCATGTGAGTGAGATCTCGAATATCGTCTTTGCTAGGCCAATCTGGTGGAAGCTGCAGGTCTTTGAGAGCTTGGTTATTATATCCATCTCTGATTCTCGCAAGTTCATATCGTAGGAATGCGGATATATCGTGTTCGACAACTGGCTCTGGTATTCGATGTAGAACCATATCCTGGTACTCTCCATGGATTTCGTCGAAGCCGGAGCGAATGAACAGCTCCGGTCTGCTGGTGATAAAGAATCGTAAGGCAACAGAAGTCACCTCTTTAGCTTTGGATAAGATGCGGATAATAGCCATAGCGTCTTCTTCCCGATCGCATTCGTCGAGAGCATCAATCACCACCAAGATTATTGTAGGGATATGGGGGACGCCGTTGCATTTGTTGAGTGGCTCTAGGAGAAGCTTTTGAAATTGTTCTCCCTTGTTCTTATCGGCAATTGCTGAGTCGCTATCAATCGCGTCCCTGACGTGCGGGGCCAAAATCGGTAGTCGGTGGACGAGTTGAGAAGCAATAGTAGTAAAGAGCATGGCTGCTTTGCCACGATCACCATCACCCTTCTTGAAGAGGAAGCTAGCACCAAGTATACTCCTCGCAGAGAAGCGGGCGGCTAGGGTACGCGATATCGTAGATTTGCCGGTACCGGCCATGCCGCATAGCCAGAAGATGCATTTTCCCTTGGGGTCTTCGATCCACCTGTCGATCTCGGCGAGAAGGTCAACGCGGGTGTCAGGATGGCATCTAGGGTCGTGCTCGTTGATTTGAGAGTCGAAGGCCGCGCCTGTCACATTTGGGAGCTTCGTCAAATCGATTTTACGGTTAATATCGAGAATCCCGGCGCTGGGCTTTGAAGTTAGCTGCTGATCAACCTCAGGTGTCATAGCTCTGCAACGTACGTTTGATCGACCTGAAGGGCAGTCGAGAAGGATGCCATTTCTCGCTCAAGAGTCGCGATTATCTTGTCCACGTCATTGCTCTCGAACGGCCATTTCAAGGCTTGTAGTCCAAAAAACCTCTTAAACTTCGCTCTACGACCCTCATACAACTTTGCCTCCAACTTCGCAGCAATATCACCAAGCTGCAAGTAGGTGTTGTTGAGGGCTTCGCGAAGCTTTTGCGACGTCTGGAGCCGAGTTCCGTGGGGGGAGTGGAGAAGCGCCTGTGCACCCTCAACAATTGTCTTCAAGCTGGCGGTACATTGTTGTAGGCGCTCGATGTCGGTCTTAGCGTTCATGACGGCGGCGGAGTACTTGAGACACAGAGAGGCGATTTTGGCGGCCAGCTCGACCACCGCTATGGTGCTTGCGGCTGCTCCAAGCCCCTCCATCGTGCTAGAAAATTGCGAAACAGTGAAAGCTGGGATTAGCAGTCCGTAGACGATCAAGGCATAAACCTAGCTAAAAAAATTGTTTGGAAGTGGAGGGAAAATCGAGGTCGTGTATTTGAAAAAGGTAGCAAGGCTCGGCGGGGACAGCCATCGAGCTGCCCAACCGCCCCCAACTAGTGTAGGGCCCGGTCGATGCAGGTCGTGACATTGGCTCTCGGAACAGCTGCAGTGGCTGGTCTAGTGCGTTCAGGCTGGGGAGCGGCTGCAACGGACGTCAGCCAACCACGCACACCGGGGTATGGGCACGATCCACGTCTTGCCTTTATCGCGCCAAGCGACAAGCCGTGCTAACTTGCTTGGCCGATCATAAGAAATAACCATGCTAACTAGTGAATCAACTAGTTAGTTATAGCCCGACAGGTTATGTAACTGGGAGGGCCATGACTATCCAGCGCGTTATAAGTAAAAGAACACAAACTTGGCAACAGAAGGTTATGCCTGCGATGAAACACAAAGGACTAATCAATCTGATTTTGGAGAGCCGTTATAGAGAAGTTGTTCAAGATTGAGAATGAGCAGGGCAAGGACAAGTAAACTAACTAGCTCCAATGGCTCGAAGACTTCGTGATACAGTTTGTAGATTAGATAAAGAACAGACGGGCTGTTCTTCAGCAACCGCCTGTAACAAACGCAGCCTGTAGGAGCTATTTGAGAGCTCTGTGGGCTTGCATCGAACTTTGAACTGAACACCTAGCTATCCTGCTTCTTACTGAACCTCTATTTTGTAGCCAACTGCTTCAATTTGCAGCTATCTAGGCCACTTCGCTTTAGATTTGTTGCAACGATTACGGCGTTGTTCGTTCCGTACTGTCCTGGCAAGCTTGTCATGACGATGTTGTGCTGGCCGACACACCTAAGCACATAAGCATGGTGTCGTCGGTTTGGTTGGTGATGGTGGGTGTTTCTCGTCCTGTATGGCACACGATGCCGCCAATTCTAGGGGAAGTGTAACTTACGCATGGTGGTCTGGGCAAATACCGCCATTGGAGGGGTGTTGAAGGTTACTGGCTGCTTCGGAAGGCTCACAGATGGTTCTTAGTTTTAACATCCCCGCTGTAACAGGCTGGGCCCGCGATAGGCCTTGGCCACCCTCAGCCTTCCCTAACCCGGAAGACCCAACCACAAGATGAAGCTATTCCCAAATTGCCGCACAGGTCAACGTGCCCTTTCCTTTCAAGGGCCCACGACTTCAATAATCTATTCTCTTTTTCTCCTTCCTCCCCCGAGCTTGGTGTACTCGTAGAATCGTCATTAGCTTGTTGCAATATACACCTGAGACCGTTATAATTACGACACCTGTTTCTGTAAACGCAGGAGTACACCTAAGCTAACTCCTAGCTGTCCTCCAAACAATTGACGTGAATATAGAGCTGTATATTTACTTACAACTGCTACAGAGCGGCTAAGACGGACCGGAAAATAGCCTAGCTATCAGGGACAGTGTTAGTGCGCCAGGCTAAACTAGTTTGTCTGGCACTGGTTGAAGCTAACCATACCGCAATTCTCGACTATAGCCAAAGAGACCAGCGACAAGTAACGCGCTTACATGAGAAGCCCTCACATTGCAACAAACGCTTTGGTAGCCTAGTCCAGAACACAGCGTTTAACGTTATTCTCATGTCACGACAAAGGGCCACTATTTGATGCGTCCCCAAAGTTGGAAGTGGCCCAAAAGAGCCACGAAAACCAAACGCCAAATTTGGGCGGTACCCTTACGCATCACAGCACGAGTTCCGAAAATTCGTTTAGCCCTGACATTCTTTGATATAGTTAGTTATGGGTAGTTAGATTCCCTTTTCACCAATGTCGATCGTCAGTATAAGGAATCCCTAGCTTGCGGTATTTTGTTTCTCCAAATATGAATAACTTAATTTCTTCTTTCCAACGCAAATCCAAGACGGCGGACTAACTTTGACGCCCTAATTGGTTCAACGTTGGAAGCCTTTATTTTGAACGTCAAGCGCTGCTTTACGCTCGCGGACCACACTTTGGATCCGCCCTAGGAAAACTGTAGAACGCGCCGCTCTTATATTCAATATCATCTTACTACGCCTCTTGCTTCGTCATGACAACTTTCCTAGTAGCACGGTTTGCGTATTTGCTCCACTAACGTGCTTCCTGGGTTTATCAGAGTTCCTGCCTCTCCCTTCTTCTGACTAACGCTTATTCTCAGTCAAAATACTTTCCTTGCAGTATAAGACACTGCAGAGTCCCATGAACTAATAGCATGTCTTAAACTGCAGCTCCCCTTTCAACAGCGACAACCAGCAGTCTCTCGCTAGAGGAATGCAGGTCAGTCCCCGCTGCGAGATCTTACATGATTGATCATATACCAGAGGTCGACGGGAAGCCTGCTCTGCTGCCAATATCACGCGAGGTAGGTTCTGTGACCAACTTTTTCTACACGGCTTTTGTCCTCGCTCCTTGACAGATTCTTGGGGGGGGGTTTGTTGAGTTCACCGTCTCATCCCAATTGTTATGTGATGGTTGATCAAGTACATTATTATTTCGCCTGGGCAGTCTGTGACTTGCCCTTCGGTATCCCTAGTTATGCGCGATTGTTCCATCCATGTAGTCCGTTCTTCCCACGTTCTCATCACGCTGGAAAGGGTAACAACTGGACTATCCCTTACGGCGAATAGCACAACTTGTATATAAGTAGAGTCATACTAGGACATCCATCCATTTGGGAGATATGCTGCAAGGCCGCTATCACATCATTCGCAGGCTCTCTCATAAGGGGACCTTATCGACGGGGTGCTCGCGGCTGATTCGCCCGTCCGCTGAAGCGATACTGGGGCACGCCTGTGGTGCTCTCGGCTGTGAGCCGTTACCTACGAAAGCTTTAAGTTGGATAAAGCAATCAACGGACTACTAGTGAGCCTAGAGAGAGGGCTAGGAAAAGCTAGGGGCTCTCGTTCCAAGTACGGATTATGGATCGGTGGTTGAACAAGAACCCCAAAATCCTGGTTGAGACAAATCAGAATGCCAACCGACAAGCCTCCAAAACAACCAGTCTCAAAAATTCGTGGTAAGAGCAGGGCACCCAATGAGCACGTCTGCTGACCCTCCCTCTTGTATGTGCATGCACGTCATATCCCCAACCTCAGATTGAAATAACATTTTCTGGGTCGAAGACCAAACGCACGGTGCAGTTTCCTGTGATTTGTAGACGGTTTAATGATCATCCCGAGGCAATCATGGCGGATCCAACCGCAATGCAAGATGCACCACACGCGCTCAGGCACACAAGGAACTTTTATGCCAATTTCTATCAAAAAACCGCCGATTGCTACAGTATTTGATTGGCTGTAACGGAGGCGGCGGAAGCGAATGGCATACCCACCCCCGCGTGCATGTCGGTGGAGTGGCCCGGATAAGAAGCTTAGCGTTGGACTGCCGAAATCGAAGTCGCAGCGGTTGGTCGCCCAGAGGCCTCGAGCGCTGCCCACGCGACACGGCAGGCGTCAGTCGCCAATCCAAGGATGGAAAAAGCAAGCATTGGCAACGGCGACCCTTTTGGGTCTGGTGGCCTGGTGGGTTGCATGCGGATTTCATAAGGGGAAGGCTCCCCGATCATCAAAGCATGCTCTTGCCCGTTTCGACGTCGCCTTGCGATCCTGCTTCGCCATTCCCCGCGCCGCGTCCCTTCGACTGCCGTTCGACGCCGCGAGTTCAGCCATTTCCAGGTTCGCATTCGGTTCTGCGGGGAACCCTTGCCCCGATTTCAACAACAAACACTGCGCAGCCAAGTGATTCAGTGACCCGGTGATCTAGAGAGTGGGGAGAACTGGTTGGGCGCATGTATAAGCGGCCTCGTCCCATTGAGCCGCTCGCACGTCTGCGAGTCTTCCTCCGTCTCTTCGCAACGGAAGAGAGATAAGCAAGCGATGCCGTTTCAACACCATCATCGGGGGTTGGCGGCCCCCAAGAGAGCCCTGGCTGCCACTATCTCGGCCGTGTCTCTCTTTATTCTCGCCCTTTTCGCCTTGGCCCAGCTGAGCTCGAACCCGGCCGAGGCGAGATTGGCTTCCAGGTTCCGGAATATCGATCATGCAGACAACGCGTTCCTTTCCAAACCTAGAGCCGCTGCAACCGGCGACAAGTATCTCCTTGGGGTGGGAAAGGCTGACATCACCGGTCCGGTGGTCGAGCTCAACTTTGCTGGGTACGCCAACACCGAGCAGATTGGCAGTGGCTTGAGACAGCGCATCTACGCCCGTTCCTTCATCATCGGCGAGGTTGGCACCAACAACCGGTTCGTCTATGTAGTCCTCGACACCCTGTCTGGCGACACCGCGGTGCGCAATGGCGTTCTCGAAGGGCTTGCTGCTCTGGGCCCTGACTACTCAATGTATGGGCAATCGAACGTGGCGGTGACGGGCACGCACTCTCACAGCGGACCGGGAGGCTGGTTCAATTACTTACTCCCGCAGGTTACGAGTCTCGGCTTCGACCGCCAAGGCTACCAGGCTATCGTGGACGGTACCGTGTTATCGATCAAGCGAGCGCACGAATCACTCCAGGAGGTGAGACCTTTTCTGATTCATTTGCCGAGTTTGAGTATCGCTCGCTGACTTTTCTCAGGGCTACCTCGACTTTGGCACCACAAGGATCTCCGACGCCAACATCAACAGGAGCTTGTACGCGTATCTGGCCAACCCCGAGTCGGAACGGGCCCAGTACGAAGATGATGTCGACAAGACATTGACGCTGTTGCGTTTCAAGCGAGCATCTGACGGCAAGAACATTGGTGTCCTTACCTGGTTCGCTGTACATGCGACCTCCATGCTCGGCAACAACACGCACGTCAGCGGCGACAACAAGGGTCTTGCAGCCTACCTTTTTGAGGAGTCCGTCAAGGGCGACGACAACGCTGCTGAGGGGTTCGTTGCTGGTTTTTCCCAGGCCAACGTCGGCGATACGAGCCCGAATGTTTTGGGCGCTTGGTGTGATGACGGCTCTGGCAGCATGTGCGATTTCAAGACCAGCACTTGTGCCGACGGCAAGTCGCAGTCTTGCCACGGTAGAGGACCCTTGTTCCAGAAGCTCGACCTGGGTGTCTCTAGCTGCTACGAGATTGGCCGCAGACACTTTGCAGGGGCCAGGGAGGTTTATGTAAGTGTGCCTCAAGAGCTGCGTGATGGTCGAGGTTCTGACAATTTTCTAGGACTCTAAATTGGCCCCCGTTGTGGGTTCAAGTGTCAGGTCGTTTCACTACTTTCAAGATATGCAGTACTACGAGTTTCCCTTGGACAACGGCACCCTGGTACAAACCTGCCCGGCCGCTCTGGGCTACTCATTCGCCGCCGGGACATCGGACTGGCCTGGAGCTTTTGACTTCACCCAGGGCGACTCAGGCGCACCTGACAACCCCCTTTGGCAGGTCGTGGCAGGCCTTCTACGGGCCCCCAGCGCTAAGCAGAAGAAATGCCAGGGCCCGAAACCCGTCCTTCTAGATGTCGGCGAGATGGACCTTCCCTACGCATGGACCCCAAACATCATTGACGTCCAGTCCTTGCGGGTGGGTCAGTTCATCATCATTATTTCTCCGTCTGAGGCGACAACCATGGCTGGTCGCCGCTGGCGCAATGCCGTGAAGGCTGCCGCCTCCGAGTCCTCCATAACTGGTGACCACGAACCGGTCGTTGTTCTCGGTGGCCCAGCCAACTCGTATTCCCACTACGTTACTACTCCTGAAGAGTATGCAGTGCAGCGGTACGAAGGCGCAAGCACCCTCTTTGGCCAGTGGGAATTGCCCGCCTACATCAACTTGACCCTTCAAGCCCTGCCTTACCTGGCTCCCAAGGCCGCTGGTTATCCGGACCCCGGTCCTACGCCGCCGGATAACCGCGAAAAGATGCTCAGCTTTATCACAGGTGTCGTTCAGGACGCCACACCACCCGGAAAGAGCTTTGGGGAAGTCATCAAGCAGCCCGCCAGCTCGTCCGCGCGGGGCGCCGTCATCAGTGCGACTTTCCAGGGTGCTAACCCGCGAAATAACTTGCGCCTCGAGGACACCTTTGCCGCTGTGGAGAAGCTGAGTGATGACGGCAAGACGTGGAAGCAGGTGTTGAGCGACCGCGACTGGCGGCTGGTGTACAGCTGGAAGCGCACCAACTTTGTACTGGGCTACAGCGAGGTGACAATAGACTGGGAGACGAACGAGCAGGACACCCCCGGGACGTACCGGATCAAGTATTATGGCGACTCGAAACCCTTGATTGGGAGTATCAAGGCTTTTGAAGGGACGAGCGACTCGTTCACGCTGCGCTGACGGAGAGTTGATCCGCAACGGAGTTGACGATGGTAATGATCTATGACATACTCTGGATATTTTCTAATATCATACATAACTATATAACCAACTATGTATGTATATAAATATACATATGCTCCGCGACATCTGCCATGGGCGCGTTATATGGATGCAGTATCTATGTCTCAGCTGCTGCACTCCAGATTTGAATACGTTCACAGTAGAGCAGTAACAGCCACCTGATCTCCTTTACCTCTTTGGCTAGAGTATCCGATCAAAGAGGCCGTTTGAACCCCTTTTGGCACCTTTGATCATTCCTTCAACGGCATAGATCGATCGCGGTCATCAAACGATTTTGTCACTGCCGCGCTCAAAGATCTTGATCCCAAACTTCCACACCTCGTCAACAACCAACTCCCTCTTCCCTCCATCCTCGCTCCTCTCCGACAAAACCACCAAATCGGCATCGGCACCGGCGTCCAAGCACCCCTTGACCCTTTGCACGCCCAGCATGGCGGCAGGCGTGGCCGTTACAGCTCTCAGGGCTTCCGGGATGGTGGCACCCGTGTAGTTGAGGAAGTTGGAGACGCAGTCGACGAGGGTGATGGAACTAACAAGTACAACACATGTCAGCCAATATGGGTGGCGATGGAACGAAAACTAAGAACGAGGGCAACAAAAAGAAAACTAAAGGATAGGAATATATTGTCTGCTTACCTTCCTGCAATGACGCCGCCGGTGCCCTCGAGCTCGAGCACGTTGCCCCGCTTGACGATGAAGTGCTCGCCCTCGCCGTTGGTCCAGGGGTACCGGCCGTCGGGCAGCCCCACCATGTGCATGGCGTCGGTGACGAGGACGAGGCCGGCCGGGTGAGCGTGCCACGCAATCTTGACCGTGGCCGGGTGCAGGTGGATACCGTCAGCGATGAGGCCGAAGTATGGTCTCGGTCCTGCGGGCCGGGATGGAGATGGAGACTCGTGTGCCGGTGATGTGGAGTAATCCGAAGACCGGTCCGGGGCGCCGAGCACGCCAAAGATACCCGGGTCGCGATGGTGCAGCGGCCGCATCGCATTGAACAGGTGTGTGATCATGGTCGCACCCGCGGCCACGGCGGCCGACGCCTGCTCGTAGGTCGCCTCAGAGTGGCCGATGCTGACGATGACGCCGCGCGACACGAGCGCCGGAATGAGGGACGTCATGGATCCCAGCTCTGGTGCCACGGTGATCATCTTGATGGGGATGGTATCGTTATTCCCGTGCTGCTGGTCCGGGCTCGGCAGAGAGGATTCGTCATCCTCCCCTTCACTCTCCTCCTGTGAGGGTTTCTGCCTGTGGAAGCTGCTGGGGGAGGGAGTGATGTTGGTGGCACCGTACATGTCCTCCAGATCGGACAAAGAGGAGGCAACGCGCAGAGCCGAGGGATTGTGCACCCCGTTTCTGGCCGGGTTTAAAAAGGGTCCCTCGACGTGGGCGCCTAGGGACTCGGCTCCTTCTTGGGCGCAGCGAGAGGCGCCTGACGGCCCGAGGTAAGGGAGGACTCTTTTGTAAAGCTCGCTCGTCTGGCTCGTCACGGTCGGGACGTAAGACGTGACGCCTGTCTGAGCCAGCTTCCTGTTCAGATCCCGCAGTTGCTTGCCGTACTGAGCCATGTCGTCGGCGATGGTGGAGAAGTTGAACCCGTACGCTCCGTTCAGCTGGCACTCGATGAACCCGGGTGATACGATACGGCCGCCCAGGTCGACAACCTCGTCGGGCATGATCAACTCGTCGTAGAAGGCCGACTGGCTGCGAAGGATCTTGCCCGTGGCCGAGCTGACCCAGACGTCATCCCACACCAGCTCATCGCCGCGGACGAGACGGCAGTTGGTGAACTTGGTGATGCCAGTGTGGCGGGGGGACGCCGAGCGGATGACCGAGGGCATTGTGTAGAACGATTGTCAACTTGAAGTCTTGGTATATGTTCAAGTCACTGACTCAAAGGCCGTGCTGAGGAACTCATGGGGCATGTGGTTGCCCTGCACTTCAGTTGGGGACGCCATGATACCCCCGGAATGAGCGGACGAGGACTAGTCGGTTGATATAAAGGAGCACGTCAGATACCCTTGAGACTCAACCTATGCCAAACTACCTTACAACGGTGAAGAGCACGACAAAACCTTGCCCGATGGATCCTGCAGTGCCACCGGCCCAGCTCAAGCTGCTGTCAAGGGAGCGCAACTCGCCGCCCCCGGTGACACTGGAGCACCTGGAACCAAGGAACAGTCTGGTTCGCGTTACCAATCTCAGTCTCTGGGCTCGTGACATTGAGAAAAGGACGGGGATCTTGACGGGCAATCCATTAACGTCATCGGTTTCACGCATCATCGAGCCAAAGCCAGTCCGGTCCCTCAGAGAACGCCCGTGGTCTCCGCTTCTTCCGGTAATTCGCTACGACTGAGCCCGTGCGGGTCCTGGTTCTTTGACTCGTCGACGGAGTCTCCGGATGTTCTCTGGGGCTTTTCTTTCTTTCCCAACACAAGGCTCCATCGGATGGTGTGATGCTCTGGCGGGTGGGTTACAGCTTGCACGGTTGCATTGTCGCACTGTGTGAATGGGAGGGGAAAGAGCTGGTGGCGCTCAGACGCAACAAGGGAAGTTTAGTGTACCGGCGACCAGGTTTGCGTTGTCTCGTGGGGGCGATTGAAGCGCTTTCCATGATCCATCTCTTTGGGTCGATTGCGCGGTTGGCGACGGATGGAGGTTTGAGACTGGAGAGTGGAAGATGGAGTTCGATGGAGCTCTGAGCAGAAAGGCATGTAACGTTGCCGGGTTGAAGCTACCCAAAACGTTCCACTATCGTGGTTGCCCTGTCTGGGCTAGTGCGCATCCTTTTCACCATTGCTTTGGCGGGATCCGCCTATCATTGGCCAGCCACTCCACCGCTTCTGCAACCTTTCAGTTTCTCTACCAGTCCAGTATCAGTGCGCGCTAAGACCTGAACCCGGCTTGGGCAACAGCGAACTTTCATTGCGCGCTGTGGAGCGACCAAACGGGTACGGCACGCGCTCCACGTTGTGCTGACATATGCTCCCTGAGAACAAGCAGCAGCAATAGCAACAGCAGTCGGAGGAGGAGGAGCAGCAGCAGCAGCAGTAGCAGCAGCATTGTTACACCCCAGCTGCCGTTGGGGTATTCTGGACCATTCGGCGCGGACCATTATGCCGCCATCGCGCGAGCACCGTCCCCGAACCCACCGCTCCGATTGCCGCACACTGAGCTCAACATGACCGCCTTGGACGCTGAGTTGGACCCACTATGGCAGGATCTCGACTGGTATGTGGTCCTTAACCTGTGTTATTTTCGCATTTTTTTTTTGTCCTGTGGTGGCTTGTGGTGTGCCAACGGGCTGGCATTCGTTGCTTGTCTCCTTTGAAACACCAATGGTTATGGTGGGGTGTGCGAGCAACGCTGCGTGTCTGGGAATGGATAGACAATTGCATGTAGAATCAAGATGGCCAAAGATGACAGCTAACAGTGCTCCAGGGCCATCGGCCAGATGCTGATTATGGGATGGGACGGCACAGAAATCACACCCCAGATTCGTAACCTGATCGAGCAGCATCACCTGGGCTCGGTCTTGCTCACGGCAAAGAACCTTAAATGTCGTACACCCGACTGCTCGAAATTCCTATTCAAGGCTATACACTAACTCGAGTGCAATGCAGCCGCCCAGCAAACGGCAAGGCTTGTCCAGGAGCTCCAGACCATTGCCCACCAGGCCGGCCATCCTTACCCGTTGTTGATCGCCCTGGACCAGGAGAATGGCGGCGTCAACAGCCTCTTCGATGAAGACTACATCTGCCAATTCCCCAGCTCCATGGGCCAAGCTGCCGCCAGCAGTGCCGACCTGGCCTACAAAATCGCCAAGGCTACGGCGACCGAGGTTTCAGCCGTCGGCGTCAACCTGATCTTGGGTCCAGTGCTAGATGTTCTCACCAATGCGCGATACCAGCCGCTAGGTGTCCGAGCCACCGGCGATGACCCGCAAGAGGTTTCACAGTACGGCATTGCCGCCATGAATGGGTATAAGGACGCCGGCGTTGCCACCTGCGGCAAGCACTTCCCTTCGTACGGCAACCTGGATTTCCTCGGCTCCAGCTTGGACATTCCCATCATCACTCAGACGCTAGAGGAGCTGTCACTTAGCGCCCTCGTTCCCTTTCGCAATGCCATCGCCACGGGGAAGCTGGACGCCATGTTTGTCGGTGGTTGTGGCATCACCAACCCGTCCATGAGTGTGAACCACGCTTGTCTGTCAGAACAGGTCATCGACGACCTCCTCAGAAATGAACTAGGCTTCCAAGGTGTTGCCATCTCGGAGTGTCTGGAGATGGAGGGTCTCAGAAACGAGATCGGTGTCAAGACGGGCACTGTCATGGCAGTCGAGGCAGGCTGCGACTTGGTCTTGCTCTGCCGCGCCTATGATGTGCAACTTGAGGCTATTGCAGGCCTGAAGTTGGGCGTCGAGAATGAGCTCATCACGAAAGAGCGTATATACACGTCACTCAGGCGAATCTTTCGCATGAAGAAGTCATGTACTTCCTGGCAAAAAGCCCTGAACCCTCCCGGCATTAGCTTGTTGTCCAAGATTCATCCCGGCCATCTCGCGCTTTCGCTGAAAGCCTACGATGATTCCATTGCCGTCATACGAGACAACGAGAAACTGCTTCCCTTAACCAGTTCGATGCACCAAGAAGAGGAGTTGCTCTTACTCACGCCGTTGGTGAAGCCCCTCCCGGCTTCTTCCATGACCAAGGCGTTACTCGAGAAGAACAAAAGCGACCCTGTAACAGTGCACGATAAGTGGATTCACCGCGATCGGGGGGCCATCATGAGCGGCGAGGGCGTATTCAGAGAGCTCGGAAGATCTCTTGCTCGCACAAGGCATGGTAAACTGCTCCATACTTCGTACACCGCAAATGGTGTCAGGCCAGGTCAATCTCCGCTTCCTTTGTCATTTTACTTCCTTCCTTCTAATGCCGTAAGCAGTACACGAAAACCTCATCAACCGGGCCTCCTGCATCATCATCGTGACAGCAGATGCCAACCGCAATTTGTATCAGGCGGGCTTCACGAAGCACGTCTCGATGATGTGCTCGCTGCTGAGGGCAAATGGCCAGAAGAAGTCGCTCATTGTGGTCGCCGTCAGCTCCCCTTACGATTTTGCAATGGACAAGTCGGTTGGGACCTACATCTGCACCTTTGACTTCACCGAAACCGCCATGGCCGCTCTCGTACGTGTTCTATGCGGTAAGATCAAGCCCCAGGGCACTCTGCCGGGCACCCTCAGGAAGAGCAGGAAGGTGCTCAAATCGAGACAGCACTGGCTCGTTGAGCCCTACGACCGCGACCGAGACGCCAAGGGATTGAAGGACCTCATACAAGCCCTTGCCAGGGCGAGCGCACCGGCCCACCAGTTTCTGCAGACCACAAGCGCGCATTCCTTCGAGCTATTCAACCCCAACATCGAAGAAGCCCACTTTGTAGTGCGCAACAGCAGCACTCAAGCCCTATACGGCTTTTGCGCGACCTACTTTGTCCAAGATAAAGGCATCATTGGGGCGCTGTTTGTCGACCCCGCCAAGCGGAACGTCTCCATTGGCAGGTCCCTCCAACGGCGAGCCCTGCGTGGTCTTACCCAAAAGCGCGGCATCAAAAAGCTACAGCTGGGCACGTCCTTCCCGGGCGTCTTCCTCGGCGTCCCCGCGGACGACAGCGCCGGCCTCAAGCAGTGGTTCACCAACGGCGGCTGGGACCTACAGTTCCCGCGTCGCCTCGCAAACATGGCCATCCCCTCCCTCAGCAGCTGGATCGCCCCAGAGGGCCTGCTGCAGAGCATCCAGCGCGCTAGCATCACCTTTGATCTCTTACACGGCCTGGACAACGCCGACAGCGTGCTCGCCCACGTCAGTGCACACGCCGGTCCGGAGGTTCTGGAGTTGTATCGCTTTGCGCTGCAGGAGACTAAGAGCTGCGGCGTCGTCCGCGCCAAGGGCCACGCCGAGACGTTGTTGGGGACCGTCATCATCTGCCGCCCCGGGAGCCCGCTGGCCGATTTCCTCCCGCCTCTGCAGCTGCAGCCTCCTTCCTCTTCCTCGTCGTCCTCCGCCTCGGCGCAGCTCGACGAGCCGCCGCCCATCGGGGGCATCGTGGCGCCCATCGTGGCGCCGTCGTCCGGTCAGGCTCAGCCGACATTGGTGCTGCAAGGCCTGGCGCTGATGGGCCTGCGGCAGAACAAGGCGCAGAAGGCGCAAAGGAGCGTGTTGGGCTGGGTTCAGGACGACGCGTACGAGCCGCTGGTAGCTATGGGATTCGAGGTAGTGCAGGTTTTTGAGGAGTTTACGAATTCGCCGGACAATGTGAGTACTCCTTTTAACTTTTGGGTTATGTGTCATTGTTGGATGAGGCTGACATTCTCGTAGTGGCAGGATCTTTCATGAGTCCGAACTTTTAGCTGATTGATTTATGGTCTAGTTATCGAGTATGTGACTGAAGAGTGTATTTAGGCGCGGAAGCGGGTTTTGCATGCCAGGGCGATCTGATTTTGTAGCGAACCAGTTGTCTAGACTGTTTCCCCCCCTTTTTTCCCCCTTCGTCATAGGCACCTGACCTGCGCTAGCCACATATTTGGGTGTTATCGCACATGGTCTGGATTTGTTGTAGTTGTTGATTCCTAAGGTGTTGGACCCTGCAAACTTAGCTTAGGCTGGGGATTTCGCCGAGAGACGCCGTCCGGTGCTCCGATCAACATTCCATCCTCACTACGTTTGTACAAGGATTGGAGGGCTTCTCACGGGAAGAGCTGCCTCCGGAGCTATGGAAGCCTGCATTTAGTGACCCAGGCAGCAAATGAGCGCTACTAGGCCCGCTGACGAACAACGATTGCAATAACAGTCTCGTGGAGCCTTGGCAGATATCCAAGTCGCCCCGTGCGCAGTTGGGGAAACTCGGCCGTGACCCGCGAGGTTACAGTGGAGGTCTTGTATGTAATCTGTAAAGGGGGGGCCCTAGAAACGCGGGGAGTAAGCAATCAGAAGCGCCTGAGAGGCTGCGGAGAGCTGCATGCGGGAAGGTCTTGGCGATCGCTCCTCCACGTCGGCTCAGCTCAACCACCAGCCACATACCCTTGCATATTCCCAAGTTTGCGACCACGAGCTTATTGCAGATGTCATGCCTGACCGATATCGACCCTGCGTGCCGTTGCAGTTCCGACTCGAATACTGCGCAGTCTGCATGAACCGCCCAAGAAGCTCTCCCGAAGCAGCGATGAGATAGATGGCCGGTTTCAATTCCATGCCGGCCCCGGGCCCGGACTCGATGGCCATGACGACCTCAGACATGGACGCATTCAACGCCTCCATGGGTTTTGACGAGTCTATGCTTGCAGTCCCCCAGCAGTACCTCTTCGACAGCGACGGCCATGCGAACCACGCATCCCCGAACACCGACCCCGCGAATCTCGCTCAGATCCCCTTCACTCCGACCGCCTACGATTTCGAAAACTTCAGCACCACCTTTGAAGACCCCTTCTCTTACCCGGCGCGGCCCTTCGATGGCAGCGGCCGGAATCACTCGCGCGGCCCGCACGACGCCGCCGCGCCGGCCGATCCTCACCACAGCCACCACGACGTATACGGCCATATGGGCATCGGCGGCGCATCCCCACAGGACGATGAGGACGAAGGGCTCGACAACAAGCTGCTCAGCTTCGGCGCGCCAATTCCGGGCAAGGCGACGCTGCTTACCGACACGGGACAGTTCGTCGAGCCGGCTATGACGGGCGAGCTGTACGGCATGTTCTTCGTCGCCGAGGACGTGTTCGGCGCCGACAGCAACACGACGGGGCGCCCCCTCGAGCTGACGTGCTACCGGCGCAACCTCTGGCAGATATCGGGACAGATCACGCTACCGCGGCACGTGCCGCAGTACGTGGACGAGCAGGGGCGGCGCGCCCCTGTCGCCGAGCTGGCAGCGTCTATCACAGCGGTCGAGAGCATCGAGGGCCGCGTGGCAGAGATGATCACCATTCCGTGGAGGGGAAGCAACGCGCCGTTAGGCGCTGAGGAGACCAAGGCGGTGAGCGCCCCGCCTGTGGTGCCGCTCGACTTTGCCGGCGGCGGCCAGGAAGTGGACGGCGGAAGCCGCGTGTCGGTGCCTGTGGCCTGGAAAAGGCTGCAGTTCAAGCATGCGACGGCGAATAACGGGCGGCGCAAAGGGCTGCAGCAGCATTATGTGGTGCAGATCAACCTTCTGGTCAAGAATAAGGCGGGAGAATACATCAAGGTAGCCGAGGTCCAGTCAGGGCCCGTCATTGTGAGGGGGAGGAGTCCGAGGAATTTTGACAGTCGGAAGGAGGTGCCGCTTGGGGATAAGAGGCCACTGGAGAGGAGGAGCACCGACGCTTCGGGCGCTGGTGCTATGAAACAGGAGCGGCAGGACGATGGGAACCCGGCGAAAACGCCGCGCTTTAACTCAGTGGGCGTACAGGTATTTACATGTCTCTTTTTTCGACTCGGTTCATGCTGCTAACAACGGACGACTAGCAATCACCATCCGATTGGGCTACTCCTTACCCTACGGGCACGCCAAACCAACAACATCCTAAAAAGAAGATGGCCATCTCCTCGCCCAACTTCAACCGCCCGCCCGTTCCTTCGTGGGGATCGCTGGAACCCCCTGCCTCAGCAAACACCAAACACATTAACGCCAACGCTAACACCAAATCAAACATGGCCGTCAAACAACGCAGCAACAGCACAACCGGGCCCCAGCCCCTCCCAATAACCCTCTCTCTCTCCGAAGACGAACGCAGCCCTCCCAACCGCTCCGGCTCAAATGACAGCAATCAAAGCCCGCGGCTCAGTAAGTCCTCCATGCTTCTCTCCGCCGGCGGCACAGGTCTGGCAGCAGGGGGGCAGACGGCCGGCACTAGCGGAGCTCATAACCTTCTCGCGGGCTCGCTCGACACGGACGATATGCTTTACGAGTACTTTCCGCTCAGCCTTGACGATTGGTGGGTCCCCTTTCCTGGTTGCTCTGAAAGAATTGTAAAAAGAAGAAAACGTGAAAAGAGGGAAAGAACGGAAAGAAAATGGGAAATACGGATAGACTGACAGACGCATTCAAAACAGGATGCCACCCGTCGACGCAATCTACCGCCCGCACGTCGTCCACCACACAATCGTCCCTCCAGAGGTCAAGGCGCAGCAGGTGCGGAGCAAGGCGAAGCGATACTTCGCTGCCGAGTAAATGGTTGAGAGCGTGGGCGGTTGGTGATTCACCCTTTGATACCAAAGCAAGTCTGCTTGTATGATACAATATGGTATGATCAATGAATGGACAGATGGAATGGAATGAGGGAAATGCCCGGGGTTTTGCTCAATCTTTTTTCACCTTCTTTCGTATGCACAGTTTAACGTTGGGATTCCGATTGGGGAACATGTTTTTCGGTAATTTGAAGTTATCGCTGAATGTTGGGGAAACCGAGACCTATTGGCCACGAATGAATGTTTGTGCCTTGGGCAGCTTTGTGGATAGATATCCAAAATCGGAAAGCAGCATGACCGAACTGTGAAGATTGCCTTGAATTGAATGCTATCAATATCCGTATTGCCCCACCGTCTCGCATACCCAAGAAATCATATCGCTATATGCCAGCCTCTATGTACAACCGGATCATGAAAAAGATACGAACATGTATGCAGAACGGCATCTCCGCCAGCCCGCACATAATTAAATAAATCCAAGGCCTAGAGCAAAGGTAAGGCAAGGCTAGGACAAACAAGCCAACGCGACGGCGGCCCCCCTCAGCGAGCTCTCCTTCGCCTCCACCAGCGCAATCGACCCCTTTTTCAGTTCCGTCGGACCCTGTGCCCCATCCCCGTCTCCGTTTTCGTCCCCGGTCTCTGCGAGCAAGCCGTCCACGAATGCCTGCAGCCGCGCCAGGTAACGCGGATACTGCTCGACCACAGACCCGTTGAACGCTACCGTCGTCTTGGACGACGCGATGGCGAGCTCTGCGTCGGCTTCAGCCGCGGCGAACGTGCAAGATGACGAAGACGACGGGTCGGCGAGCAGGGCGCGCTCTGCATCGGCCTTGAGCTCCCAGAGCGCGTAGAGAGAGGCGGCGACGACCGAGGCGGACCGCCGGCTGACGTGGGAGGCGAGGGTGCGGAGGAAGGTCATGTCGGCCACGGTGGGGCGGTAGGAAGGGATGGGGTGGCGGATGGTGAAGGTTTCGAGCGCCACCGAGAGATCTGGGTTAGTGTCTCTGATTCGGAGGTCAGTTTATGGTCGGTCGAGTAGTGGAAAGGGAGAAGGATAAAAGAAAGGACGAGAAAATCGGGGAAAACGTACGCTTCAATCAAAGAAAGAGTCTCGGTGCTGAGGGAGTAAGGAGTTTGAAGGGATGGTGGCACGTTCCCGCCAAAAACACCCGTTGATGCGATCGCGTCGAGCAGGGCGAGGCGGCATATCTCGCCAAGGTAGTACCCGCTGACGAGCTGTTCGAGGGGCTGGAAGTCCGGTCGGGGATGGTCTGCCTTGAGGAGCTTGTCCCATTTCGTCAAGGGCAGGATGTCGTGGCCAAACATGCCCAACTCTGTGTTGACTATTACATGGCTGGCTTTCTCGTGCCAGCTGCTTGGGCGGTCGCCGAACTTGGGCTGGTCCATAGTTGTGACTGGGAGGTGGACGGCGATGTTTACGCCTGTGCCAAGAATGAGGCTGAAGCGGGTTGAGGGGTTGGTATATGCCTCTGAGAGCAGAGCGGCACTCGAGTCGTTGACGATGGCCGAAAGTTCGACATGCAGTCCTTGTTTTTGGCATGCGGATTTGATGATGTTGCCCAGATCTTGCCCCAGGAGACCCTCGTGGGCGAGAAAGCCTTTGCCCATAGTAGATAGCTTGCCTCCCTTAGAAGACGTTTGCCTGGTACGGTTAGCGGCTCGTAACACATCCCGGATGCAAGGCTAATACATACTCAATAGGGAAACTCCATGCCAATCCCATGAGCAATGGGAGCTCTGGGGTGTGTCCTTTGGTGCTGTCCTTTGCCACGGTTCGGTGTATCCTCTCGGCCATCCAGTCAAAGAACAAGGTCCCCCGCAAACTCCTGACATGATTGTCGATTTTGAAAGAATCCATCCGGATGATGCCGGCCTCTGCGCCCTTTGCGCCCTCTGCGCCCTTTCCCCCGAGTTCCACCAAGGCCACGCGTAGTGTCGACCCGCCGACATCGAGCGCGAGATACTGGCCGGACTCGTACCCGGTAGGTAGTTGGGAGTTGTATGACGGCAACATGCACTCGGGGTTAGACCACAGCCGTTCCTTGAACTGGCGTTTCAATTGTCGTGAGAAGCGCTTCAGTCCACCAGCTTCGATATAACCCAGCAGGAGATGCTCGGCCTCGGCGAGAAAGTCAGCTGCCGGGTCCGCGCCTGCTTTTGCCCCAGCATCTTGGGGAGGGATGGGAACGCCTGGGGCGACAGGGCTTGCTGTCCAAAAGGCGAGGAGTGCTTTGAGAAAGGACTTGCCGCGGAATAGGGACCTGAGTGCCGCAATCAGAGCCTCCCGCAGCGACATTATTGCAGTAACGAGAGGCATAGCGACATGACACTAGAGAGTCGGAGGTAGAATAGTGAGGGGGGTATGATGCTTGCTTTAAAGTTCATCCAGAAAAGTGAGAGCCGCGTTGGAACGAGGGGCGCATTCCAGCAATACGAGGCAGCACTACTGGGACGGGGATGGGGAGGTGTGCCGGGAACGGCTTCTTTCCCAAAGCCCAGCCGAGGAAAGGCTTACTGATGAGGCGAGGTGGACTGGACGGGAGTCGATGGTGCTGATTAGATCGATCTGGACTGGAGCAAGCTCAGCGCACTACCTTGGTCTGGCAGTTGGCATGCTGCGTGCCCAGCAAACATGAACACCACCCAATAGTTACCGACCCGCAAAAAGCCTGAGACGGAAAAAAAAAATGAATGAAACCTGCCGGATGCCGCCGTGCAGGAGCGGGAGGCTGCGTGGAGGAAACAACAGGGCGACCTGCCCTTGCCCTCACACTGCGCTAGTGTTGCGTGTGGACCGTATGTACAAGGTCGTGACAGAGAAAGTAGAAGGTTGCAGGGGGAGACCCGTAGGAGTGGGGAGCCGTCCAGTCGAGGGTCCAGGAATAGCGATTGGCACCCGGGTTGGAGCCACGGGCAGATTGTTTGAGACAAGAGGTTGGAGATGGCGACAGGCGGTCGTGGATGGTCGTGAATCCAGGGGTAACGAGCGTGGCCAATGGCAGTTGGCTGTGGGCCCTGCGTGGACGGTAGCAGAAGCGATCGAGATGGTCGACAGCCGGTGTGGGACGGGAACTCGCAAATTCAGGGCAGGAAAGTGCAATCACCAGCGGGAAACCAGCAACGGGAAGCACTATCCCAGCCCAAAAGTGCCGAGGAGAGCCCCTGCCTAACTCGGTGGAATGGAGATGCCGGCGTTGCCCTCTGATGCGCCGCCGACGTGGACCGCCGCGTTCCTCCCCGCCGAACGCCAGGGGACGTAACGTTGCCTTGGGTCCAGCGCCAGCACCCGTTCCCACTGCGACCGACGGGAGCTGTTTGTCGATCGGACTGGCCTCGGTGCACTGTGGGGCGAGGCGCATGACCCCAGGCGCCAGCGGGAATTTGTGGGGCCAGCAGACAGCTTGGCGCGGTCTCTTTAGGGCAGGCGCACGGGCCTGACAAAAGCTTAATTCGCTTTGCATACGACGGAAGCAGAATCGTTATCTCTTTTGAAGAACAACATCGTCAAGTAATGAAGTCAGCGGCCTGCAAGTAATCTGTGGATTGGGTCACCCGCAGAAGCGAAGCGGGTGTGAAGAGCCTCATTTTCCAGTAGCTTTCGGGAGTTGAACTGAAATGCGGAGAATAAGCTAACTGCGTCCGCTGGCTGTTCCTTCCTCCACGAGTAGTGAAGCATGAGTGCTTTTAGGCTGCTCTTTCAAATGAACGCCGACCTGCGCCTACTTTCTACAAGATAAGAGGGAACCAGGGCCCCTCTTATGAAATGCTAGTGGATGCAGGAAAAAAAAAAAATTCTGCGACCAGTTAACTGTCGGTGTTGCGGTAGCTCCCGTCAAGGTTTGGGGTTTTTAGATTTTGTGTCTGTGTCATGACCAAATCTCTCCGTTCGCTCATTGGGTCCAACACTGTGTGACTTGTAACCTGCCAGTTGACAGATCGAAGACCCTGCTCGCGACACATGCAACACTGCTTTGTTGGGCCGGTCTCCGTTCATGGAGTCTGTCTCGCCACTGTGTGCAAGAGAACTTCCGTGTGGGCCGCAAGAACGTTCCATCTGTGACTCCTCGCCTCCATCAGATGCCGTCGTCAATTGACACTCGGCACGCCCGGGAATCACCACGGCCGATGCTATCCTCAGTTTCACGCAGCGGCTTCGGCCAGTCGCCGGCGAGCTTACCGTTACGCCAACGGTCACATGTTCCGGGTGCTCTTATCCACAGTCTTTGTCCCTTGACGTCGTCCAAGCTTGACGAGTCCCTTCTTATTGTCGAATACAAGCACTCGAACAGGCTCTACTACGAGGGTTTTGCTGGCCCACTGCACCAACGCTCGCCACACACACAATCGACACCTTACACTAGGCTTTCCTGTCATAGCATCATATCATCCTGTCGAATTCCCTTAGCTTGATCAGGTTCTAAACCCAAGATGAGGTTCATCATCAGAGACAATGCAGAGGCGGCCAGCGCCCACGTCGCAAATTACATTGTCGACCGTATAAACCACTTTGCCCCTACACCAGCCCACCCATTTGTGCTGGGTCTTCCAACAGGGAGTAGCCCACTGGGTGTTTACAAGAGCCTTGTCGAAAAGTACAAGGCTGGCGAGGTAGGAAGGAATGCGGGCCCCTGACATACTGGCATAATGCTAAAGAGAACATGGCAGGTATCCTTCGAAAATGTCGTCACTTTCAATATGGTAAGGAGTTGAGCATCTACCAGCAGAGCTGCAGAGACTGACCCTCTTACAGGACGAGTACATCGGCATACCCAGGGACCACCCCGAGAGCTACCACTCCTTCATGTGGAAGCACTTCTTCTCGCACGTTAACATTCACCCCAGCAACGTCCACATTCTTGACGGAAATGCCCCCAATCTCGAGGCAGAATGCGTACAGTACGAGGCCAAGATCCAGGCAGCGGGCGGCATTGACCTGTTCCTCGCCGGAATGGGCGAAGACGGCCACATCGCCTTCAACGAGCCCGGTTCTAGTCTAGCCTCCCGCACCCGGGTTAAGACACTCGCCTATGGCACCATTTTGGCCAACAGCCGCTTCTTCAACGATGACCTCCACAAAGTGCCCAAGATGGCCTTGACAGTGGGCGTACAAACCGTCCTCGAGGCTCGTGAAGTCGTTGTTCTCGCGATCGGCGCCCGCAAGGCCATCGCCCTGCAACGATGCATCGAACAAGGGGTCAATCACATGTGGACGCTGTCGGCGGTGCAGCTGCACCCACACTCAATGATTGTCTGCGACGAGGATGCGACATTAGAGTTACAAGTCAAGACTGTCAGGGTAACTATTCACTCCAGAAAACCTACTGCTTGCATATTCGTCCTCCCCTAACAACCCGCCAGTATTTCAAGGACATCGAGAAAGCAGCCCAAGCCCAGGGCTTCGAGCACATACTCCCATCCAAGGTCCGCACTGGACCCGCCACCGTCCCGACGACCATCGTGACGGACGAGTTTCCGGCCTCCACAATCCACTGCCCCCAGCCGACCACCTCCCGCCTCCTCCGCGCCACGCCAGCCACAGAGTACCCCGTGCGCTCCCGCTCACCGTCCCCCGATCTCTCGGCGCCTCGCCTGCAACACCACCTGCGCCCCGACAACTCGGTAGAGACCGAGTACACCGATGGAACTGCCGCCGAGTACACGACGGCCGCGGTGTTTTCGTCGCGATCGACGACTCCCGACCTCATCCCCGACCGCATGGCCTCGCGAATCGGGGACCCGTCGCTTCTCGTGCGCTCGACGCCTAACCCAGAGCGCCAAAGATCCAGGTCGCCTGCGCTGGCCAGTTCCATGCCGATGGTAAACGGGATCAAGGCTTGATTTTGACGTGACTTGGGAAGGGGATGGATGGATTCTCTCCATGTTTAGCACTTACCTCAAGAGAGGCAAGCGTATCAATGGATTGGGTGAGGACAAAGGAATACAATCAGTGGGGAGATTGATTGAGTTCTGTCATCTAAAAACAGATTTGAGAGATTGGTATACTGGTGAAGCTTTTAGCAAAGTGATCGTATTTTCTGGAGTCGGGAGCTGCATTTCATGTGGTTAAGTATTTGGTAATTAGAGACCATCAACTAAGTCAAGGCAAGGGTTGTATGTACAACACAAAATACCTCCTTATCGGCGTTCAATGTCACTATTCGACGCAGTCTCCTTCTCCGAGTCAAAAAGAATTAATGCAGTCTCAAATCACAAGGAATCTAGGTGATATTGGCCACCGGGCAGCGCTGCAAGGACGCTGCCCCAGGTCACCACAATGTGGGCATAGTCGTATGGTGTTAGCGTACACGCCGAGTTGCAGAATACCCAAGCTGAACCGCTCAACAACACAGAAGCTTTGCCGATCAAGACCAATACGGAAGATTGAAAGTTGACAAACAAGAGAGGTGTTTCTTTGGACGTTCTCTTATCGCTACCTATCTCAATACCACCTCTGAGTACCAACATCATTCTATCCTTTGAAACCAATCTTGCCATTGCTCAATTATATGTTACCTTGGGGTGAAGTAGATTTCGCACCAAGACTACCACCTCAAGATGCAGCAGACTTTGCTCCAACGAACGACAATGGATGACAGACAATAACGACAAAAGCGAGTTACAATGGCGACAAAATTTCGAGTATATGTGACGCAAACGAAGGAAGTGCATCACTGAACAAGTCAGCTCACGCTTGTTCTTTCCGCTGGCCTCCTTCCCTTGCTCCTTCAGGCAAAACAACTCCAATACACCACCACTAATAATACCAAACAACTATGGCATCCCTGGCTTTTTGTATCCTTCTTAATCCACCCAGATGCGCCCGTACGCCACATCGAGTTCGTAGCGTATAGTACGCGAAGCTTTGTAAGTAGATACGGAAGTGAAAATAGACAAAGTGATGTAAAAAGGAGAGAAAAAGTACAAGCGATGCCACTAACTAAAGATGTATATGCCGCAATGCATACCAGACGCAACAGCGAAAATGTGTTCGCCAGAGAGAATAGAACAAAACAAGAAAGAAAGAAAAAGGGATGTTGCCAGTTACAGCCTAGGAGATGTGAAACAAGCAACTCATGCCAGTAGCTCTTGCGTCAAGTCGCCCTAGCAGCCATCCTCACCTTCTCCATCGGCATTCGCACATTCATCCATACTCCCGTACCCCGGGTCAGCCTCCATACCCATTACGCTCTTCGTTACTGCTAGACACCGCTCGATCATGGCGCTCCGTATGCCAGCGTCCACCCCAGACTTCTCCCCTGCGGCCCGCTCACTGCCCATCCAAATTCGGAGACTGCCAGCGATCCTCTCCAATGAGCGCGAGCACGTCTCTCTCACCATGGCGTGCTGATTCAAAACCTCCATAAGCTGGAAAGCCGCGGCATACGTCAACAGCGACACACTCTCAATGTCAGTGCCCGGGGGCAAGATTGAGGCGATGATGAGATACGCCTCGGTGGGTGGATTCTGGAATTTCTGCAGCTGGGTGATGCCCATGGCGCAGCGCAGCGCCATTTGGGCGTCGGGATCCGGCATGATGTAAGTCATGGGAGAATCGATAAGGGGCGGGACGCCGCTGCTGTAGTCCGGGTGCTTGTCGGGATTGAGCGATGGCCCCAGCGCATGGAGCGCCGAGACAATGTGGGAGCTTCGGGCGCCGTTGGCAAATACAGCGCGGGCAACCAAGGCGCGTACCTGGGCGTTGGAGCCGATGGGGGCGACTTCGGCGGCCAGAGCGATGTCGTCTGCAGAACCTGGGACGGCGCTAAGGTCGTCGGGGGGCTTGCGGAGACTGGCGAGGAGGACTCGGTGGAGAATTAGGTTGGAGTACCAAGCTGCAACGGCATCCATAGGCGAGCGCACGGCGGCGTCCTCGACGACGGTGTCCATGCCATCGATCCTGCCAACTACGTGTGTAGTGGTGTGCTGGTTCCAGGCAAGGTTATGCGCACGTTGGATAATGGCGTCGCAGAGAACCACGTCACAGTCCTGCTCGAGAAGAGTGGCTAGGTGCTCGGGTAGTGCGTCGTCGGCAGAGGATTCGCCTTCTGGGAGCGACTTGAGGATGCGATTCAACTGTCTGGCTTCATTCCACCTCGCCTTGGCAAGCTTGGTGGCGATCAGGTTGGCTACGAAACTGGCATCGTTGAGCTGCCAAAGCAGGACTCGGATATGCAACGCCTTCAACATCAATCGGAGAGGCGTGTCCGGAAGTGTACCCGACGCAATCAGGGTCAGCGTGAGACGGCTCCTATTAATCTCAACATCACCGCCGGCGAGCTGGGCATCCAGAGCGATTGACCATGCCTTGACTCGGGCCACCTCTTGCTCCTCACTTAACCCGGCGAGTGCGAGGTAGCTGTGGGAACCGACAAGGTTCCTCAAGGTATACTTCCAAGTCTTGAGGAGTAGAGCGGCAGCCTCAAGGAAAAAGTTATGCCGAGGCACCCAGACGGTTTGGATAGCAGTGAGCCAAGCCTGCCTCCTGACATGGATTGGCGAGGCGAGAGAGGGCACCGCCTTGACGACTGCAGCAGTGTCCTTTGACTTCTTGCTGGGCTTGAGTGTCGACATGTCGATGAACGACGAGCAGGCCAACCAGAAAAAGAAGCCTAGAAGCGAGAGTAGCCGCAACTTGGCAATCAGGTAAATTGCCGAAACATAATGGCCCCCGATACTGAAGTGGGTAGATCGGACAAACGCCGCAAGGTAGTTGACAGAGGGCGCAAACCCGAGGCCGCGTGCATCCGTGCTCTCGCCAGTCGGCTCGGATTCGACAAGCGCCTCGACCAGCATCAAGCCGGCGAGGGAACCCACCATGAGTTTCCCAAGGTAAGGGTTCCAGCGGCCGGACTGGACTTGTTGTTGTTGCTGTTGTTGTTGCTGAAGTTGCTGTTGCCGCACCATCGAGGGGGCTTGGCCAAACTGTTGAGCGGGCACCGGATATGGACGGCCGGCGTTCATTTGCTGAGCTGCTAGGATGCGTTTCATGTCGTCCGGAATGGGGATCATTCCCGGCGGGTCCGGCCCCCGAGGTGTCGCCATCGGTGTGGTCAAGTACGTGTTGGGATCTGGAGGATACTGTACCGGAGTAGGTGGTTGCTGCAACGGGTTGGGTAGTTGGCCGGTCATGGTACCAGCCAGGAATAACTTTTCAAAGGCGGCAATCCTCGCCTGCATGCTGCTGTTCTCCTCAAGGAGCCGATTATTGCGTTTCTCCAGATGTCTAATGTACTCGGTAGCTTTGCTCAAAACCTAGGGGAAGTCAGACTGCAGCTCTTGCTATGGGTGATGGTGATCTTACCGTCGCCTTATTCAGCTTGTGGGCGGGGGTCAAGCCGTGCAACTCCTCCCTGTCTTCGGTAGTGTCCTCTCCTCGTGCGCTCTTGGACATAATGCGTAGTGAAGGAACACTGTCTCGGAGAGCTGCTATTTTGTCGTTAAGATTGGTCCGGTATCGTTTCTCAATCATGTTATGGGCTGTCTTTTTGACTGGCTGCTCAATATCGTCGTCGTCGTCATCGTCATCAGCGGAAGCTGACGACTTGCGCTTCCTGTTGTTCTTCGCTGGCCCAGCAGCGTCGGGCGATGACAAAGTGCCCTTATCTTGGCCGCTGGATGCTGAGTCAGGACTGCCGGCATTGCTCTTTGGCGAGTGATATTGAAGATGTGGTGGCATGGCAATGCTCTTAAGTCGCTCACGCTGCGCCGGCGTAAGGGTATTTTGGAAATTCCGTAGAGGGTCGGGTTGACCAGACTGTAAGTTTGGCGCAAAAGCCGGGGCTAGGGGCACATTGCCGGCGGAGGCAGAAGCGGCAGGATTTTGGTCGCTTGGGGGAGCAGCAGATGTTTGAGGATAGGTTGATGGTTGTTGCTGAAGCGGCTTGTTTAGATTGAGCGGAAGTTCCCAGGTTTGTTGGGGCGCAGCGCCGAATGGGTCGATGGGGGAGTCATACGGGGGTGTGTTCTGAAAAGCCCATTGCGGAGTAGCGTCTGACTCGAAGAAGCCAGGCTGGTGCGGCTGATGCTGATGCTGATGCTGTTGCTGTTGCTGGTGCCGCTGCTGGTGCTGAGAGGGAGCGGTAACATCCGGCGAGGAATTGGAAATAGTCCCACCTGCAACGGGGGAGACGGTTTGAGCTGCGGTAGAAGCGGGAACAGCAGGAGACGTCGTAACGGGCTGCGAGTTGCCAAGAGAACCATCAACAAATTCCCCCACAAGACTGTTGTCTCCTAACCCGCCATCCCCGAGATCGAATACATCCAAACCTCCGTCCATATTGCCGAACAAATCGGGCGAGCTTGAGTCGAGGTCGGCCATGATGTTCCTCGAAGCCCTACGGCCCAGGGTCTGCAAGCCGCGATGCGGTCAGCACTTGCATGCGGGCCTTGCTGTGGGTGTGTGCGCGGCAGTCAGGGTCAACTGAGACGCAGAGAGCAATTGGGCGCTAGCGCTGGCGGAGGATGAGGGCCGTAGCGATGCGGGGATTGAGGAGGCGGTCCAGCCAATTGGAATACTCGCCGACGAACTCGGCAGGATTCAGTAGGGAATCTTTGATGATTAGACGGTATCAGAACTGCTTTTACCGAAGTAATGGCGTGGACTCGATGTTCTCGAGATTTTGGTGAATGCTGATGTTGAAGGTGGAAACTTGGACAATCAGGTTATGGGTGGGACGATTCGCCCCGGAATCGTATGATGGACAAGCGGATACTGCCGAGCAGCTTTAGTGGGGGCACGGCACGGTGGCACGTGCAGCCGGGGGCGAGAACTCGGCCAGAATTCTCTGGCATTGGTCGATATCTGCGCTCAACCTTGTTTTTCTCCTTAGCGTGCGTTCCCCCCCACCAGGCCCTTTCCTTCTCGCAAAATCAACTAGAATCACGAGCCAACCAACATCACAGAATCTTGAGATTTGGGCCCGCTCTCTCAGCTCCTCTGTTGGCGACGACGATGACGAGGACGACGACGACGACGACGACGACGATGGTGACGACGATACGGATTTTTCGAATATTGCTTATGTGCGGTATCGCGACCGCTCAGATACACTAGCTTCGCAGATTCTGCCAAGACATGTCTCAGCTCTAACGCACCTATCACCTTCCACCGGCTGCGGCATTCTATAACGTTTGAAGCGGCTCCAAGTCATGCGAAAGCGAGCAGACCTGGAGAGGACAATTCAACTTTAGAATACCTCATCTGCGCACGTACGAATCCGTACACCGAGTTCGCCTACATGACTGTACACGAGCAGAAAGCAAAAGAAGCAACCAATTGACCATGGTCTTGAATCTGGACTTCGTAAGAGCACCGAGATCGGCGCCGACTGCCCTTCAGCCGGAAGCGGAAACCTCGGTGGTGGGTCGACGCTTTTAAGGGTTCCAATGCTATAATCCATATATCCGTAGGTATGATCCGCTCTTGGCCTGAGCACTGGGGGGCCCATTGCAAATGTGAGTAGAACAGTTGATGGTGTTTTTTTTAAAAAAAAAAAAAAAAAAGTCATGTCATGTCTGAAGGGCTGTAAACTTGGTGTCCTGTACAGACAATATAACAACAGCCAGCATGAATGAGAATTGCCGAACCACGTATCTGCTTTCATGCCGCCGCCCCCTCCCCCCAAGTGCTGGAGTGCTGAGACTGACGCCCAAGAAACAAACACCCATACCACCAACACTTGGCTCAGTAACGGACATTGCACCAGCAGCATTTTCTCATAACAGTATCCTTTTCTTTTTCGAGGTTGTCAAGACCGCAAAGTCCGTGGTCTTCCGCATGGCCCCGCCGTTGCCACTCAACGCACCAAACCCAGTCATTTGCCTTGGGCGTATTCGTTCAATGCCCTCGTGCGAGACTGTGGAACGGTTTTGACCGTTGAAGAGGAGACTCGATACCATATGCAAAGTGTTTGAGCGGGAGGAGAGGGGACATGCGACCGTTTCACCGTCTTACCCCTTCCCCCTTTCCCCTTGAAACATGACGTCGTTCACCACAGGCCTTCAGAACCTGTTACACCAAAAACTCGAATAACTTTCCCCATCTCCTTAGCAGCAAAAGAAAATCACGTTGCTCAATTGCTCGTCATCATGGGTATGTATTTGTATATCGGATATCAAATCCTTTCTACCTCACAGCCCCTTCCGAATTCCGATAGCCGCCTGCCTCCCAAGTCAAGGTCACCATTACCCATCCCCGCCAACCGAGAATGGAACTACCGAAGTCGAAACCAATACCACGAAAGACGGGGGCAAAGAAAAACGAATAAAAAGAACGAACAGAGAGCAAAAAAGCACAAGAAAAACAACCAGTCACCAAATTTCGTCGTCGCTCTTGACCATCTCGACCGTCGGTGTCTTCGGCTCGAACCGCTTCATCCGCTTCCGGTCCGCCCGCGTCACCACGGTGGGCGTGATGGGTACGACAGGTGAAAAGGGCTGATATGGCGTGTAGGGCACAGGTGCCCCCGTCCATGGCGTCCGCATCCCTGTCGGCATCGCCCCCGGCGAGAGCGGCGCCGCCCGTGTGAAAACAGTCTGCTTGGTCGTCGTCGTCGTCCCCGCGAAGCTGGTTGATGTTGGGCTGCCCACCGACGAGGCCTGCTCGTAGGCGCGCAGCGGTAGGGCGCCGCCCTCGCGGACAGCCGAGGGAGAGGAGCCTGGCGGCCGCGAGAAGGAAGAGGTGGAGGAGGATGGCCCTTTGTTGTGTGTAGATTGTTGCTGGAACGATTGCTGGTGCGGGCGCGGGGAGGCGGGGAGAGAGATGTCACTGGGGAAGCGGGTGGCATTCGGACGTGGAGACGCCGGCAGGCCGACGAGGTGGGTGGTGGACCTCTCCGAGCTAGCCGAGACCGGCTCATGCTCACCTGCGGTGCTGGTTGCCGTTGACCCCTCGTGCGAGTGGGATGGGAAGCGATTGCTGCCTCGACCTTCTCGCTCGCGCTGTTCGCGCAGAGCGGCTCTGGACGGAGGTGGCTTGCCAATGGCGGCGTCGATACGCGAGTCGATGCTCTGCGTGCTGACCGGGGAGATGTCGGGGGTGGGAAGGTGGCTGTTGCCGCCCGCCGAGGCCGCCGCTCGGCGGAAGGGGAGATCGGAGGAAGGGACAGGGGGTGGCGCCGGAGGAGCATAGTGCCGGGGTGGGATGGCGTTCATTTCCTGGTCGTCATGCCGCGGAAAGGTCCCCGACATGGGCGTCAAAATGGGGGACGAGATGCTCATACCCGGGGCGCCCATCTTGTTCTTCCGCGGAGATTTGAGGAAGGAGAATAGCGACGAGCCACGCGACTGCGCTTTCTCATCGCGCGAGAGATTCAAGCTTGATGGCTTGTTCCTCTCCTTCTTCGAGGTTTTGGCCGGGCCCGCAGTCACCGTATTGGATGACGGAGACGCGATCGGCGGACCCTCGTACTCTCTCCCTTCGGCCTTGGCCTGCTCCTGCTCCATGACGTACTTGTACATTTGCTCCAGCTGTTGTTGCGCCATGATTCGATCCCTCTGCACGACCGTCTGATCAACTGAGAGGTCAAAGCCGGGGGCAAGGATGGTTGAAGACGGCGATGGGGAGGTGAAGACCGAGCGCTGCGACTTGGTTGGACTGAGCGGACCGGTCCTGGTCGGGCTCTGGGGCGAAGCAGACGGGAGCGAGAAGTTCCTGACGGGGCTGGTGGGAATTTGGAGGGAGAGTTGTTGGTAGAGCTGGTCTGCTGGGATTTGGTGGAATTGATATGGTTGTTGTTGTTGGTGGTGGTGGAAATACGGGTTCTGGAACGGCTGGTTCTCGAATTCGGCGAGCTGCTGGAACGCCTCGAGCTCTCTCTTGTAATCCTCCTCGGACTGGAGCAGGAACGGGTCGGGGAAGGGGTTAAATTCTCCAAAGGATACCTCCAGTTCCTCCGGAGGCCGGTCGCGGTTCCGCAAGTGGTCGCGGCGTTTCTTGGACAGACCAAGAAGAAGAAGGGCGACCAGCACCAGCGAAAAGGCGTATGCCCCGACAATGCCGCCGATCTGAGCGGGGAGATAAGCCGGGTCACGAAGCGCACCGGCTGCGGCTGGAGGTCCGTCCTCGGGCGACGGAGAAGGTGAGTAGTCGAGGATGAGGTCGAATCGGCGCGACAGGATTCCGGTCCACGGCGCAGCGGCACACGAAGGAGCTCGAGACGAAGCCGCGAGGAGGAGAAGCAAGGCAGAGTTATAGGCCGTCACACCAGGTAGCATGGTGGTGAGGAGGGGGCAGGGTTTTGGCCGGGTCCGGAGACGGTGAGGGGGCGTCGCCAGGAGAGGATAGACTTCAAGGATGAATCGCGGTATCCGCCATGCCGAAACACAATGTGATTGAGATGCGCAGGACGCAATTGCGCTGGTTTTGGCAAATGGGCACAAAACACTGCAGTCACTGCGTGTCAACAGACCAGGACTGGGTATATAGCGGCTGTTGATACGCAGACCAGCGCAGGCGAGCCGGGCCCCTGTGTTGGGAGTGGGCTCGTGGGCGAAGCGTGCGACCGACTCGGCATTGTCGCTGCGAGCCGCTGAATTCTTTCATTGGCTGCGCCCGTGTGAAGCCGCCGCCAGACTTGCTGGCCCGTAATCCAGGAACAGCGGCGCTCGCATGATGCGCAGGGTTCGGCGAAAATAGCGTCTGCGTTGTGCGACCTGTGAGCGTGGCCGTCGCCCGTCCTTGGGTGTGAATGACGGGAGTTGCGAGGTCGTCTTGCTCACTGGTTGGCTGGATCAGCTTGGATAGGCGGGCGTGCCAGCGGTAAAGGGCGTCTTCTGATTGGACAGCACCATCAAGGCTGCACATCCCCCGCTATCGACCCACATTTGCCCCTGTCACCCAACGTTCTTGCTCCCGTCACCTCCTGGCGTCAACATGCTCGACTTTTCCCCACCGCTGGCTGGAATTACAGCCCAGAACACGACCGCCTACTTTATTTTGGCCTTGATGGACTTGACTGATGAGTTTCCTCGCTTTGTGAGACATATTCGATTGAAGCTCGTCAGAAATTACTACAACTCAACGAAATAATAAATCAACGGGCTCCAAAATGCAAAATCAGTATCACCAGAGGGGCTCGTCTGAAAAGCAATAGTTTTGGGACGGCGACAAATGTGAGCAGGTGCAGTTCTGCCCTCTCATTCGGTCCGCTTCCTAGGCACCACGAGTCGTCACAGGCGCGGTGCAACTGGGCATTGCTGATCACAGCGACCAGAGCCCTAAATGGCAATTGCAACAGCTGGAGCGTCGAGCTGCAGAAGGCGATCGGTTGTGCCTCGATCAATGGCACGCCAAAACAAAATCAGGGAACAAGAATTACACTAGCCAGCCGAGGAGCTGCGACTGTGTGCCATTATTGGAATCTCGAAGCGCAAACTGTGGAGAGAATCAATAACGATTTCGCAGTCTTCATTCATATTACTGGCCAGATGGTGTGTACATCTTGAATCAAGACAACAGGAAGCGCTCTTCAGGTGTCCTTTGGTGCTCCGAGTTCTCGGTTATTATGAGGGCCACGCGGTAACGTTATAATAAGGGTTAGGGCTTACTTCGAGTTCAATGCCCTGCTTGCGGATTCCCGAATCAGAATTGGCACATTGGCGCTTTTATCGAGACAACGAGGCTTGAAAGCCATGGTTCTAATAAACACTTTATCAATCAATTTCTACAAGTGTTACTTATTTTCAACAAAAAGGTCTTGGGATTCCCATGAACTTCACAAGTAGATCTAGGTCAAAGATCAAGGATCCCCACTCACAGCAGGATCGTGCACAGGCCAACGGTTTACACACAAGGTGGTCCCACCCACTTTGACAGATGAAAAAGCTGGTGCCTTTGCTTTGAACTGCAGTTCATGAGCTACACTTCAAAAGGACGATTTGCCTGAACTTGTTTTTTTTTAAAAAAAAAACGACAGAAACCTTATTTAAATGGCATCGGATATCATTGACTGCCAACCACCTTGATTGCCTGGCCGCCAAGCCTTTATCAACGTGGAAAGACAGCCTCGAATTTCAAGCTTTCTCCACGTGTAGGGCTATTCGGCGTGCCTGGCTAAAATTGATGTCAGGACCCGATTTAGTGGTTCAACACCGAAACCGAGATTTCTTTGCCGCACGGCCACACCATCTTTGCGGCATGGCTTCAATAGAATAGCTATGGATACATCAGGGATTCCTCGTGTCGAAGCTCAAGAGGAACGCAAGCACGGCATGCTGACAACTCCACTGCCGCCATTCGCTCACGAAGATTGAGCTCGGGCTGCCGATCCCTGCCCAGTTTCAACTTCGATGCGACCTCTCTAGAACCCCACGAGAACCTCCGCCCAATGACGCCGCAGCACCGCTTCACGTTGTTCGACCTCGACCGGGTCGAAGTCAATAACGCTAATTGCATCATTCAAGAGCCGGCAGAGCCCGTGTATTTGTGCTTGAGACTCATTGGCTATACCGTGGTGAATCCGTCCTTCCACCCCGCCTCGAGATGCAGACAACCCTAGATTTAGAAGGTGTAGGAAGAAAAGGTTCCTAGGACGAGGTCCTGCCTGAAGTATTTACCGAGGACGTCGTGGGTATCACGATGGGGCACTCGGCAGGCTCGCAGATATGATATAAATCCAGCATGGGCGGGCTGTGAAGTCAGAACAGAAACGACGGTTCAGTCGCTGGATGCTCGGTCACTCCCAGAGTCCCAACCAGAATCAAACGACTCGTCACCATGCATATCTTGTCGACTCTGAGCCTCGCGGCTCTATCAGTGCCCTTGGCCGCTGCCACGTTCGATGGGAACCTCAATTACCACAGTCCATCACGCCGCCATGTCAACCTCGGCATCGACGTACCGGCTGTTTCCCGGCGCAGCATGAAGCGCGGAGCCGAGCCGTATAAGCCATCCGAGTTGAACTTCACTCACGGCATCGCGTCTGGCGACCCGTATCCGGACAGCGTGATTCTCTGGACCCGGGTTGCCCCGTCTCTGACTTCGGATAACAGCAATGTGACCGTCGAGGGAACTGTGGATTTGTACAACCACGAGACGGAGAAGTATATTAAGGCCGATCCGAATCCCATCTGCGTTGAGTGGAAGGCCTGGGAAGCTGAGGCAAAGGGCGCTCGCTCCGGTGCTGGCTCTAAGAAACGTATTGTGTCGAAGGGCACTGCCTACACCACCAGTGATATCGATTACACTGTCAAGGTTCGTGAAACGTAGTTAGTACTTTCGAAATATAAATAATTGACATGAAGCAGGTTGAAGCCAAGGGTCTCAAGCCCTTCACTAATTACAACTACCAATTCGCCGTTTGCAAGTCCGACAACACCAGCCCGGTGGGACGGACCAAAACTGCCCCCGCAGAGAATGCCAAACTGAAAGAGCTCAATCTGGCAGTGTTCTCGTGCAGCAATTTCCGTAAGGACACTCTGATCGGGGGCTTACGACCGCTACTGACGTGAGATTCAGCAAATGGCTATTTTAACGCATACGGTAACGCGGCGAGGAAAGACCAGCATGATTATGTGATTCACCTGGGTGATTACATGTATGAAGGAGCCCAAGCTGGCGAGCGTGGCCACAACCCGCCGCGAATCATCTTCAGTCTGTGGGATTACAGGACGCGCCATGGACAAGTGAGTCTTCTCTACTCCATACCTCGGGTTACAAGAGTCAACTGACAATAATAGTACCGCACCGATCCAGACCTGCAGCTCCTGGCTCAAAACTATGCCTGGATGCCGACGTGGGATGATCATGGTACGAGCCACCCTGCCAAAGTCTCCAATCAAAGCTCTGTTACTGACAAAAAGGCGCATAGAAATTGCCAACAACGGTTATAGGGACGGGTTCAGCGCGCTTAATAATACCGAGAACTCCTTCCGTAAGGATGGTCCCTCCATCAGCGTCGACCAGCGCAAGATGAACGCCGTGCGCGCCTATTTTGAGTGGATGCCCATCCGGTATGCCTCCTCCCGTTCCCTTCTGGGCGCTCGTGATTTGAAATCACCCGGAAAGATAACTCACACTTTTTAGCCAAGTTGACCTTGACGACAACCTCCGCATCTGGCGGTCCTTCAAGCTGGGCAGCCTGCTTGACCTAATTATCCTCGACACGCGCAACTACGACCGCAGCATCACCAGCCTAGGCTGGAACGACCACTACATCGACTTGATCCGCGACGAGGCCTCGCGGTCGCTGATGGGCTCGCGCCAAGAGAATTGGTTCTACAAGCAGCTGACGCAGTCGTCGCGGCGCGGTGCTGCTTGGCGCGTCATTGGCAGCCAGGTTATCTTCTCCGAAATCAACAACAGTGGCGACACCTGGCAAGGCTATATCGCCAACCGCAACCGTACCCTGCAGCATCTGTACGATAACGGCATTGGCAACAACGTCTTCCTGGCCGGCGACAGCCACCAGAACTGGGTCTCGGACGTGGCCTGGCTGGGCGAGAAGCCCTACGACTCGGAGACGGGCGAGGGCTCCATAGGCGTCGAGTTCGCCGGCACGGCCGTCAGCTCGTCCGGCCAGAGCGGGCCCATTCTGGCTGCGCGGGAGAAGGCACGCAAGCAGGTTGAGGCCAACGAGGTGCTGCAGTGGCAAGAAGGGTACTATCGCGGCTACTTTGTTCTGAACGTCCGCAAGGACGCAGTGACGGCTCGGTTTTTTGGTGAGTGGTGTCGCATCATATCACCGCAGATGGTGTTTTCCCCCCAGGATAACTTGAAAAAAAGCTGACTCCTTGACGCTGTAGGCTCGCCTAGCGTGGCCACTCCCAACGCCTGGGATCTCCCGCTGGCCAATTTTACAGTCACTTCCGGCAAGAACCACCTCGCGCGCCCCGTCGCGGGCGGCAACGTCGAGGCCGGGTTTCTCCGCGGCGGCAAGACGACGGGGACGAACGTGACCCTGAACACAGAGACTGGGGAGTGGGACACCGTTGGGTTTGAGAAGATGTATATCAAATAAGTAATCGTCTGAAAAAGACCTCGATATAGACATGTGGGTTAAGCAATTTTTACTAAATGCAGCGAAACTAAGCAGTTTCAAATACAAACCGTTCCCGACCACCCGATTATCAGATCAACCAGTCAACTAACGAACTTTTACTGACTAACTAAGTAGCTAGCTAACTATTATGTAGTTAGGTGTTTATAACTAGTAGGTATTTAAGTTATCCTTAAATTAAGCCTCATTTTTTTCTTGAAAATCCGTTCGCTTGAGTGAACTCCAGTGAGGCGATCTGTGAATCTCTTGCAGAGGCAAGGTTGAGGTTATTGTTGGCGTGAAATTAGTTGTGTTGGATTTGGAATAGATACAAGAAGGCACGAAGAAGCGATATTGAGATTGTTGGCAGTGCACAGCAAGGTAAGATAGCGTATCCGTGAGCGAGGCCATTGCCGGTGTGCTTGAAATCGATGCTGCCTTGTCTTGAGATTGTTGGGAGACCTCCCTCATCTGGCTGGGCAGCCAGGAACGGAGCCAGAATGACCCGACCAAGACTGCACGCGACAGAAAGCGGCCCTGCCAAGTGCAGCCCAACTGCGGCTGAGTGGTGACAACGAACCGAGTCACATCTTTAGGGACCGCTAGATATGCGACTTGACGAGATGTAAAAGACAGAGCGACTTTCAGAGGAAGGAGCTTCTCTGACTTTGCTACCCCTATATCTTGAGAAAGGAGACCAGCCATGTTCAACTTGCTACGCATCAAGATGGGCGGGGAGGAGGAATCGAAATGGATGCTACCACTGGAGCAGATGGAGACCGCGTCGAAGCCCGGTACTGATGAAGCATCCTGCGTGCTTGGCTCGCTACCAGCCGGGCCTCCTTTCGCTAACGACGACCATGAGATCGAAGAGGTGCGGGTGCCGCCGTACGCGCTTTCTCATGTCACGGGCACCATATCAGCCATGACCCTCTGGATCTGGGGTCTGCCCATGCTCGGGTGCGCCGCCTGGATCTTGTCGAGGGGGACAACGACAAAAATCAGTGGGATCAACCTTCCTTGGGCAGCTTATTGCCTCGCATAGGTAGGTAGTGCTTTGTGCCCAGTGCTCGTGTACCTGCTCTATGTCATGAGAATTCTCTTTCACAAAAAGGTTTTCGCTCGAGGAGAGAGGAGATCTCGCCCCTTGCACGAGCTACCAGAACACACTTCAGTTGGCTAACCTATTATTTTCTTATTGAAGTCAGCCAGCCACGCCCTCCTCAGCAACTGTATCACCTACATCATCTGCCTACGCACGATGAAGCCCGGTTCCCCGCCATTATTCTTCTATTTTGCCGCCCTCGTGGTATCTGTCCTCTCCGGCCTGGCAGCAGTCTGCGACGGTCTGGCCGTGCTCGTGCTGACTCGCGACTACTACGACAAGCGCGATGAGAGGCGAACCGAGACCTGCAGAACTTCCAAGTACAACAATCCCAAGAAGCGCCATCCTCGCACTCTTGAGGGCAACGTCTACAACGTCTTGATTGTTTGTTTCTGCTTTGCGGCTATTGCGCTGTAAGGCTTTCTTTCTGCATTTCTTCTTTTCTTCTCGGTTGTGTGTCCTCACTGACGGTTCGATGTTTGCTCATCCGAAATTCAAACACAGATTTTGTCTGCTCATGCAATGTTATGAGGTAAGACGTATCCGTCAATGGAGAGGTGACTCGACCAATTTCGGGATGGGAGTGAATCAGTCAAGGACCAGGCGTTTTTGGGAACTCTCGCAGGCGAAGTTCCTATAACGCTAATTGGCTATTATAAGGATCATGCATTTGTCCAGTTCCTTACTGCTCGTTCGAAACAAATGTAGAATTCAGGCGGTAACCGAATCTACCGGGGTTAACTATTACCCAGTAGCCACTTTGAATGCCTGATATAGTAATATTTTTACCCTCTCCACTCTACCAGCTTGCCTACATGGTCGCTGGAAGGACATATCCTGAGGAGCGGTCTATGTCTGATATCTGGACTTCTAAACCATATAGACGTAGAGTGTTTAGGGACATACGGTGGGAAATAGTAGGTAGGTAGATGGTTAACTGGTTTTGTATTTATACCTTTCGAACTAGGTGGGTTGTTGATGAAGCAAGAGTAACATCATGTGATAGTGCTACCGCACATCAAGTAGCGGTACAACAAGGCAGTTACCACCTACACATTCTCAGATATAATTGAGCTACCCTTCGCCAAATAATCACCAGTTCAACTTTGGATGCTCAGCCGTAATGGCAATCGCACACGCAGAACGCATTGCCGGGGCCTTCGTGACCACACTAATGAGGTAAGAACGCGAGACAATTCCAGTCAGTCATCCAATCTCAGATTTTGTATAACTTGTAGAAAAAGGCGTCTGATGACTTACATATGAGCCAGCGCAGTTGAGGAAGTTACAGCCGCCGTGGGTTTTACAGCAATAGGTGACGCAGTCTGTAACATTAACCAGTTGAGCCTCTCCCCTATCCAAGATAGCCAGCAAGGGGGTTCTTCCAGGTTTACTTACTGACACATTCGTCCCTTGACTCCTGTTCCCTTGTCAATATGTTTAAACTCTTCCCCTACTGGCAAGAGAAACGGGGGCCTTACAATTTCAACAGTGCTCAAACTTCGACCGGGAAGAGCCGAACTGACTCCAGCGAGGACGATCATGACAGAGAGGAACCGCATATTGACTTTGGTTGAATGCTAGTTTGTCACTCAAAATTTTTTTATGATGTATTGAGCACTGAGTAGGTGTCCATGAGCAGCTACCATATGATATAGATATATATACCCTTCCCTGCCATTCTCAAGAACAATGAAGGCAGACATGTATCCCAACACAAGCGGGGTACGTTAATACACTGAGGGTGCCAATTGGCGCGGATATTCAATCAACTGCTTGATTCTTTCAAGACGAAGGTGTTTGGGACTCCCGATGTTGCATCGCGGGCCTCGCGGGGCAGCGCATTGCTCCGAGCTTATGTCTTCCTGGAGGTTGGAACGACATAAAGAGTTTAGTCCTTCCCCTCATCCAAGCTGTGAGAGGTGGAAGACGGGCAACACACACCGCGCGTGATGCATGAAATACGGCGCCACGACCAGTGGTAGAGCTGTCCAAGGTTCGGAAGAGAGACGGAAATTTGAATCCAGGCTATTTGTGGGCATGGTGGGCTCAAAACGAGACCCCCAACCGGCAAAAGGGTGTGTGAATCTCCTCTACCTCTACAAAGATGAGCAACAGATTGACTAAAATCCTACTGAATGGGAGTGACACAGTCAAGGAACCAGATGCTTGTCTCCATTGAGAAGTGCGGGATACCTGATACAATGGTAACAATCACTGATCTAATTGAGCAATTACCGATGGTCCAAAACTTGAAAACTCTATTTCAGTCTCTAGTATTAATACATGAATAGACAGCGTGGCAGAATTGCAACATTTCAAAAGGCGATTGCGCCTTCAAATGCTTCTTTGAAAATGAGGGACCCTTTCGTTCTCTAGTTCCGTGGACCATTCAGGATCCACGACAAGTTGAATCGCCGCCAGATAATGGCGCGATACGAACCCCCGCCACCCTTGTCGTTGTAGAAGTCGCTCTCGACCAGGGCGCCGATCTTGAAGTCGGCCGTCTTGGTCATGCTCGAGTAGCCGCCCTCGTAGCCGGCACCGGACACGGGGGCGTCGCTCAGCTCGCGCCCAAAGTTGTACTTGCGTGCGTCGTCGTCGTAGCTGATGCGCACGCGCATCTTGCGGCGGCTGTCTTTGCTCGCTGAGTTCATAAAGATGGTGCGCGCGGGTCCTTTCTCGTCGGCCAGGTTATACAGCAGCAGTGAGCCCTCGCAACCAGGGTCCGGCAGGCCGGTGTCGTCGGCGAACTTGCCGAAGCTCGTGAGGTTGCCGCGTGCCACGCGCCGGTATTCACTCTTGCTGCTTGGCCGATCGTTGCGGTAGAGCCTGCCGTCGGGCGTTTGCGCGATGGTGCCCTCGGACCCGGCATCCAACAGCGGCTGCATCGACCACGTGCGGTTGCCGGGGGGGCCACGGCCGATGATGTTGCGCTCCTGCGCAGGTACCACGAGCTCGCCTGTTGTCAGCTTGATACCAATGCCTGGGCCGACGGCGTCCCAGCCTCGGACGGCCGGGCTCAGCGTCTTTGTCATGTCCTCTGGCTTGGACCAGGTCGCGCCGTCGTCGGTGCTCTTGCTGAGGTAGAGGTGGCGGCGGCCCTCCCAAGAGCTGTTGATCTTCTTGGTCTTGGTGCCATCGGGAAGCGTGTCGCCGCCGTTCTGGCTATACTGGGCGCCGTTCCATGACATGAAGAGGTAGATTGTGTCGCCGTCCACCACAGGCGTCGGGTTACCCCAGGTGCCGGCACCGGCGCCGACGACTTCCTTCAGGGGCTCCCAGTCACTGGGTGAGGCGCCGTGGTTGTTGGTGGTCTTGGTACGCTTGTAGACTAGGTTGATGTCGCCATAATCCCGGTTATTGTGGCGGCGGCCTTCGGCAAAGGCGAGGATCCGGCCCGTGTTGGTCCGGACTACGGCCGGGATGCGGAAGGAGTGGAAGCCGATGCCGGTCGATAGCTTGTCCGGGGAAGCCATGTTGGCGCTGCGGAAGAGGACGAACTCTTTGTGGTAAGGAGTGGCGTCCTTCGCCGGGTCGGGGACATTGGCGTTCGAGAAGGGGGCGAACAGCGCCCAGAGGGCGATGCCCTGGAGCCAGCGCATAGCTGTCGGTTGAGTAACTGTCGAAACAGCAACGACACCTTATGAAAAGCCTCTTGGGGCGAAAAAATGCTCTCGATCTGCTCCAGCTTGCAACTTCAAGCCACTCCAGGCTCTGGAAATATCGAGGATTTCCATCATTCTTATGCGCCTGCTGGACATCATTTCTTGACGAGCTGATCTTGGGGCTTGTTCTCCCGGCTTATCGACTCTCTGGCCGACAGAGTCGCCGGTGCATTGTTGTCGGACGTGCACTCGACGCAATGGAGTCGTGAATCAGGAAAGTGGTTTGCATGGGGGCCTGAGGCAATGAAATTGCCGGTGCACAGCAAACCACTTGGAACCGACGAAACACGCACGTGGGTTGGGTAATTTCCCGGATTCCCCAGATTGTTTGCTGTCGAGAAGGAACCGGGCTTACAAGCTGACCCGACTCTCAGTCGTACCAACTAACGAACCGGGTAACGACCTGAGAGCTGCAAACCTATTTTTGGATTTTTACGAGGGAGGTTACGGATGTACACACCCTTTGCAGTGTTCTAGAGCAGGTAGCTACCTGGTAGGCAGGCTCGACGAGCCTCGGTACAGTAGGTCGTGTTGTAGAGTAAGTTCAAGGTAAGAAAAGTAGTCAGGAATAGCAATGTGCAATTACACTACCTTTGGTTACTAGGTTTTTGTTGTGGTATTTGAGTGAAGATGAGTGCTCGCGCGTAACCGCGTAAAGCCTGAAAAGGGAAGTCAGCCTTCGCTCCCTGCCACCACCAAAAAAAAAAAAAAAGGAAGAAGAAGACAAGAAAGAGAGGCAATGCACGAGTGTGGCATAGATGGCGGGAGCGTGCTGCAAGAACTTGGTTCCTGCCGTCGGACCCGAAAGTGGGGCCAGAACTTGCTAATTGAGCTGCTTCGGAAATTCCGCGAAACGTTCTTAGAATTCTCCACTGCTTTGGGCCCGTCACTGTCCACAACCTTAATCACTGGTTTCCACCGTAGTCAGGCCTCGATTTCCAGCATCCGGTATATATCAATTTATCGCGAGGCTAGTACACGATCAGCGAGACCAGGAATCGGCTCAGCGCCTGCTGCTGTCGCTACCATAAATGTAGAATAAGACGTAATTGATTAGCGCACCGCCGAAGTTATGACAGAATTCGTCGAGCGGTAATTAAGCTGAACTACTATGTCGAATCTACCCCCATCAATGCCAGGGCAGGAACTGACCTTTTTCATCTTCTACCTAGTCATTCTCAATCTCACCTCCCTCTCATTGTCCTCTCAGCATCTGGCGTCCTGCTTGCGTGGCAATTGCGAAAACCATCCTCCGCCCGGCAACGTATCGCTCTTCCCCATGCCAAATCTGCACACGATGTTTTCTTGACAGTCCTCGAAGGTCTACTATTGGCGACGACCCTGTCGCTCAGCAGGGATGGCTCCGCTGCAAGCGCGTTCGCCAATTCCTGGGTCGGCACCATTTTCGGGTCGTACCTGGGAGGATTATATGTTTTGGCTCTGCTGCCCCCCTTTGGCCTTAAGCACGTTGGACGGGCTGCTCGCTATCACTCGGTTGTATTGTACGCCACTTCGTGACTCGTGACCATCACCACATCAGATGCTGGCTCAACAACGACCAAGGCGTCATCTACTTTACTTGCCACTGCCTTGCTCTCGCCGCGCCCGCCCAAGGAGGATGACGGCATTGAGCTGGACAACACTGGGGAGTCTCAGTCGAGCATTTACGGTCTTTGGGCCTTTACCTAGTTAGATGGCATGCTCTTCAAAGCCTGGCGTGCCGGGAGCCTGGAGTCTCTACATGTTCCTGAACCGGCTCTACTCAAAGCTGGCGACAACAGTGCGATTTTGGCCAAGCGAAGGAGGTGAGCCGTACCTTTGTTGGTCTGCCGCGAGTAAATCGTCTTGAAAGCACTCTCGCAGTTGCAAGCCGTGAGAAGGGTGTGCTGACATCATCCCCTCAACCCAGTACATCTCTTCTCCATACTCTTCTACGACACTTTGGGCCGCAGCTGGCAGTTCAAGGAGCCGTGGCGGTTGCCTGGGCGATCCTGACATTCATGCCGACCTTGCTTTTGAGGTCCATCCTCCAATTTGTCGAGGGCCCAACCGAGGCTTCTATTCAGGAAGCTCAGAATTACGTGGTCCTCGTATTTGTCACCAGTGTTTTTGGCATCCGCTGCCGAGGCTCGGTCCATTTGGATTGGTCAGAAGATTGGGCTTCGGCTAAAGACAATATTGATCAGCGAGATCTATCAGAAAGCATTGAGGCGGCCGGCGGCCGTTGGGTTCTCGAACGGTGGACATGGAGGGCCAACAGGTGATCTGGGCACCATCATGAACCTTTTCACCAGCGATGTCAACCAACTTGTTGACTTAGGGGCCAACATGCACCAGATCTGGGCCTCAGTCCCCGTACAAATAATCCTGGCCGTCGCGCTGCTTTACTGGGTTCTGGGGGCTCAGCGCCTTTGCAGGCATCGCCTTGATGGCGCTGATGGTGCCCGTGAATTCACGCATTGCCCAACGTTTCGGCGCCATCCAGATGCAGGTCATGGACGCATCGGATATCAGGATCCAGAGCACTACCGAAATGCTGCGCAGTATTCGAGTGATCAAACTCATTGCTTGGGACTCTTTTTTCCAGCAAAAGCTTGGCGACAAACGCGCCGCAGAGCTGAAGATGCTCCGTGCTCGCTATATGCTTTGGTCAACCTCTGCGACTCTCTGGTACGGTGTGCCTCTACTAATTACCTTTTCTTCCTTTCTCTGCTTTTCAATCATCGAAGGGAAATCGTTGACACCTTCGCTTACTTTCACGTCGCTGTCCCTCTTCAATCTCTTGAAGTCGCCGATCGACGACTTGATCAGCATGATTGGGCGCGTCCAGGGTTCCCTTGTAGCTGTCGTGCGGATTCAGAGCTTCTTGGATGAGGAAGAGACGGAGAAGTATCATGATCTTAATACTTCTACCGACCGCCATGTGGAAGTTGGCTTCGAGCATGCGACGTTCTCCTGGCCAGAAAAAAGAGAGGAAACAGATTCCTCATCAACGGACGGCAGAATTCCAGAGGGCCCCAAACTTTTTACTCTGAAGAACCTTGACTTCAAGTTTAAGGTTGGAAAACTCAATATCATCATTGGAGCTACCGGCAGCGGCAAGTCTTCACTCCTGTACGCGCTGCTGGGAGAGATGCCGCTTGTCTCCGGAAGTGTGAGAATGCCTGCTGCGGTTTCTCGCAAAGCTCTGCCTGAGAATGAGAAAATGGGCTTGGCCGAAGGAGTAGCGTTCTGTGCCCAGGAGGCTTGGCTAACAAACAACACCGTGCGGAACAACATCCTCTTTGGCCAACCGCTCGACGTAGAGCGCTACGAGGCTGTTTCGCAGGCCTGTGCCCTTAAGCCCGGCCTGAAGATATTGTCTCAGGGCGATCTCACTTTTGTGGGAGACGGTGGGGTCTCTCTTTCGGGTGGACAAAAACAACGCGTCTCTCTCGCACGCGCTGTGTATTCTAATGCTCGCCATCTGCTTTTAGATGATTGCCTAAGTGCTCTCGACGCTCACACGGCTTCGTGGGTCTTCCAAAATTGTATCGCTGGACGCTTGATGCAGGGGCGAACCTGCATTCTGGCAACGCACAATGTGGCACTTACAGCCTCTAGCGCCGACTACATCGTCCGCCTCGACAACGGTACCGTGGTTGCCACGGGCTCCCAACAGGATTTGGCAATTCAGGGACACGTTCCGGAGCTTGGAAATGGGCCGGGCAACCACGTCACTCATGAAGAGGTGCCGGGCGCCGGTGATGTGGATCAGGAGCCCGCGGAAGGAAAGGCGGAGCCTGACGGGGAGAAATCCGACTCACCTGCCGCCGAGCCTGCTGGACCGAACGCAAGACGGACCATCACAAAGTATCTCGCTTTGATGGGCGGATGGAAATACTGGATTTCCCTGGCTTTCTTCTTCGCGGCGCAACAAGTCGGATCCATCACCGTGAACTGGTGGGTCCAACGGCTGTCCAATGCGGCCGTACAAGCACAACGGCCATCAACGGACGAGACCGGCGACGAGTCCAGCCGTGAGTCACCTTGGAGCTTGGAGTACTGCTTTGGGGTTTATGCCCTTCTCCTTGCTGTCTATTTCCTGATAGGCTTCCTGAGATTGTACATATTGTCCGTCGGCTCCCTGGCGGCTTCAGCACGTATCCACGACAATCTTCTCAAATCCGTCCTGGGCGCAACTCTCAAGTTTCTCGACAGTAAATCATTTGGTCAGTTGATTGAGTTGTTTTCTGGAGACATGAGGACTGTTGATCAAGACCTTGCCGTGCTCGCCATCGCGACCCTACACTTTGTAGGAGCACTCATAGCTACTACGGTTCTCATCATTGTCATCACTCCGCAGTTTTTCCTTCCGGCCATTTTCATTTCTCTTGTCTACTATTTTATTGCCAAGGTCTACATCTCCTCTTCTAGCGACCTGAAGACTCTCGAATCGACACGCCACACTCCGGTTCTCCAGCATCTTGGCGAAACGCTTTCCGGCATCGTCACCATCCGTGCCTACGGTGCAGAGAGGGATTATTTGGCAAAGAGTTCGGCTCTGCTTCAGAAGTTGAACCAGCCTTCGTACTTCCTGGGGGCCACGGAAAGGTGGCTGGTTCTCCGGCTCAGCCTTACAAGTGCCTTTGTTTCCTTGTTCGCTGAGTCCTCTTCCATCAGGAGCAACGGCAATGCCGGCACGATCGGACTGAGCATGTCATACGCCATTGTGTTTTCGGAACAAGTACTGTGGTTGATCCGATATTACATGGTGACTACCCAGAACATGACCGCGTAAGTCGTGCAAAATGTGCTTCTCGAAGCAGTGGGTTAACAAGCTAATACCATGCTATCTAGTCTACAGCGCATTCATGACTGCCTGGATGAAAGTACCGAGACACAAGAGGCGAAGTCCTCCATGGTACCAAGCGAAGAATGGCCTCCATCAGGCTTGGTGGAATAGCGGGCAGTCTCTGCCCGCTACGCAGCTCACTTGAATCCCGTGCTCAGAGGCTTGTCCTTCCAGATCCGGCCTCTGGAGAGACTGGGTATCGTTGGCCGCGCTGGGGCCGGGAAATCTAGGTTGGCATTGACTTTGCTGCGCGGCCTTGAAATTGACAGCGGACAAGTTCTGATCGACGGCTTAGACATCAAAACGATTGATCTGCATGCGTTGCGAACCCGGCTTGCCTATGTTCCACAAGACCCGACACTCTTTGCCGGGACGCTGCGTCTAAACCTTGATCCCTACCACGGATACACAGACGAGGAGGTCCGCGTTGCCTTGACACGAGTTGGCTTGGTTGATTCTACGGAAGAAGGAGGAAAGTTCGCGGACCTATCCTTCACTCTTGCTGAGAAGGGCTCAAACATATCCCAAGGGCAGCGGCAATTCGTGTGCATTGCACGGGCTGTGCTGAAAGGCTCCAAGGTGCTCATCCTGGATGAAGCGACAGCGTCGATCGATCACGAATCGGACCTCAAAATTCAAGCATGCATCAGAAAGATGGAAGCCACTGTAATCACGATTGCACATCGTCTCCGCACCGTTATCGACTATGACCGCATTCTCGGCCTAGACGCAGGGGTTATGAAGGAGTGTGACCATTCATGGCAGTTGCTCCAGCGCAAAAACGGCATCTTTAAGGATATGTGTGATGCGGCAGTGGATCGCAACGAGCTGCTTGCTCTTTCAAAAGCGGCGTGGGATATTAGGCAAACCGCCTGATGCTCCCCACCTCACACCTCTTTGTTTCAAATACGATATCTCGGACGCAGTAGAGCCCTGCCGGATGGCATATAAGATACCTTCAAGTCCTTTCTCATCAACCTGAACTTCGGCGGGCACGTCATCGATCTCTACGTCGTTATCAGTTTTGTCAGAGGGCTGCAGGCATTGTCCCGTTGTAGAAGTGGGCCAACACCTCGCCTTCTCTTTCAAACTCAACGACCCGTCCATGGAGGTAACCTTCCGGGTAAACGCGTTTCTTTGGTATGATGACCATTCTACCCCTTCAGCTCACGGTGCGGCGCCTCCGGTACGTGCCACCCAAGGGCGGCGCACGAGCTCGATGTCTGGATTTGGGTGGCCGTTCCGTAGGATAAGGAAGGCTCCTGAACGGTCATCAAAATCTGGGTAGCACGCTGCACACACAGACCGGCTGCAGTATAGAACTTGCTTGAGGATGTCTACCCAGTCAGACGATGTCAGGGCGAAATACATAGAATGAATTGAATAGTGGCCCGAAACAAACAGATCGCGGCAGGACTCCATAGACTTGGTGTATCTTAGAATTTCCGGAGAAAGCCCATTGTAGATCTTGGAGCTACCCCTTTTGGCGACGATGCGTCTTAGAACTAGTAACTGTAACGGGGCTCCATGCCTTGACGACCTTTCCACGGCCGTCAGCCTAGCTCGAAAACTATCCTCTAAAGATAGGGTGTCGAAGGCGGTAAGCACAGCTTAGTAAGCTCCTGAGCTACGGAGTATCAACAGGAAGCTCCACCTCTCTTGTGTATATAAATATCCTTCTTCTTCTTACTTTCCTTTGTAGAAAGCAATGCACTTTGTTCGTCTTCAATGCGCCCCGTTACAGGGCTTTGCTCTTTCCCGTACGCTGTACGAGCTTCCCAACTACGTATCACAGTTATGAGCCCGGCGCTCTGACTGCATCCCCTGCAACGCATAACATACGTACGTTGGAAGCGACAGCGCTTCTCTCCTCTATTCACCATTTTCCCTGCGAGCACAAGAAACGCGACACCACTGCTATCTTCAACATGTCTGCAAAGACCGCATCAGACAACTCGGCAATCACTCTAGTCGACCGAAACAGCTGGCCAGGTTGGTACGCTGGACTCCAGCATCAAGCTCACAACCTACACATCTGGCACCTGATTGATCCCGACGAGCTGTCAAACGATGACGAGGAAGAAAGGCCCAAACGACCTACGGCTAAAGGGGCGCGAGAGAGACTCCTCCAAAAAGCTCGGATCGAAAGCGCCAAAGCAGCGAGAGCAGGGACCCCTGGGTCTCAGAGCCTAGGATCTTCGGAATCATCCGCCGGATCTCCACCTTTGGTTGAACCAACGGAACTCGAAATCGAAGAAGAGCTCATCCGCATGAAAAGAGACTACGCTAGCGAGCTCAAGATATTCAACTCAGAGAATGTGGTGCGCGCGAGCATGATGTCGTGGATCAAAAGCACGGTAGACGACGAGCTCTACCTAACGGCTCTCTTCAAGCTTCAGAATACCAACAGGAGAGGCGTCAAGGAGATTATTCGCATGCTTCGCGAAATGATTGCACCTTCAGAAACCAACACAAGAGAGGTGGAGCTTCCTGTTGATACTCCGTAGCTCAGGAGCTTACTAAGCTGTGCTTACCGCCTTCGACATAGGGAGCTTCTCCTAGACAAAGGGGAACCACGTCGACACGATCTCCTTATTGTGGCCTTATTGGGAACGCAAGGACCTGCATCGCAAGACGGTCGTGGCCGCCGTCGCCCACTGGGTTTAGTAAAGAAAAGAAAATTAATATGTTCTCCCAGCCTTTTGAGGAGGGGTACCAGGTTCTCCGAAAAATGACTGGTCAGGACTGCCGTTTCCGGCGGCCCAATCATCGAGATCTGCACTTTCTGTGTGATTGTTGCTCCGTACTTGGTTGTCACTGTAATCTATCTGTACGGAGTATCCTTATGTACACTATGTAGTCTGCGGTGTATCCGCAATTCGGTGGTTCTCCAAATCAAGACAAATTCGGGCAGCGAGCGAAGTCACGTGCTACCGCGTGCTGGCTGCTCCACATGCACACTCCTGCGCACTGATCATCGCGCTTTCCGTATTTCCCAAGTGGGCCAAGCAGGAGGAAGTTGCTCGTGTTGCTAGCACTTGACACCCGAGATCCTGCGAATCATTGATCGACCTCCTGAGATTGGTACGAAGTATCTAAGGTCCCATTCGAGTTTTGTTGGTTGGGTGGGACTCTGCACGCGAAGCATGGCCGATAGTATTCTCTAAACCTGCGTCTCATTCACTCGGCCCGCGCGCTTACACGCTCACGCGTCCGCGCGTGTGTTGTTTATGGCAAGAATGGGTTCACAAACGCCAAGTCACCCAATTCTCAATGGGCTCAACGATGCTCAGCGCCGTGCCGTTACCTCGGAAGCGGCCACGGTTGCCATCCTGGCCGGTCCAGGCAGTGGCAAAACCCACACGCTGACTGCTCGAGTGGTCTGGCTGGTCGACCACCAGGGCATCCGCCCCGAGGATGTCATAGTCGCTACGTTTACCGTTAAGGCTGCCCGTGAAATGAAGGAGCGCATCGGGAAGGCCCTTGGCAACGGCCGGGAGAACAAGCTCATTCTCGGCACATTTCACAGCATCGCCCGCCGCTACCTTGCCGCATATGGACGGCACATTGGTCTCAACCCGAAGTTTGGCATTGCGGATGCCAACGACTCCAGCGAGATCATTAAGCGCATCTGCAAGAGGCTACAGCTTGCAATTGACCCTGCCGGCGCACGCGCTTGGATCAGCAAGAAAAAATCCAAGGGCAATGAGGCCACCCCTAAATCGGCCCGCCAGGAAGCCAGCAAGACTGCTGGGCTGCAGGAGCTTGATACATGCTACCACGAGTACCAGAAGCACCTCGAGGCATCAAATCTTTTAGACTACGATGATCTCTTAGTCAAATGTGTCGACCTGTTGCGGAAGTTTCCGTCCTCTGTCTCCAACATCCAGACAGTTCTCATCGACGAATATCAAGACACCAATGGGGTGCAATATGACTTGATGAAACTCTTTGCTCAGCATCGGCAGAGGATCACCACGGTGGGAGATCCAGACCAGAGCATTTATGGATGGCGGTCGGCCGAGATCAGAAATCTGTGGAAGATGCTCCGTGAGTATCCTCAGACGGATGAGATCTCCCTCGAGGAGAACTACAGATCGTCTCAGGCGATTCTGGATCTGTCATTGGAAATTATCAAGCAGGATCAGAAGCGGTACAATAAGGCTCTGAAGCCGACTCACAACAAAGGCTCTCGCCCTGTGCTTCGCCGCTTGAAGAGCGCATCCGCTGAAGCGGACTGGATCGTGTCTGAAATTAGGAGGGTGCTCGTCATGTCTGGCGATATGTTGACGCATAACGATGTGGCCATCTTATTGCGCTCGGCGGCTCTGTCAAGGCACATTGAGACTTCCCTCGGAAAGGCGGGCATCCCATACCGAATGGTGGGCGGCTTCAAGTTCTACGAGCGCGCAGAGATCAAAGTTCTCATTGATTACCTTCGGGTCATCCACCAACCGAAAAATAACGACGCGCTTGCAAACATTCTTAACGTTCCGCGGCGTGGAATCGGCGAGAGCTCGATCAAAGGCCTACTCGAAGAAGCGGAGACATCCTCACTCAGCCTCTGGGATGTCTTGACGAAGCATTGCCGAGGTGATCGGACGGCAAAGACAAAACTCACAAAACAAGCTGAGCAGCAGCTCAGTGGCAGCCTGCTGCGCCCGCTGCAGGACATCAGGAGGCGGATCGACGAAGCCAACGGTTCCAACCAAACCCCTTTTGGACTGGTTGAGATGATCGAGCAGCTCCTCGCAAAATTGAACTTTCAGGAGCATCTTAAGAAGAAATACCCTGATCCAGATGACCACGGACAGAGATGGGCCAACGTGCAAGAATTCGTCAATCTTGCTGCTGAGTTTGAGCGAGATATGCGTCGCTCTAACGAGGATGAGCTGCCTGAAATTGAAGGACTCGATCAGACAAGGGAAACGGAGGCCTTACCACGCTTCTTGGCCAACGTGGCTCTCGCATCGGATGCTCAGACCAAGGATGACGAAGGACAGAGACAGCCATTGGTGACCATCTCGACAATCCACGCAGCGAAAGGCCTTGAGTGGCCCATTGTCTTCGTCCCTGCGGTCTACGACGGGTCTATCCCTCACACCCGGGCCGAGGATGGAGATGAAGAACGAAGGTTGCTATACGTGGCTATGACAAGGGCCCAAAGTCTGCTTTATCTCAGTTGGCCGCTTTTCGGCGCAAATGGTAACGGGGAGCGCAACCAATTGTCTCCCTTTATTGAACCGGCCAGCCGCTTCTTTATGAGTAAAGGGCCTTGTCTAGATCGGCCAGTCATGGCGGAGATTGCCAGGATTCTTCGCCGCAAACTGCCATCAGAAAGGCTGATTTACAGCAGCCTTCCCGCTATGTTCAGCCCGGAGGATGATCTGTTTCCGGTCGAGCCAGAAGAGGCATCGAAAGTGCTGGAGCACGAGTTTGACCGCCAACTCCGCCGATACTTGGAGGAGGTGCCGCGAACAAAGAGACCTCGACTATATGGTCCATTAGGAGGACAAGATGATGGCGAGGAGGTACCTTGGATGCGGCACACCACTGCTGTGGAGCAAGTACCAGCCTCCTTCAAGGCCTCGATGCCTGGTTTTGTCACTGTTGGGGCTCATCAAGCTGCTATCACTGCTGCGAACACCGCCGCCATGGCGGCACAAAAGACGGAAAAGAGCAAGCCACTCACGAACAAGCGGCCCTCGGGCCAAACGAGCATCTTGGGATTCGTCAAAACCCACTCTGCGCCTACTCGCACACGGACCGAGCCACCGGTTGATTCAAGGCCGAGCAACGCAATCTCGGCACGGAGCAGGTTTGAGTTCGAGATAACACCCAAGGCTGCGTCAGTGCAACCGGCCATCGACCCGGGCCTCGCCGGTCACAAATTAAGAGCAGGCATATTGATGTCTCGCCCCAGCGTACCAAACGACGAAGAACCGGTCAAGAAAAAGCAGTATGCCTGCTTTTCCAGCTCACCGCCCCGGGCAGCAGCAATGGAGGATACAAAGTACGAGGGAAGTAGCACGGCCCAGCCGGATAACGGTGGTATGCCGCCGCCGGGAAGCACTCGCCCGGCAACCTGTCTGCATGCGACATCGTCTGGGATTGGCAGTGTGTTTAGGAAACCTCAGGGCCTTGGCCAGCGGACTTTGGCACCATTGGAGACGCTGCGAAAACCATTCAAACCGTTGTCTATGAACAGGTCGAGTTGATGGGTTATGCTTATGCGTTATGCTACCCTTAACGAGAAATGCCAAGGAGTTGATGTTGCTTCCCAGGCACCAATCCTGGCTCTGCCCGGCTTCTCCCGGCCGTAACGTTATGGCACAGACGTCCCAGTGACTCCCTGTTGCCTATTCAGGCAATTCCCAACATGAACATTGGGCACCTCGCGCCCTGAGGGAACTTTGACTGTATTTGAAAACGTGAATTATATATACCTCATGCTCTGTCGCTCGATTCCAGCAGCTCATCCTCGTCATCAAGGCATTCTGCAATATATCCCATCACTCCAAAAGCTGCCGCCGTTACAGATCATTTATACTTACACGATCCATCACCGACACCTCACCCCTGCACCTCACCCAGCAGCGAACAAACAACTCCTTCCATCTACCATGGCCACGCCCTTCAGCACAGCCGCACAGCGCCTCTTCACCATTCGCCCTGTCCAGGTCACGCTCTTCTCAACAGCCTCGCCTCGCCTCTCCCATGGCCGGAGCAAATCCTTTCCCTTCTTCTCCTCCGCCCCCTACTTCTCGACTGGCAACGCCATGCGTAGCAACAGCGCCCGCCCCAACGCCAACCCGTCTTATCCGGCCTTCTCTCTCTCGAAAATCGTGCCCAACCCGCGCATGCGCGCGGCCATATACGTGGGCTTCGTCCTGATGGCGGCGGCAGAGTCGTACATGTGGGTGACGTACTGGCCCAAAATCATGAAGAAAGGGAAGAACGAAGCTGCTGGTGGTGATGATAATTATGTTTCACAGAAGGCTGGAGGGGCCTCGCTGGAGTGAGGCCAGCCTTTTTTTTTTCCTTATTTTCACGCTCTTCGGACGACATCCACTTGGGTAGATACGAATTGAACTGGGCTGGACTGGACGAGCAGTGATCTTTTTGGGGGTTCCTGCTTGGGGGGAAAGGGGACACAGGGGGGTTGGAAAGCGCATCGGACTTGCAGAGAGGATAGTGTTCCCGAAACTGCATCCTTGAACAGATGGGCAACGAGATTATCTACTTCGGGAGGACAATGACGGGGTCCCGTTCGACTTTGTATATGTCCACGATAAGGACACTCCTTCATCCAAGGGTGGCCGGAGTGTTGGAGGAGACTGAAACGGTTTAATTGCTGTGCTGGGCAGGGATATAGAGGTATCGCCACTCACCGTCCAGATAGTCACAAGAGGGACATACACATGATTGGGATGAACCCGCTCACATATTTTCCCCAACGTTTGTTTCGTACGGTTCATTATATACTGCAGCTACCAGCGTACCGAGTATATCTCGATACCAAGGTTCCTCTCGAACATAAATCATACAACATGAAAGTGGCTCTCGGTCGAGCACTGCGAGATAAGGGAGGCATCACAGGGTTCAGCATTAAATACTAATTAGCATATAGAAGGTTGACCTCTGAAAACAAACCCCAGCGTCGTCGTCAGAAAACCAGGCAGACCATGGCCAGCTTAACATCACACGCACTGAAACGTTAAAAAGCATCCCCGATGACCCAATCCCTTGTTGTGTACCCGCTCACCCAATGCAAATCGAAACGTGTCACCTCTCTATCTCGCTTCCCTCAACTACAACCTCAATTTCTTTACGATCTGCTCCGCCATGGCCTTGTACTGCCACGTGTCACCGCCGAGCCGCTTGAACTGCACACCGTGCAGGCTGACGATGGGCACCTTGACGATGAAGACCTCGAAGCGAATCTCGCCGTCGGTGACGCGCTCGTCGCCGCGCGAAGGGGAGTGGTACCTCTCCTCCTCGGCGATACTGGGCGCATGGGCGCAACTAAAACCGCCCTTGATCTCGGTGTAGTCGACGCCGAGCATCTTAAGGACGCGCTTGATGTCGGCGCGGATCTCGGGCAGCGGTTTAGTCGACGTTGTCGACACGCTGAAGATGCCCTTGAGGTAGACGGGCTTGGCGAGGTCCGGGTCCTCGGGCTCGAGCCGCTCGTGTGACCCGCCGCTACTGTCGCCACCGCCTTCGGCTTCCAGGCCGAGCTCGGCGTCCGTCTCCTCCCGAACCGGCGGCTCTTGGTGGGGTGTGTGGGGAACTTGCAGCTGATCGCGCGCCTCAGCCTCGCGCCTGGCGCGCCGTGCCTGGATGCTCTCCCGGCGAGCGTGGCCGAGCGATTTGGCGCGCATGGAGACCGACTTCTGTATGAGAGTTGCTTTGGCTTCAGAAGGTTCCTTCCTCCTGTCACGCGTGCTGAGTCTGCGGAGGAGGGAAACGGGGCCATTGCCTCCCTTCTTCGCTGGTACCATGTCTGGTGAGAGCAGACCGTTCTGGGCCGGTTCTCTAACCTGGTCTTCGCTATGCGACCTGGCTCTCTGCCGGGTTCGGCCATTGTCGGTGTGCGCTGGCTGTGGCGGCACAATTTCCGCAAGCGAATGCTTCTCCTTATGTCGTGCAATCGGTGATGGCGGAACGGGTGGCGCTTGCGCTTGTTGCGGAGACGGAGGAACCTGCTGTACCTTGGGCGGAACGGTCGGTTGCGCGGCGAGTGCCTCTTGGCGATCGCGTTCAAATTTCTCTCGGACGAGGTAGTAGATAGAAATCATGGGATCAAACGCGTTGAGGGGGTCATCACGCATGGGCAGACCGTCTGAGCTGCCGTTGGTCAAAGTGTCTTTGCTGGTGACCGAATTCCTCCTCTTATAAAAATCAAAGCCAAAGCCGCGTCGCTTCTCGACATCCTTGGGAGTCGGCTGCGGTTGCTCCCTCTCCTTCTCTAGACGGCGGACTGCTGCTTGGTATTTTGGCGAAGTGATTTTCCTGGTCAGCTCCTCGCGGATGTAATCCGGAGGGCCAAACTTGAACCCTGTCATATGTGCAATGACATCGTCGTCGAGCGGTAGCTTAAGGGGCTCCCGGTGAGGCAGGAAGTTCTCCGGAGGGCCGTTGTACCCTTTGAGCATCCAGGGATGGTTCATGACCTCGTGCATAGTCGCGCGTTGCTTCGGGTCCGTGACCAGCATCCTCGAGATCAGGTGCTTGCACTCTATCGCTCGAGTCAGTGAATTTTGGGGAAGAAGAGCACCTGGAAAACTTACCACTCGACAGCCAGTTAGGATAGTCAACTGCGCCTTTCTTGATCTTCTGGTGAAGAGCAGGCATATACTGATCATCGAATGGTACTTTGCCGCAGACGAGGACAAATAAAACCACACCAAAGCTCCATACATCAACTTCAGGGCCTGTGTATGGTCTCGCCTGAAGCAATTCGGGAGCGGCAAAGTAGAGACTACCGCAGTATGTCTTGAGTTTCCTATCCTCGTCGGGCGAGAACAGGTTGCTCAGACCAAAGTCGATTATCTTGATGTCGCCTGTCTTGCTGATCAGGATATTCTCGATCTTCAAATCTCGGTGGACAATGCTGTTTCGATGACAGTAGTCGACGGCACTCGCTATCTGGCGCGCAAATTTTCTCGCCTGTTTCTCCTTGAGCTTCCCGTGGGAGATGATGTAGTCGAGCATCTGGCCACCGTTGACGTATTCGAAGAGCATGTACCAGTGCCACCGTGTCCGCAGGTTATCGCGCAGGCCGCAGATGTACTGGTGGTTCAACAGGCTGACAATGGCAGCCTCGCGGGCGTTGCGATCCTCCCTAGCAGCATCGGCCCGCTCCCGCTCTTCTCTGCTCTGCCGTCCGTCGTCGGGCGAGACCCTCTCGATGATCTTGCATGCGACCTGCATCAAAAGACCCCAATGTTAGACAACCTACAAATATGTATCTGCAACCTACACGGCGGAGGCTTACCAATTCGTTTGTGCCCTCCTTCTTAGCCAACTTGACCTTGCCCATGCTCCCCTGGCCGATTGTCTTGATGAAGGCATAGTTGCCCGACGGTGCGGGGATGACGGTGCGATAGCGGTGCTTGGCTGTGCGCTGCGCCTGCTGGTCGGCAGCCCTGTCGCGGGCCTCGTCGGCAGGCGGAACCTCAGGCTGCGGATGCCGGGGAGGCTGCGCCGCGCCCGTCGTCGAGCGCTGGCTGCTGCGGCGGTGGGGGCGCGATGCCTCGGCTCGCGTTGAAGACTCAGACCGGGGAAGGGGCTCGGGGCGCGATGCCGTCGGCGGCCGGCGTGTCCGGACGGATTGCGATCGCATGGGCATATCAGCCCCGGCAGGAAGTGCTGTCGTCATTACGGTCGAGGAAGCTCGCTATGGCAGACCGAATACTGAGACGGAAGTGGTGCACATAAAAAACCCCAGACAAAAACGCACCATTCAGCAAGGTGACGTTCCGCGGGGGAGGGAGGAATGTAGACTCTATGTCACAGAAAGCCGTCACAGATAAGCGCAGGCCGCCTGTGGGATCGATCGGTTGGAATGAATCGTTCGGTGGGGGAAGAAAGAATGACGGCGTGAAGGGGCCGACCGTGAGCAGAGCAGAAGAGTGCAGGGTTGCCGCACATGCGGGATTGGGAATTGACGGTTTTGGCGGAACTTGGTGGGTGGCTTTCTTGGTGCGATATGCAGCTCTGATGCGCCGCAGTGCGAGTCTCGAGGTCAGCCCGTCCACGGGTCGCGCTGAGGTTGGGCAGTTCGAGGCCGCTTTTCAGCACCTCAGAGTTGAGAGGGGGATAACTCGGGGCGTTTTTGGCTGGACACTGGGCGTAGGGGGGTTTACAGTGGAGTCCAAAAAGCCGGTATCCACGCGATTGGAGTACCCAGTCCCCAGTCTCGAGCTTCGTACATACAGGTCCGGCAAGGAAGTAATTTCGAGGCACGCTGTTGGGCATCGCAGTTTCCTTGTCCACTTTTCTCGATACCATAACATAGAAATAGCTCATGTAGTACCTTTGCACTATTTCTTGCACATTTACCGGCTGTACTGACCTATCTCAGACCCTATTTTACTCTCTGCCCTGTTCCCTGTTCCCGTGGAAATCTCAACGATTCTGTCTCTGACCCTGAACATCAACTACCTCAGATACCCTGACACGTGCCCGATACGGGGTGGTTGGGGTCCACTACCAAGGGCTGCCCCCCTGTATCCTGAGAATGGGCCTCGACCTGCTGGACCGGGACCTGATTGCCAAGGTCGGATACCAACCTGCAGCATGATGGCATCATTGCCATTGCGCGGCTTTACCAAGTGAAATCTCAGCTGTGTCTGTTTGGAGGTCACGGAAAGCTTTGAATTGAGACTACCATTGATTAACTCACTAGGCATTATCGGCGGCATCTCTTGAGGGGGTTGGGAACAGAGCCTTGCTTCTGCGAACATGGCTCAGTGGCTGCCTGATGCCATTTTGATTGGTTCTTGAGGGTGGAGAAGCGTGTGCTGCACCAACGCGGTGACCAGCGCGACCGGCCCAAACGTTGACCTCCTTGGGGCAAACCGTCCAGGCAGCGGGAGTCGCACTCTGAATCACGGCCAGTGGCCGAAGGGTGATGGCCGACCCTGTTGCTTGTCCCTCAGAAGAAGTCTAGTATACGAAGATGCAGGCACAGAACCTTAAATACGGCCTGCTCAGGAACGCTCGTTCGGGGAATCGCGGGGTTGAAGTCAGGAAAAGTCGCGTTGGGGCGGCAGGATTCGATGATATCATAAATGTTGGTAATTTGGTCTCTATATATGATTACGTTGAGCGCTTCGTTTCAGCCAGACGGCGTAGGAAGATGAAAAGCCCTGGGCTGTTGCCAATCGTATTGCTAGTATTCGTACGTCCGTACATTCCATCCTATTTCTGTCAGTGCGACGGGAGTGGTTTTCCCATATCAGAAACTGCTAAAAGAATGATGAGAGTAAGATCAGAAGGGCAAGGAAGGAATCAACAAAGAATGAACGAGCTATCGCAATTTATTTCCTTCGCAATATCGTGAAGCGACCTCAGCTGGAATGCGCTTGGGGCTTGGATTGCTCAGAAACCATCACCCGGAGCAAGCAAACCAACTCGATTCTCCAAAAGATTTTTCCCCACAGGAGTGCAATGGGCTCCCCGCATTGCGGAAACGGTGCCCCACCGCTCATCAGCAGCGCATCCGAACTCACCGCCTTCCATTCCGGGAGCTATTTCCAGAGTTGGCGGTACGAAGTACCTACCTAAATATAGTGGAGCCTCTGGCCACGGCTTCGCACCCGTCAGCAACCCGGATTCACTTGAGATTCATTTAAGATTCTCTTGCGCCTCAGGCCGCGATTGGCTTCCCCATGTCCTACAAGAGATCGCGCGCGACTTACGAGGCTGATCATACCGCGCAACAATCGCCGTACGTCGCGTTCGGAACGCCGCTGCCGCCACTCGACCCCGAGGTTCGTGATGACGGCTCTTACGTGCCGCTATGGAAGCAGGAGGTGAGAGATGAGCGGGGGAGGAAGAGGCTTCATGGCGCATTTACTGGAGGGTGGAGTGCAGGGCAAGTATACACGAACGCCACATTGGGAACGAAGTCACTAACTAGTTTCCAGCTACTTCAACACTGTCGGTTCGAAGGAAGGATGGACACCTGCAAGCTTCGTCTCTTCCAGGACAAATCGCCGCAAAGATGATCCAAAGGCAGCCCAGCTACGCCCGGAGGATTTCATGGACGAGGAGGATCTCGCCGATGCTGAGGAAGCGAGACGGATACAGACTCAAGCCGCGTTTTCCGGCTTAGGCTCGACCGCCGATGATGTCACGAGAACGAGCAGCCTAATGGATCTCTTCCGTGCTGAGGGGGATACAATGGGTACGAAACTACTCAAAAAGATGGGCTGGAAAGAGGGACAGGGGATTGGGCCCAAAATTCGCAGGAAGGCTCGCCTAGAAATACGGAGCGATGCGAATGATCCGGGAGAAACATATCTCTTTGCACCTGAGAATGTCCCAATGGTTAGCTTCATCCGCAAAACGGACCACAAAGGGCTGGGATATGCAGGAGAAACAAGGCTGGCGCCGATAAGCCTCGGAACCAAGCATGACTCTGATTCTGACGATAACGAAGGGACGAGTGGCTTTGGGCGGCCGAAGTTCACGCTTTCCACCGGCCGAAAGAAGGAGCGGGATAAGAGCCGTGGAGGAATAGGGGTCGGTATTTTGAACGATACTGGCTCTGACGATGAAGACCCGTACGAGATTGGTCCGCGAATATCCTACAACCGAGTAATAGGAGGAGACAAGAAAAAGAAAAAGGCCTCAACCGCCATAAATCCGACACTCAAGACGAAGCCGGCCTTTATACCATCGAAGAAATCAGCCCTGGGAAAAATTGCGCTTGGGGTCAGGAGATGCCATGATGGGCGGCTGCCCCTGGAAGGATTTGTCTTTGGCAGGGAACCTGACACTCTTACGTCCGAAGTCAATAGTGCCGGAAAATATGCTCCACCAGCAATCCCCGCTGGTTGGGTTTCGGCGAAGCAACCAAAGCCGCAGGCGGGCACAACCAACTATGTCTCCACAGCGGAGGCCGCGAAGGCTTCAACACTTGACCCAAAGGCACGCGCGGCGATCTTGGGCGAGAAGCAACTTCCCGGAAAGTCGGTTTTTGACTTCATCTCTGCGGAAGCACGGGAGCGCTTGGCGGCCGTGACTGGCAAGAAGGATCTCCCCCCCGCGAGGGGCGAGATTCCGGCCGAGCACGCGCTCAGCGAAGCGGACCGCTTACAAGAGTTGCTCAGTCGCGTACCGCAATTGGGAAAGGAGACGGCTGTTGCGGCCATTTCCAGAGGCGCCAGTGGCAATGCGCCGTATCGAGACGACGAGGCCAAGCGCTTGAGGTACATCTCGTTCCTAGAGTATCAGGCTGGGTTTAAACCGACCCCAGGGGCGAAACCGCCCAAGATGAACAACGAAGAGTGGCTGAGGGAGCTGCACGAGTTTTATAACTGCGCAAGAATATTCAAGCCCATGACGGGTTTCATGGCCAGCCGGTTCACAACCTCGAAGAACCAACTTGGTGCTGGCCCGGGAGGCGAAGCAGGTGAGAGGGAACTGGTCTCGAAACCAATCGGCAAACCCCAAGATCCAGCCGAGGAGGCGGCCAAACTTGGCATGTTCGGGCCGATGACCAGGACTGTCACTGAATTCTATCCCGCCCGGCTGCTATGCAAGCGCTTCAACGTGAAGCCGCCAGAGCATGTGCAGCCCGATGATCACGGGTCAGCTTCAGGTCCAGGAAGGTCAAAGTACGATACCGCAACTCAGTTCGCTGTACCGCAAGAATACGGTGCTTTGCGGCAAGAGGCCTCGGCATTGGAGTTTGGCTCGGGTCCTTCCTCTTCAGCCGGCACTCCTAAAGAGACTGGTTCGAATCTTTTGCAGGATGCTGCTCGTCCGCAAGCTTCAGGCTCCGAGAGGACTGTCATTGACGTGGGCAGGAACGAGGCCCTAGAAGGAAAGAGGGCTGGCGAGGATGTGTTCAAGGCTATATTTGGAGATAGCGATAACGAGGACTGACGGCTGCTACGTTGCGGATGCACATAATACCCCTCTTAGCTGGTGTTAAAAAAAAAAAAAGTCTATCTTTGTCAGCCTACGGTCGGTGAATAAGTGGACAAGTATTAATTCATCCTTGTGAATCTCTGCCTATTTATCCTCATCTTTCTCGCATCAATTTCTCTTCCAACAGCGAACGTGCCCTCGTCCCGCACTCGACCCTCCGTACCAAGGCATGCGCTCTTCTGATTGGGCAATCTGGGCGGTTACAAGTTACAACAGCTGGTGAACCAAGTTGTGCCAAGTAACAATGTGGGCCACTCTGCTGGATCCAGCGGAAATGGGACTCGACGGTTGGCGACGCTTCAGGGGCCTAGCAGCCATCCCAACTTTCCTCGCGCTGGGACAGCTTCATCTCAGCTGCGTTAGGTACCGATCCTTGATGCCTCCAACTCTGGTTTCTCAGTCAGAGTTTAATCTCTAAATGCGAATAGTTATTTATTATTATTTTTATTTTTATTTGAGATACAGCTTTATCAAAACCCAAGTTGAGCGCATCTTGGACGAATATTGAGCTGTCATCTCGGTTTAAAACAGCCGAACCTGCCCGCCCAGGAATCAAGCACTAACTAATCCGCCCCTGCCTGTTAGGGGACCTACTACAGCGTAGAGGTAATCTGGGGAAGCAACCCGCTCCCGACTCACTAACTGCCATTTGATCACACCAAACTTCGACTGGGGCCAGTCAATCTGTCACGATCTCGAGCCAAGCGATCCACAGGCACGCCGTACATTACGCGGCAACCCGCTGATTGAGCACGTTTCCGACCACAAACACAATCTGTCCGACAGCCTCCCTAGGGCGCCGTCACGTTGTCTGACCGCCGAGATTCCAGCAGCTCGTCCTACGGGCCCATCACCCACAAACGGCGCAGTGTCGACGAGGAAGCAGGCATTCCAGAACCCCTCGACACCGTGGCCGAGCAGAAACTAGCGCGCTTCACCGCCGAGGCAGACGACGACGAACTCCTCGAAACCTCCGACACCCAAGATTCACCATCCCGTCAGCGCTCCCCGCCGCCGCAGTATCCCGCGTCCGAGGCCTCGGGCCCTTCAGCCTTCCGGCCGCCACCTTCGTTTTCGTCGCTCTTTCCATCCCAGGACAACGACGCTTCGGAATCCCTCCTCGAGCCGTGCGCGCCATACAAGCACGCCGCAGGCAATACCGACCAAGAAGCCACCGCTTCCGCCTCTTCCCTCGCGGCCCCAGCGTATGCGCCTGCCGACGACGACCAGGTAGAACCCGAGTCCTCCAACAGCGCGTCTGCAGTCCGCCAATTCCAGGACGAGACCAAACGTGCGCTCCCGCAAGATAGCAAGGGAAGCCGCGCCAAGGACGAGGAAACAGAGCCGCCGCCGGCCTATTCGGAGGGATCCAGTCCCCTCCACTCCTTCACATACCTCATGGCTGCCGCAGGAGGCGCCTCGAGTATTATTACTCAGGTGCAGCAGGGCGGGCCGCCGCTCAATCCGCTAGGAGGTAAGCTGTGGTCAATTTTAGGAATATCAGAGTTGAGGAAGGTTTGGACACGCTAACATTGCATCCGTAGATGTGCCTGGCGATGAGACAATTCTGATGGATCTGCGGTAAGATTTAAAGCCTATGAACTCTCCATACGATGTCGGTGGCCCAAACTGACTGGTTTTTTCACAGGGGCACCCGCTTCAAGCTGTCCCGAGACGAACTGCTAACACTACCGGAGTTTGTCCTCCTCTCACTCTTTCCCAATGGACTGTTCCCCGAAGGGCACATGGGCGGATTCACGGACGGAGATGCCGTCCAAGTCGACGTAGGTTTTCTTCCGGAGAAAAGGGAGATTGTTACAGGCATCCCGCTCCATGCCACCTTTACCCGTCGTATCCTCCGAGCTGCCGCGTGCTAACGCATTCCCGCAGTATGACCCCGCGTCGCTGCAGTACATGCTCGACTTCTTCCGGAACGTGGCGCAAAGCATCCCGACCGAGCCAGGCAACGGGCAGGACGGGGGCGACGGCCTGGTCTCGTTCGACCCGTCGGCGCGTGACGAGAGCAGCCGGCGCGCGGGCATCATCGTCCTGCGCGAGGACCTCGACTTTTACGCTATTCCACCCAGGCAGGACATTGACCAGCCCGAGATGATCGAGGTCAAGCGGGCGGCTGCCCGGGCGCTGCTCAAGCAGGACGGCATCTTCAGCGGGCTCAAGAAGAGCGACGAGCCGGGCACGACCGAGGCGCATCTTATTGAGATGTTGACGGCGGGGTGCGTCATGATTTCTCTAGTTTCTTTTTCTGCCTTTCTTCCCCCCATTCACCTATTCAGAAAGGCGTGAATCACTGACGGGCGACTCCAGCGGCTTCAACCACGACGACCGGTGGGGCCACCGGGCGGGCGAGCCCAACAAAGCCGTCATCTGCTCTCTGGCGCTAGCGCGCCTGCGGTCCGACATTCGCGGCAATGATATGGGTAGCAGCGCCGTCGGCATGGCGCAGAAGTTGCTGCTCTTCTGGCGCAAGCCCGCCCGCCGCTGCTGGTGGGAGGGCGTCGAGCTCGACAATGTCGAGGGCCTGCCCGCCGGCACCAAGCTCAAGGTCTGGATCCGCCGCGTCTGGACTCTCGAGATGAGCGTCATCGGGTTGCGTTGATGGGAAATGGAAGAGATTTAAAGGGCGGTATTTGCCGTGCTGAAGCTGCGGTTAATGCTGGGGGGTGTACGGACGGGCGTTTGCCAAGTGATCTTGATTCAAGTGGCGGCGGCTCGTCGGGAGGTAGAGGGTCTCAGGGCAGTGGTATGTTGTGATCAAGGGCAAACACGCGATTGCTTCAGTTGGAAAAGGGAGGAGATATACACACTCTGCTGCTTCGGCACAGCGATGGCTACCCTCTGCTCTCGTCCTTCTCCCACCTCGTCATTTTCTTCTCGCGTGTTTCAGAGGGCTTCGTTGTCTGCTTTTCTCTTTGTGTTGCGAGGCATGCGGTTCGTTTGGGCACCAAGACAGGATCTGTTAATATACCTTTTCGTTGGAGATTTTAGTATACTACACAGATAACCTTGCCGCAATACATATGGTAGTGTGATATTGAAGCATGCTACGACCCAAAGGTTTGCTCGGCTTGTGTTCGCCCGGCCCCCGGTCCAGCGCCAGCCCGAAGCCGTGTCCTCCTCTGCGGGGTGTCCAGATGATCGGCAGCTTTGCTCGGGAGCTGCATAACTTACCTACCTACCTATGTAGGCAGGGAAGCCGTACGCCGTACGCCGTACGCCGCACGCAACAGGTGCTCGCGCTGTCGTGACCTAGCGGCTTCCCCGGGAGGGGCCATCCGGCTCTGCTGCCCGATCACCGTCTTTCCGTGCCTAACCGGATGGACCTGAATACGGCTTACGCTGGCTCCACTTTGTTTACTTACACCACCTCACCCTCCTTCTGCGTGCCTCGCGCTGCTGAATACAACACGAGACCAATGTTATTTCACTTATGAATACTCGCCTTAATATCTGTCCGTTCCTTTTGCCTCCAACCACCCACGACATTCACCACTGATCAGCGAAGACACAAGAAGGGAATAAAAGAGAAGAAAATAAAGGGAAAAGGACAAGAAACAGAGATGAATCCCAACTTCCCGGTCCCGCCCTCAGGCGTTTGGTGCCCCGCCGTGACTTTGTTCGACCCGCAAACCGACATGGTTGATTTCGCCGCCCAGGCGCGCTACTTCTCTTACCTAGGCAAGCAGACAGGCCTGGCAGGCTTGGTCGTGCTGGGAACCAACGCCGAGACATTCCTGCTGACGCGCGATGAGCGCCGGCGCCTGCTGGCCCTCGCCCGCGAAGTCCTCGGTCCGGACTACCCCATCATGGCGGGAGTGGGCGGTCACTCGACGGCTCAGGTGGTGCGCGAGTTCATCGAGGACGCTGTCGAGGCCGCCGCGAGACTTGAGTGGGTGCTCGTCCTGCCCCCTGGATACTTTGGCGCCGCGGCGTCGGGGCGGCCCGAGGTGGTGGATGGGTTCTACAGTGATGTAGCGAGGGCGTGCGCGGAGAAGGGGGTCGGGGTGGTGGTGTATAACTTTCCGGGTGTTTGTGGCGGGGTGGATCTGGATAGGTACGGTTCTCTCGTTCTTTCTCTTTTTCTTTTCTGTTATGTTCCTTCTAGTTCTTTCACTCGTCCAGAGATATGCCATGATTCCCCCTCCTCCTCGAATTAGGTGTTGACCAAACATTGCCAGTGAGACTATCGCGAGGCTCGTCAGGAAACACGACAACATCGTGGGTGTCAAGCTCACGTGCGGGAGTGTAGCCAAGATCACCCGGCTGGCGGCCGAGTTTCCGCCCGAGAGGTTCGCCGTGTTCGGGGGCCAGAGCGACTTTCTGGTCGGCGGCCTCGCCGTCGGGAGCGCCGGGTGCATTGCCGCGTTCGCAAACGTGTTCCCAAAGACCGTCGTCGACGTGTATAATCTCTACAGAGCCGGCAAAACACATGAAGCGCTCGTATTGCACGGAAAAGCGGCGCTCGCCGAGCAGGCCTTGAAGAGTGGCGGCATCGCGGCAACCAAGTATGCGGCGAGCGTCTTCACGGCGCCGTTGGCGGGAGTAGAGGGCGCAGAAGAAAAGTTGAGGCCCAGGACGCCGTATCAGCCGCCTGGAGAGGAGGCCAAGAAAAAGATTAGGGAAGCATTGGCTGAGGTTGCCGAGATTGAGAGGAGCATTGTGAGGTGATAACACAACCGGAATTGGGAATGTCGAGGCTCGGGTCTGGGTAGAAGAACGCATCTAATTCCACTGTGGACTAAGAGAAGAAATCTCAGAGAGAATTCACTGAAACTCTGAATAGCGGACTTCTGTGTCGGTTTTAAGCACCTGTATCTTCGGTGGTTTTCAACACCTAAAACCTATCGATGAAATGGTCAAGACCAATCAGCGTGTCTTCAACAGGAGTGATATCGGGGCTTCATCTGCGGGAGCATGCAATGAGTTATAAACGCCTGGATAAGCAGGAAGAAGCTGGCTGGCCCTTGAGTCAATAGTATCTTTTCTTTTCTCTATTATCTAGCTTCAAACTCTGTTCAATTCTCCTTGTCTAAGGTGAAGGTAGAAAAAAAGGGGAGTGGTCGAAGACAGTTTTGTGTAGCCACAGGAAACCACAGGTCATCGAGAACCCTCTGGTAGGTAGCCTTCCTTGAGGTCGAGCTTCATAATTTCGCATATAACTTGTCATTCATTCTTAGAGGTATCGTGCTCTGTTGTCAAGCTGATTAGTAGCCGGGAGAGTCACTGATGTGGCCGCTCATTGCTACCGTAGCAAATAGGGGAAACTCGCCATGGCGCCAACTGGTTAGGTATCAGAGGGGGTGCCCCATTTCATCTCAAGGTGCGCTTCATGGTTTTTAGGGTGGGAGTTCCGATAGCAGCACCGTTTAGGGCATATTTGCGGTCATCCATAACAGTACTTTCAAGGCCATGCAGCTTGATGCTGGGAAATCGGGTGCCCTCGTCCTTTCTGAATTTCATCAACACGTCTGTGGGCTTGATATTTGGTACCTACACTCCCCCTTAGGCGTCCCAGATCGAAGATCACCTGGAGAGAATAATACTTGTGTAATTCAGCCTGTTCTGGTGTACACGGCGCGCAACAAACTTGATCTCCTGTCGGTTGAGCGTCTTGATATCTGGGGCATGAGCATTGCTGTACGTATGCTTCAATCCCAGCACCTGTGGTTCATCGAATTGGTCAAGCGAAGGGCGGACGTTTGGTATTTCAGACTGATAACGCAGCGATTATCTCGTTCATTTTGGAGCCGCCAGTGCGGGACGCTCTTCACAATGACATTTTCGTCGAAAGGAGTTCGAAGTCAGTCACTAGAACTCACTGACTTGTAAGCCAAATGGCATCTTGGAGCTGTTGGGCGATCGTGTAGCGACTGGCTCTGCCCTTACGGACCAGACCGACCTTTAAGAGTAGGAATACATTCGCCATTTCTTCTGCGGCCGCAGCAAATATCCTCAACTTACTCCGGCAGGTCGTTGAGAGCCGCTGGTGAAAACATGAAATTCGAGAACTGATCGACAAGGGGTTGGAGCTGTTGATTGCGATCGTGCTGGACATGGGCTGAAAGAGGAACCGTAGTGCGCTGCGTGTATTCGTAAGTTTTATACGAAGCGTACGATGTAAACACAAAAACATTTCGTGCTGTACAGTCCCATGGTTGGCAAAAACGTCAATACTTTCATTTTTGGCAATATGGAGCACTTTTGGTTTTACAACCACTCCCAAGTGGCCTTCAGTGGTGATTTCCTCCACTTGGGACAACATACTCAAAGTATCTCGCCAGTAGTCTTGGGAACGTCAGTAACCCATAAAGATCAACTTGGAAGGTCTAGAGATGTCAAAGAAGGCGCCAAAACCTGCAGCCTTATATTAAAATCCCGTCGATCGGCACTGGCCGAAGCATGCGTACCCTTCGGTCGTACCTGCTCTCTATGTATGTGAAACAATTGGCTCGGATAGCGCAGGCGGGCCGATTGGCGGTCGAATGCGGGGCGCAGCGGCAGAAGAGGGCATGACATCACCCAAAGCCACTGAAGGAACAGCCATTTCCCAGGGAGTTTGGGCCCTGATGCGACCCTAGACAACTGCAAAGACCACCGCAATTCGGACCATCGGCTCGTTTGGGCACGGCTCCCGTCACTCAGGAACGCGTAGGCTTGCATAATGGCATCGATGCGAATCGGGATCCTATCCCGGCGGAGGATGCCAGGATCTGACTGCTCTGGGAAGGAAGGTGGTTGGCGTGACGACTCTCAGTGCTACCTGCAGCTTCAGTACGTGCACCGAACAGGCAACTGAACCAATTCGTTCAATTATTTATAAGCATTTGTATTCCTCAAGATGCAGGTTCCCGCCTCCCTAGGTTGTTTTGATCCTCCTCGAGTGATCACCTCAGGTCCGTTGGTGCCCGGCTTGCGCGAGCGACCAGAAACACCATGAACCCACTGATCAAGGGAGCTGCAGCCGCAGCGTTGCTGTTGTCCGGTGTCAAGGCACAGGATACTACAACAGCCCCGGCCCCGTCGGCATGTACAACGTTGACGCCAGCTTACTCCCCGCCCGTCGTGGCGAAGGGATGGAAGGCCCAGTTGATTGCAACGGGTCTCACTAGGCCTCGCAGCATCAAATTCGATTCCAATGGCGGGCTGCTCGTGGTTGAGCAAGGTGTCGGACTAACACACTTGACCCTCGACGATAGCGGTGGCACCTGTGTATCTGTTAAGAGCAACATCTCCGTCATTGCAGATGCAAAGGTAACGCATGAGTGGCTGTTATCCTGGGTGTAGAACATTCAAATTGCTAACCAAAACATAGCTAAACCATGGGCTCGAGTTGTCAGAGGACGGCAAAACCCTCTACGTCTCTTCGTTTGAGAGCGTCGACCGCTACGATTATGACCCCGAGACCGCCACCGTGGGCGAGCCTACCCGCTTGGTATCGAACATGACCAACCCGGGCGGCGGCCACTCTACGCGCACCCTTCTGCTCTCCAAATCGCAACCTGACCTTCTCGTCGTTTCCCGCGGCAGCGCCGAGAACATCGACCCGCTTGCCTCCGACCTGTCTTCGGGCGTCTCACACATCCGCGCCTTCAACATCTCGGACGCAGCAACCAGCGAGGGCCCCTACAACTACCCGACTGACGGCCTGCTGGTCGGCTGGGGCCTGCGCAACTCAGTCGGCGTGGGCGAGCACCCCGTCACGGGCACCATCTGGTCCGTCGAAAACAGCGCCGACAACATCGCCCGCCTGGGCCAGGACGTTCACGAGGACAACCCCGGCGAGGAGCTCAACTACCACGGCCTTCTCAACGACACATCGTCACCCCTGCTGGGCGCCAACTACGGCTACCCTTCATGCTTCGCCCTTTGGAACACGACCGACTTCCCCTCCCAGGGCGACCTCGCTGTGGGCAGCCACTTCTCACTCGACGATGAGGGCGCCGCCAACGACGCGTACTGCGCTGAGAGCACTACGCCGCCGCGCATCACCTTCCGTGCCCACACCGCTCCCCTCGACATCAAGTTCCTCCCCGGAGATGGCTCCCGCGCTTTCATTTCGTTCCACGGCAGCTGGAATCGGGACGGCCCAGCTGGCTACAAGCTGGCGTACGTGCCCTTCTCGCCTGCCGGCGAGCCCGAGGACGCGAGCGACAGCCGCGACGCCGCCCACGACATCCTTACGGCGCCCGACGTTGCCCGCTGTGCCACTGTGGCCGGGGCCTGCCTCCGGCCCGTCGGGCTCGCGTTTGACGCTGCCGCGCAGAGGCTGTTTGTGTCGAGTGACGCGACGGGTGAAATCTGGGTCGTACTGAAGGATGGGGAAGAGGAAGAGGGAGAAGGTGGCGAGATCGAGGGGAGACAGACGCCTACCGAAACTGGCGCACCAGCGGAGAGCACGTCGTCGGCTGCCGCGATGCCCGGAATGGCGCATCGCGGTGTGAGCAGTGAGGGCTGGGTGGTTGTTGCCGTGACGGCTCTGATGATGGCTGCTGGGGGGTTGGGGTTCATGGCTTGAGGACTGCACATCGCGAATGGGAAGGAGGAGGTTGATTGCCTTGATGATACCTAGGAACAAGGAGCTGGTTGTCAGGTTCGTTTGTATCGAAACCAACTCTGTGATGAAGGGATGGGAACTATGCAATGTAGTTAGCATTTTCTCTGGCCGGATATACATCTCACAAGTCCTGTTGGGCCCCTCGCCGTGCATGCGGCGCCATTCTAAACCTTCCGAGTTCATATATTCCACAGTCAAGTATGGCAACACGAGGACGACAAAAACTGCATTAGCTCTAATACCAACCGAACCGTAACGCCCACGCCCCCCCCCCGGCCCCCCGGTGATCCCAGCCACCACTCTCACTCCTCGATCGTCTTGACGCACTCCCACTCGCCCTTGAGGTTCTCCTTCCACAGCGTTACCTTGTTGTCGCCGCCGCTGGCGGCCAGCACGTTGCCGCTGAGAGACCAGCTGACGCGCCAGACGGCGGCGTCAAAGTTGAGAACCTTGCAGTTCCACTGCAGCGGGTTGGCCGGGTCGCTGGTCCAGATGCGAACGGTGCGGTCCTCGGAGGCGCTCGCAATGTAGCTCTTTTGCAGAACCGTCGGACTCCAAGCGACGTCGCGGACCCAGTCGGTATGGCCCGTCAGCGGCTCACGCTCGAGCTTGTACGTGTTGGTGGCGGCGTCGTAGGCCCAGATACGGAGGGTGTTATCGGAGCCGCCCGTGACGAAGCGGCGATTGCCCGTCGACTTGGGACCCGGCTTGCTGCTGACGATGCTCCCCGGGCTCGTGGCGGGTGCCCACGAGACCGAGTTGACGCCGAGGCCGTGGGCGTGGAAGATGGCGTGCTCCCAGCTGTTGTCGCGGAACTCGAGCACGCTGACGTTGCCATCCGACGACGCGCACGCCAGAAGGCAGCCGGCCTCGTGGGGGGACCACGACACCACGTTGACGCTCGCCTTGTGCAGCGCAAAGTCAAAGATACGCTGCCACGCCCCGTTCATCTCACGCCAGATAAGCACCTTGCCGTCGTACCCCGCGCTCGCAAGGATGTTACCGTACTTGGGATGCGCCCACGAGACGCACCACACAGCGCCGTCGTGCCTATTTTTTCCATTGCATGAGCTTACTTCCTCGCACCGTGTCTCCGTATTCTCTCCAGGTCTGGCTGTTTCGAAGAGGAGGGAGGCGTTGGGGGGGG